>CANSZD010001520.1:0-417547 GCA_947648045.1 Beta corolliflora
GAAAAAAAATTATGTAAAATTTCGTTTTAATGTATTAGAACTACATTGGGCACGATTCTCCACTTTTAAAAAAATCATCACAAGAAAAATTTCTTTCCCAATCTAAATCCACTTTATGGAATACGTGGCGACCTTCGGTGCGGCCCCTTTTTGCATTTGATATTTTCTTTTATGGTTTCGGTAGCGCTTAAAAGCTTAGTCAATACGTACGGATCACGAGAAGAACGATGTACAAGGGTATTATAATTTGCCGAAATGAGGACACAAGCCTCGTTATCCTGCTTTTCTTTTATTTCTTATGCAATGAGAAATGGAAGGATATCACGAAATTGATTTTAGAAAACATGTTTGTGTATTATCCCAGAAAAATATGAGTCCAAAAACGGAAATATAAAATAAAAAGGTTCGAGTTCAAAAAAAAAAAATTCGGTCAAAGAAATCAAATGAAAAAATCCAAAACAAATGATAGAGTCGAGTTTCGCACCTTTTTAATAAATGATAAGCTGAAATTTGGGTAAAATAATTTATTTTTAAAAACATGTTATTTCTTTGCATTTCCTCCTGAAAAAGAAAAGAAGAAAAAGAAAAGAAGAAACAAAATCACGGACAAATTTTTTGCTAACCTTTTTCATCTCATTTCACGTGAACAACTGCCTGGGCTCGCTCGGGATCTAGGCTAATTCGCCAGGAATTACGACCATAGTGAACGTTCTCTGTCGTTGATCTTTGTCATCCTTGTCTCACCTACTGTATTATCTGTTTGCACGACTTCGGTAACATGTGCGAGAATTTCGAGCAATGAGCACCGGCGGTGGAATTCTGCCCTCACAGTCCAGTAGGCGATTCAGAGAGGGCTTGTCCAGCCATGCTTGGCCAGGCTAGGATAATATTGAACAAGCTGTGTTTTTGGCGTATGCGCCCCAGTGCCCCGGATGCCTCCTCCTTCTCTTGGGAGTCGGGAGTAGCCACCACCTTTTCACCTTGAGCCCATGAGCAATGAGAGAGAAATTCCCACTAAGCTCGAGGAAAGTAGTCGAGTTCAAGGAAGTCTTAAAAGGCATGACGAAGGCTGAACCATGGATGGACTTTCATGGGTTAACACTTTTCCCAAAGGCACGATTACCTTATGGTTTCAAGATGCCTAATCTGACAAAGTTTGATGGAACCGGTAGCCCAACCAATTTCCTGAAGATTTATGTAGGGGCAATGAGTCCTTGGGGAGTGGAATAATCTTTGATGGCTCAACTCTTTCAACAATATTTAAATGGTGCCGCAACACATTGGTTCCTCAACCTTGAAAACACAAAGAAATCCATTTGGGCTGACATAGTCAGAGAATTCTCAAACCAGTACAAGTATAATGAAGAAATTAATGTTACTAGAAGGGATCTAGAGACCACTTCTCAAAACCTTAATGAGACATTTTCTTCATTCATCACTCGGTGGAGAAACAAAGCCTCCAAAATGATGAGTAGGCATAATGAGGAGGAACAGCTGCAAATGGTTGTGAAGAACCTTCTTCCTGTCTATCAGAAGCATATGTCGTACTAATATTTCTCGACTTTCAAAGCTTTGATTGCTACGGGAACTCTAGTTGAGGATGCTATGAAAAGGGGGGACATAAAAAAAGATGAACCTACTGGCGGCACTACTTATAATGTAAAGTTTGAAAATAACAAAAGAACTCCAAACAATGATTCAGCAGCTCCTAAGACCACTAATGCGATCCATGCCATTGGCGCATCTTCTGCATTCCAGTTGCGACCACAAAGGAACTTTACTCCTTTGAACATGACTTATTCCCAGGCTTTCTCCAAGCTAAAAAGGCCCGATCTCATTCAACCCTTAAATCCACGTCCACCTCCTCCTAAAAATCCTTACCCTGGTTATGACCCAAGCCAAAACTATGAATATCACCAAAGTCCGAGGGCATACGAAAACTGCACGGCTCTAAAGCATCAAATTTAAAACCTTGTGGATGATGGAAAACTCTCTTTTCGGATCCACTTCCCGTAAACGCAAATGACTCTCAACCCAACATCCACCAAAAAAACCGCTTCCTAATCATAAGCCCTCATTCCCTATTAATGCCATCTCTGCTGCTTGAGATGAATGTGATCCAATCCAGTTAATCCGGATGACGGTTCCTCAAATGCATGAAATGCCAATAGTTGTAGCTACGAAGTGTGTGGTCCATGACTATTCCACTCAAGAAAAAGGTCAAAATGATGCCTTGTAATGACCCCCGGTTTCACTCTCAATAAGGGATCCATTCTCGACATGTGTGGAACCTTGGTATGATGGTGCTTTCTTCATTTTGGACTACGATGCCGATGAAGATGCTTCTTCCTTGTTGACAATTGTGGAGAAAAACACTCTGGAGGACATTCCCCTTACTCCAAATATAAACCATCGCCCATTCGCCTTGATGATCTTAGTGATAAGGTGAGTATGTGGATATATCTCATTTGACTAGAGCGAGTAATCATTTTGAGCCATCCCATTTGGAGGATGAAAATCCTTTGGAGGTGTTGAGGAAGGAAGGAAAAGGGCGAGCCAATGACAGAGGATAGTATTAAAGAAGATGATGCTAATGCGCGTGAAAGAAGTAGATGTTAATGTTTCTATCTGAAGTTGTTAATGCATTCCCGACCTCATAGGGCGGCCGTTACAAGCATCTCAATGAAGCATGTGTAAGTTCTTCCATACCGACCGGATTGGTGGGCCTCATTCATGGCGTAGATCGAACTCTCATGTTCACGACCTAATGATCTCACGACAATATCGACCACGATAATTCGTTTGCACATCAGCACACGTTGTAATGGATGGGAGATACCTAGGGTATTGATCGGCAAACGGCCCTGATGCCAATGTTTGTCCTCTGCGTGTGCTAACAAGACTCGGAGTATTCAAAAGAAGATGCGGTACCATCTAACCAGGGGTGGTCGAGCATATGATAACGCCCCAAGAGAGAAGTACTAGGTTTAATCAACCTCCTCATTGAATGTCGTCCACGTGGCAATGAAGGTGGAATTCATGGTCATTGACATTGAAGCATGTTTCAACCTTTTATTAGGAAGAGCTAGTGGTTGCATGAAAATAAAGCCGATGGCCTACACTACATCGGAGAGTAAAGCTTCTCAGCGATCGGGAGTCGTTGTGACTATTTCGGTGACCCGAAATTATGACTATCTCCAACACCGGGGAAATCGGTATTGTATCTAAACGAAGTAGAGGGCACTAGGTTGGATGGTTACACTATCCATTGTATTCTAAGCAACGACTGAAAATTCATGGATGAATGAGGTTCCAGAAGAACCACACCAAATGTAAGTCTTTGAAGAAACGAGAGACGGAATATGAACCAAGTGAGGATGATGAAGAGGTAGGAGCTCCAAGCATCGGCACACATAATACGTCATCGAAGCACCGTAAGAATCTTGGGTTGGCAATCCTCCGGAAATGAAAGGCGATAATGACACCGGACTTTAACATAGTATGCCCTGTCCGGGAGGTTCTGAATCAGCGATTCTCTTTGGGGATATCGGCATGAAGATCACTATCGTGAATTACCACGATTCGGGAAGTTTGATGGGAGCAGTGATCCTTTTGTCCACTTAGTGGGTTTTGTGAATGCATTACACCCCATGGGCATACTAGAGGAAAGATCACCCCATGCTCTTTGATAAGTGTTTAGAAGGACCGGCTGCGGATCGGTACTTATTCTCGGATTGTGTAGATAGAGCCGAGTTGGGAAATGCTAGCCAAGCCTTTGTTAATTGGACACTCGAGCATAAACGGACTAATATCAAAGTTCAAGCTAGTCACTTTGTGTCAAAGCGCCTTAGAAACTTTCTCGCACTTTTGTTCAAGATGCGCTTACATCCGCGCCCGCACCCTCGTGTCCCTATTATTGATCGGAAATTCATGCTTATATTACTACGAAACCTAAACGATTTCTATTATCATCACATGGTTATCATCAAGTACACTTGCCTCGGCCACATGGAGTAGCATGGCCGACATCGATACTCTCAAATTTCAAGAAAAACGACCCCCGAGAAAATCTTGAAACTCCCGGTAAAATCCAAGGGTATATCTTAAGATAGATGAACCATTGAGTATGGTGTATGATCGTCTTCGGAGGCAAGGTATACTTCAAACCCCGCCGCATGTGCACTATTTACCCCGTCTGGAATAGACATGAGCAAACTCTGCGCTTATTGTCATCGATTTGGGCGTGAGCCCGATCGATGCCATTACCTTTACTCCTGAGTGCAAAGCTTGATTGATCGAGGCATCATTAGTCCAACCCCCAAAGAAGTACCCTTAAGGAAGGTGTCGTCACATCCGCGACCCCCGATCCCAAGTCGATATCTTTCACAAACTCGGTTGAACAAGGCCGTGATTCATCCACTTCCCCGGACGCCTAAAGGGGCAAGTCCCGTAGGGTCAAGTCTCCCTAATCTTGCCATTATCATCGGTTGCATGGTCACGGCACAAACCCAATGTCATGCTCTCGCCTATCGCATCAAGCAAATCACCAAAATAGCTCTTGTCTACGGTAGCTACTTGATCATCTCACAAAAGGGGAAACATCTTCGGTAAAAGTCCCGTAGGGGTTAGCCCATCAAAGAAAAAGAAAAAAAATTCTTGGTTCGTTAGTATCGAAGAACTACGTGCGACTTTGAATCCCCATTATCACTACACTTGCCTTGTGAGAGATCACTCCACTTATATAACACCACGGGTGTAGTAGGTGGCTCAATATGAGTCCTGTTTGCTTTATTAAATAAAAAACTTTAGTTCCTTCTAAAAAAATGATGAACTACGTTGAGTCCGATTCCCCATAAAATGCACCTGGAGCAATGGGGATATGTAGGCGACCTTCGGGTTCGAGCTGCCAGTGTATTAAGCATTGTATTTTAGGCAATGAGATCGGGACTCGAGATGCCGGTCATCACAGGAGCAATTTCGGAATGCTTGAATTGACACAACAATGGGGATACAGGCCCCTAATCTCTATATTTTCTATCTTTGTTCAATATTAAAGCAGGAATGGAAGAATAAAAAACATATGTTTTAACCCCAATGACAAGTAAAATCGTTTAAGATAGTCAAAACATACAAAAAAACCCAAATTGCAAAGGTGGACCATTCCAATCAAAGTATTGCAAAATCGTTTTCAAAAATTTCCTTTATTTTGCAATGCATTATGCAATATGTAGCTTTCTTCTCTTTTCTTTTAATTCTTTTTCTCTACCATTAGGTCGAAAAGAAGAAATTTATCCCTTCTCTAAGGATGACCGATTACCATTAGAAAACAAACACCTCGGCCCATATCCACAAATGCGATCAAAGAGCCCGTAGGGTTGCCATGGACTTCAAATCATGATGGAGATGGGTTATACTCGGAAGCTGGATTAGGGCATGATGGTAGAGGGATAAAACACCCAATCCCCATAATAAACAAGAAAAATCGGCATGAATTAGGATATGATCCAGGCAACACTTCTTACAACATCAAAAAATCTTCTTTTACCCTCAATGGTCAGTTCATCCTGAGGAGATGCGAGGTGTACTATGAGTTTCCGGAACCTTGGCTTAGTAGGAAAGAACGCGGAAGATTTTACGGATTGGAGATATTCTTAAATGAGGCTAGAAATTTGGACTTAATCAAAAAGTTGGTTTGTCCCAAAAACAAAAATGAAAAAAGAAAATGACCGGGTGGATAATCTGGAACATGGAGTCCTTAAGAAGCTTTTCACTTGAGCCCTCTCGAGGAAGAGGATTTTGATCCGGTGTATTTGATGATTCCTTTTTGCAAAAGTATTGAACATAAGTGGAGTATTGAGTGTCAGGCAAAAGACGGGCCTATTGAATTTAAAATGTTTTTAGGAAACCATCCTCCACATCCATCTTATGAAAATACCTTTTCACCCCTTTCGGATGGATATCATACGGATAGCTCATCTTCCGGCCAATCTACCTTGCATACCCCGGTCAAGAAGACTCGACGGTGAGGAAATTGAATGTGAACCTTTATCTAAGTACATTTGGATGCAAGATGTTATTTATGCTGATGTGAATTTAATAATGATGAATCACTTGATACAAGCTTGAAACATATAAAACCCATGGAAGAGTCCATTGTAATTAATATTGGTACAAAAAATCTTTGTAAAAGAAGTCAAAATAGGTTCATCTCATCCCAGAAGCGAATGGTCTGTGTTTATTGCATTGTTCAAAGAGTATATAGATGTGTTTGCATGGTCTTATGGTGATATGTCCGGCGTTAGTAGAGAAATTGCGGAACATCGCATTCCGTTACATCCACGAAAGCAAGCCTGCTTGTAAAAAGCTCTGCAAAATGAAACTAGAGATTAGTCCGAAAGCGAAAGAAGAAATCTAGAAACGACTTGACGCCAAATTCATCCAAGTTGTAAAGTATCCGAGTTGGCTCGCCAATATAGTGGTTGTACCTAAAAAGGATGGAAGAGTTCGGGTGTGCTTTGATTTTCGTGATTTGAATCTTTGCGTCACCAAAAGATTGCTTTCCTCTACCCCATATCGATGTCCTCGTGGATAGTACGGCCGGTCATGCAATGTTTTCCTTCATGGATGGATTTTCGGGGTATAATCAAATACTCGTAGCTCAAGAATATATGACAAAGACATCTTTCATCACTCGTAGCACCTCTATTACCGAGTTATGCCTTTTGGTCTCAAGAATGTCGTAGCCACATATCAAAGGGCTGCAACAATTATCCTTCATGACCTCATCCACGACATTAAGGAGGTCTATCCAGATGACATGATTGTGAAAAGTGAAGATCGTGAGGGGCATATTTTTTGAAGCCCTATGATCCTTCTTTGAAAGAATCGGGAAATACAATCTAAAATTTGAATCCTCAAAGTGTGTGTTTGGCGTCACTTTAGGGAAGTAGTTGGGACTCATTGTCGATCAAGACGACATTAAAATGGACTCGGAAAAGGTAAAAGCTATTCAAGAGCTACCTCCCTCCCAAAACAGAAAAAGAAATAAGAGGATTTCTCGGCGGAATTCAATATATCAATAGGGTTCATCTCACAACTCACTTTGAGATGTGAACCTATATTTAAAATTGCTCGAAAAGGGGCATCCCATGAGTGGAATGAGGAATTTCGGGAAGCTTTCAATTCCATGAAAGAGTATCTTTCGAATCCACTGTTCTAATGCCGCCTAGACCAGAGAACCTCGATTTTGTACCTCACTATCACGAAACAACTATGTGAGCTCTCTTAGCCCAATATCAAGAGGGAACAAAGAAGGAAGTTGCCATATACTATCTCGGCAAGAAATTCTTGGAGTATGAGACAAGATATACCCCATTGGAAAAAGCATGTGTTTCCTTGGTCTATGCCACGAAGAAGTTGAGGCATCACCTCCAAGCTCATACCACCTATTTGATCTCAAGACTTGATCCAATCAAGTATACGTTATGAAAACCCATTCTTAGTGAAAGATTAGCGAGATGGCTTGCTATGCTTTACGAGTTTGATATTGAATGTCGGCCCATAAATCAGTCGAAGGGAAGAGCCGTATTTGAAGCCTTAGCAGAAGGACCAAGTGTCGGGGAGATGAGTATAACGATGCATTCCCACGATGAGTACTTATGCTTCATTGACAATCCACAATGGTGCATGTATTTTTGATGGAGCTTCTATATGAGAGGTAATGGAGCGGGGGTTTTGTTAGTAGATCTGATGGAGTCCATATTCCATTCTTTGTCATTTGGATTTCCCAACAATAAACAATACACACAGTATGAAGCTTTGTATATATGGAGTAAAAGCCGCTTTGGTAGCGGGGGCAAGACATCTCCTTTGTATATGGAGATTCTAATCTCATCGATATCTCAAACAATAGGAATTTGGATGGTTAGAGATGAGAGACTTGGACTCTACACATAATATCTTCGGGAGTTAATCCCTTATTTCGATGATATCGGCTTCAAACATCTTCCTCGGGGAATAAAATAGTTTCACCGATGCTTTAGCCAATATCGCTGTTAATTTAACATGGGAAAATGATACAAAGATCCAGTCAATTTTAATTGAAGAAAGGAAGGGACCTACATCGCCGTAGCACAAATTGTCTCCTTCGGCTCAACAAGATGATGTTGATGTCTAGTATAAGGATATCAAGAATTTTATGGAAATAATGCAATATCCAGAGGGGAAGTGGCAAGAAGGACCGCATAGCCATCGGGAAGGCCGGTTGCTCATTTTCTCATACTAAAAAGGCAAACTATATCACAAATGGTTTGATGGTACTCTACTCTGCGTGAATGGTAAGCGAAAAGCAAGCCATCATGGAAGAAGGTCATGGGGGTGAATGTGGACCATGGAAAGATGCTGGCTCGTAAAATTTTGCGCGAGTGTTTTTTATTGGAGCACTCTATATCACAAAGGGTTTGATGGTACTCTACAACTCTGCGTGAATGACGGAAAAGTAAGTAAGCCATCATGGAAGAAGGTCATGGGGGTGAATGTGGACGCCATATGAATGGAAAGATCTTGGCTCGTAAAATTTTGCGATCGGGTTTTTATTAGAGCAATCTAAAAGATGATTGCATCGGCTTTGTCCGCTTTTGCAAGCAATGTCGGATATTTGCTAACCTCAATCATATGCCACCTTGTGTCACTACATAATATGACCTCTCCTTGGCCATTTTCGAGTTGGGGCATAGACATAATTGGACAAATTCATCCGAAGGCTTCAAATGGGCATCAATATATTCTTATAGCAATTGATTACTTTTCGAAGTGGGTTAAAGGCTGCATCATTTTCAAAGCTAGAGGCAAAGCAAGTCTTGAAATTTATGATTAACAACATTATCCGTCTGCATGGCATACCTTTTGAAATCATCTCGATAATGGATCACAATTTGAGGGTCATCTCGAAGACAACTCTCGCAAAATATGCAATCAAGCATATCGAGTCTTCACCTTATCGTCCCCAAACCAATGGAGCAAGGGAAGGCACCAATAAGACAATAAAGACTATTGTTGCCAAGATGATCGAAAAAGACTAGGGAATGGCATGATAAACTACCATATGCCCTTTGGGGATATAGGATATCAATTAGGACTCCAAACGGGAACAACCCCGTATTCTTTTGTTTACGGGATGGAGCCAGTCCTACCGGTTGAGGTGGAGATACAATCTCTCAGGGTCATAGGAGAAAGTGAAATCTCGGAAGACCAATGGTACAAAACTCGTTACGATGAGCTTGCATTTGCAAGATGAGCGCCGACTACAAGCTTTGCATAAGATTCAACTCTATCGGCGGAGAATTGCTCGTGCATTTAACAAAAGGGTTCGAGATAGGGACATTCAAGAAGGTGATATAGTCTTAAAGGAAAATAAAGCTCCATTGCATGATCCTCGAGGAAAGTTCAAGCCTAAGGTCCGGACCATTCCTAGTCGAAGCATGTCACCACGGTTGGAGCGGTAAAGCTAATGGATTTTGATGGGAACGAATTCACCCATTTCACTAATCTTGTTCAATTGAAGAAATATTACGCTTAGACATCAAAGTAATTGTAATTGCCATGGTCAAGTAACCAATCAATTTGTGGATTTTGTATCGTATCTGTTTGTTCTTAATAAACATGCCATGTGCTTCTAGATATTCATAAAATGTATGCAAAAAATAAAAGGACAAAAAAAGACAAAAAAAATATAAAAAAAATAAAAAAGAAAAAAAAGAGAAAAAGAAAAATGATGAAACATGCAAGGATGTTCTTGATTGTTAAGGTTTTATATGTTATGCTTTCATGTGTCTTATGATTTGCATGTCATATTTAATGTTAAAGTGTGCATGTGTTTAGAATTATGTTCACATTGAATTTCTCACAAGCAGATTATTCTCACAAATAAATATTTTTATTCATCCCAAGTGGAATACTTCATTTCATAAATAAAAAGACATAAAGCCTCCATTTCCTAGCAAACTTAAAAAAAAACGAAAAAAAGAGAAAAAAAAGAAAACAAACAACATTGAAAATAAACATGATATTTCTCTCAAACCCTTCTCCTCTTCATGATAGGCTCGTCCGAAACATTGTCTTGACCAATATCAGCCAGAAGTCACTGAAGGTAATCTTCTTCAATCGTCGGAGAGGGAGGTTCCGGTAGCGCTGATATAGTTTTAGCCCCCTGCCATATAGTAGGCATTCTCTAAATACCACTCATATCAGCCTCATAAGTGGTACATGTTGGAATAGTCTGGAGGGCAGGAATGTGTTGCTGCCTCCAACCAATTTGCCTTATACACCTCCATGGAAGGTAGAAAGTGACATGTCAAAGCCCTGGTAATTGTACACCTCTGCGACCAGAATCGCAATATACAATTGCACTAATGCCAAGGTGGCTTGTGACCCACTTTATGTCTTGCTGCAGAAAAAAAATCCTCCCACCCACCATTTTTGCTAAGTTGACAGAAGGAAGGAAGAAGACCGCTCTCCCGGTCATGATTAGTTTTGTAAGTAAGACTCTTGTGAGGTTTCATGAGAGAAATTTTTTCCAACAACCATAAGTGAAGGGCTAATGGACATCCCTTCACAAAACTTGGGGGTTTTCTTTTAAGTTCATCTAAGCCAAGAAACATTTCCCCCAAAATAAGTGGTCTGAGACGACCCCGACTAACAATTTGAGCAATAAGTGAAAGACATCGAACATGGCATGTGTTTAAAGACCATTTAGTAAGGGTACTTTCCAAAATCATAAGAATGCAAGCATTTTCTCTAGCAATCCTATAGTTGGTATTATTAGAGAATTGCCAAGTGCCAAATTGGAAAGTCAACAATAAGTTAAGAAGAAGTACCTCACCATATTATAGGTAGTTGCCATGAAGATTTTCAGGAAGATATAAATTTGTTGATAAATCTCCCGAGATCCTTTGTAGGAGATCTAGGTGTAATAATTGGACCATTAGATGGTAAGCCTAGCAAACCTTCGACCTCTTCAACAAGAGGCACAATCTCCCGGTCTCTAAAGTGGAAGACATGACGAGTTTCATCCCAAAATTGGGGAGCAGCATGAATCATTTCATAACAGATAGAAAGTGAAAGCAAAGGCATAAGAGCCTTAGTGAAGTGGGAAGAAGAAGAAGATTGCCTTGGTTTTTCTAAATTCTCTGTGACCCCCGAGAGTTGTTTTTTCTCACGACATCCCATTTCATTAGCTCCTTCATAATTAGTAGCCATTTTTGAAAGAAGAAAAATTAGAGAAGAGATTGGAGTAGTGAAGATGGTGCATTTGGAAATGAAGAACCATGCCCCTTTTATAGATGGAAAATATGATAATCCATGATTCATGCCATGGATAATAAGTTTGAGTATTGTCCACGGGGTTCTAAGGAGCATCCTTCACCATGGTTAATGACCAAGCATTTGTGGTATGGGCATTTTTATTGAGCTTCGAACATAAAAAAACCGTGTCAATGATGAATCAAGAACGTTGATACAATCCCTTTTCCTAATGATTATCCAAATAATGACCTTGATCAATCTATTTTATATAGTGATCATCATTTTCCGATAAAGCAAATAAGCATTACGTATAAAAAAAAATTACGAAAGATTTCGGAAAAACAGATTAAATTTTTTTTTGTCATATGATGATTTGTCCGCCATAGTTTATCTAGAGGGTAATAACCTTATGTCAACCCTTTTAGGTGACATACCACGACAATGTCCTAATTTAAGGTGACATGATAACACATAGAGTCATAAAAAGTAAGTGATGGTGATTTAACAATTTGCTTGTCATCAAGGCGATGAAAAGCGTAATAAAACCGGAGTCAACTTTGTTAAGTGTCGGAATTTCTCACATTAACAAAAAACAAATTCATAAGACTAAAAAAAGAAAGAAAGACGACAATAAAGTCACATTTACAATTTTGAAAAATTAATTGGGATTTTCTATCTAAGACGACAATAAAGTCGCATTTTCAAATTTTAGAAAATTAATTGGGATATTCTATCTAAGACGACAATAAAGTCGCGTTTGAACATTTTAGAAAATTAATTGGGATTTTCTATTTAAGACGACGATAAAGTCGCATTTTCAAATGTTTAGAAAATTAATTGGGATTTTCTATCTAAGGCGATGATAAAGTCGCATTTTCGTTTTTAGAAAATTAATTGGGATTTTCTACATAAAACAACGCAAATTATAGCACTGATGATAACTATTTTCTATGGAGAATATGTTATCTCAAAAGAAATTTTCTGTCAAAATTTTGTGTCTTTTCAAACATTGGTCATCATTTCCTCCAAAATTCGACCAATGTAGGGCATTCTGTAGACACCAAATTTTGAACCCCTTTTTCGGATAAATAAAGATTTTGAAAAGAAATAAAATAACGAAAACCGTCATGCATCGTGGAGCGCGCCCCGTCAAATGCATGTTTCGCCCGGAGCGCGAGTTTCATTCCGTCGTATGGTTTTTCATTTTTGCGTATTAGTCATGCAGTTTCGGCTTAGAAATATAATTTTCCGTGAGTCGTAGTCAATAACTACAACCACCGTTTTAATAAAATGATTCGTAGTATAATCATGCTCGTCTTTACTAATTTGACGAGTTTTCGTGAATTGTCTTAAGTTAATCTTTCGAAAAACGAAAAAAAAACGAGTCGCAATTAGGCGTCGGGATTTTAATCGTATCCCAAAACCTGTAGTAATCAGTTTTCTTGATGATCAAGTCATTGTTCATTGAATAAAGAATAAGAATATATATATTCTTTATCCACTAATCACATCCTTTATCCATTAGTTAGAGAATAAGAATCATGAAAATGAGTGAGAATGAAAATCAAATCCCATGTGCAAGAGGCAAGAATGTGGATTTTTCCCGGTGTATTCGAGTTGTGCGCCAGGCACACGATCATGCGCTAGACGCATGATTGTGCGCCTAGCGCACAACAACATCTTGCGCCAGGTACAGGTCCTTGCACCTAGCGCACGGAGCTGTGCCTAGCGCAGGCTCCTGCGTTTGGCGCAATGAACTAATTAGTTTTTTTTTCATGTTTTTGGATGTATTTTTTTACGTATTAGGATGTATTTAGTGAAGAATTTTTTCAGAAAATCTGATTTTGCCTCATTGATGAGAAAATCCAAAAAGAATAAGAATATTTGTGTTTCCAAAGAGATTTGATGATGTCATTAGGGTGAGGTCATTAGAGTGATTAAATGAGAAAAAAATCTTCTCTACTTCAAACCAAGTTGAGCTAAAATCAACTTAATTTCACAACTTCTCTCAATACTACTCTCATCTTCTCTACTTCCTTCCTCTAAAAAAAATCTCATTCAAGAAAAAGAAAGTAAAAGTTAGGAAAGTAAGTAGTAAGTAAAGAAGTTCATCAAAAGAAAAACACAAAAAGAGTTTAAGTTAGTAATTAAGTGGATTTAGAAACTCACTTAGAAATTAAGAAAATCACAAAAAAAGGTAGAAAAATTTGCAAAAGAAAGTGCATCATTGAGCTAGCAAGGTAAAGTTGAAACTCTAGTTATTTTTTCTTGATTATTTTCTTAATCGCATACTAACTTTCTCCTTGTTTCTTCTTATCATTTTTTTTTATTTTTGGAGTGATTTGGGTATGTGGAAGTCCTAATAGGTTCCCAACCTTAAATCACCCCACCTAGAATAATTCTAATGGGGAGACTCTTAGGAAACAATGTGTTTATGTGATTTTTCTTAATCAAGTTGTTGTTCATCACCAAAAACATGTTTTCATAAAAAAAAAAATCAAGAAGAGTTGTATAAACATCTCCATAAAAAAAATGTGATGCTGTAATTAAAATTAGTTTTAATTTTGTACTTTATTTCATTTTTCCTCTACATTAACTAAATAGTTGATAGGATGTAAAAAAAATTTCTATGAAGTGCAAGATTTTTCCAGCAACTGGGCTTTAGAATTTCAGAAAAACGAATTTTGTACAAAAAATTAAAAATCATAAAACTTTGTTGTGCAAAACTGATTTTGTCCAGTACCACATAAGTTTGTCTTGTTAATAAAGTTTAAAATAAAATCATTTAGATAAAACTAAAAACATCAAGTTGAAAGAAAACATCAGTAGCTTTCCAAAAACATAAAAATCATGTTCATATAGATTTTATACAATTTTATCTCAATTTTACAAAACCATTCATGCAAATCACTAAATTCAAAAAACTGATTTTCTGTTCAGTTAAGTAAATGAATAAAAAAGGATCTTAAAAATGTTCAATTCAAGTGAAAATTTCCAGTCTAGTTACTCAAAGTGTCTAGAATGTTCATACCAAAAATTCACTTCAAAATAAGTTCACAAAGTTGGATTTCAAAGAACAAATTTGATAAAAGTCATGTTTTGACCGGTTTTGGCACAAAATTCACCATAATTCTAGTTGTCACTAAAAAACTTATAAAATTATGACACAACATAAAGAACTAACTGACCTACCCATAGGTGTATTACATGCGCAATTTTAAGCTTTCTACAGAAACTTATGATTTTTATAATTCAGTATAAGGACAAAAGTGCAATCTGAAAAATGAAATAAAGTGATTAACTCAAGTTTCATAAAAAAATGTTTCCTTTTCATACGAAAATGTTAACTAAATGCCATGAAATTTTAAGTTTCTCTTAAAATGGTTCATTTTTATTATGTAAATAAAAATCAATAAAAATTGACATAAAAAAAATCAAAATCAAAGAGGATACTTAATCTCTAATTTTCATAAATGTACAAATAAACATGAATTCCAAAGCCCATTCAAGAGGATGAAGATCAAGGAGCATCATGGTGAAGATCAAGATTGAAGACATGTATAGATCATAGAATTTGTACATATTGTTGTAATAATAGTTTTTTATAAATAGTTATTACATCACTCATTAATGAAAAATATGGAGATGTTTATGCATAATTTTCATAAATGATTCAACAATTCTTTTGAATAAAATGAGCAACCAATGTTACAAATATTGCATGTTGAGCGTAATATATCATAGTATATGAATCAAATGATCCAATCTCAATTAAGAGGAAAAATTACAAATCTAACTAAGCTAAATTGTTTGATGATCCATCTTACATTTTAAATTTATTCTCCATCTTTAAATGGATCAATCATATATAATTTGACATAATTAGATTGTTAATTATGATATCCAAATTGATTTTAGGTCGTTTCACGTGTCTCACTTTAAATGGCCAAATTCCGTTTAGACAAACACAATCTCCAAATTTGATCTCAAATTGATCATTTCTCTCTAAATGACTTAATAATCTTCAATTAAGATTATTTCTCAAAAGCCTTCAATTATAAAGCAAACCTCTTCTTCTAAGACCTCATAAAAATCATAAGCGTGATCACTAATTAAGGTGGTTATTTCAAACCTCGATTAATCGCTAATTAGAGCGGTTAACTCAAACTTTTTATTTAATCACTAATAAGAGTGATTATCTTAAACCTTAATAATCGTTAATCAGGACGATTATTTTTCTCATTTAATCACTAATTAGAGTGATTATCTTAAACCTTGGTTGATCACTAATTAAGGTGATTAAATTAACCCTCTTTATTTAATCACTAATTAGAGTGATTATCTTAAACCTTAATAATCGTTAATTAGGACGATTATTTTTCTCATTTACTCACTAATGAGAGTGATTATCTTAAACCTTGAATAATCACTAATTAGGGTGATTATTTCCTAACCTTCATTTTTATCGCTAATTAAGGTGATTAATTTAACCTTTCATATTTAATCAATAATTAGAGTGATTATCTTAAATCTTAATAATCGTTAATTAGGGTGATTATTTTTCTCATTTAATCACTAATTAGAGTGATTATTTTAAACCTTGAATAATCATTAATTAGGGTGACTACTTAATTCCTAACCTTCATTGTTAATCACTAATCAAGGTGATTATCTTTCCTCTTATGTTTAGTCACTAATTAGGGTGATTATCTTAACCTCCATTTCTAATCACTAATTGAGGTGGTTATCTTAACTCTTCATTTAATCACTAATTAGAGTGATTATCTTAAACCTTAATAATTGTTAATTAGGACGATTATTTTTCTCATTTAATCACTAACTAGAGTGATTATTTTAAACCTTAATACTCGCTAATTAGCGCGATTAACTCAAACTCTTCATTTAATCACTAATTAGAGTGATTATCTTAAATCTTAATAATCGTTAATTAGGACGATTATTTTTCTCATTTAATCAGTAATTTGAGTGATTATCTTTAAACTTAATAATCGCTAATTAGGGCGATTATTTTTCTCATTTAATCACTAATTAGAGTGATTATCTTAAACCTTAATGATCATTAATTAGGGCGAATATTTTTCTCATTTAATTACTAATTAGAGTGATTATCTTAATCCTTAATGATCGTTACTTAGGACGATTTTTTTCTTATTTAATCACTATTCACTAATTAGAGTGATTATCTTAAACCTTAATAATTGTTAATGAGGGCGATTATTTTTTCTCATTTAATCACTAATAGAGTGATTATCTTAAACCTTAATGATCGTTAATTAGGACGATTATTTTTCTTATTTAATCACTAATTAGAGTGATTATCTTAAACCTTAATAATCGTTATTTAGGTCGATTATTTTTCTCATTTAATCACTAATTGTAGTGATTATCTTAAGCCTTAATTAATCACTAATTAGGGTGATTATATTAACCTCCAATTTTAATCGCTAATTAAGGTGATTATCTTGATCCTCCTTCATATTTAATAGTTAATTAAGGTGATTATCTTAACCCCATCTCAATCACTAATTGGAGTGATTACCTTATTCCTAATAGATTTGTCTAGTTCTAAAAGGTGAGTTATTCATAATCTATTCTTTCCTTTTCTTCCCCAATGGAATTGGAGACATAAGATCGAACTACGATGGTTCTGATCCATGAGTGGATTCCAATCGCGCAATGATTGGTACGTAGTGCAACTTCAGTGCTCAAACCTATCATGTACAAATGATATATTGGTCCTAAATAAAAATGGTTGATGTGTATATGTGCAAATTATGTGATTTTCTTTCTTTTTAATAGCCATGATTACTTTAAAATGGAAAATAACGCATTTAGTAAGAGCCCGTTCTTTAGAACGGAAGAGGAGACGAGTTTCAGACGTTCGCACCTCTTAACCTAAACCCCGAACCCTATCTCATGGTATGAAAGACCAATTTTCAAAGAAGCATTATCCATATGAAGTCATCATCGTTTCAAATTAATGATTTTTTTGGAAATTGATTTTAAAACGATTTATTTGATAAATTTTTCCCTATTCAGATATTAATAGGGTGGCGACTTCAAAGTTTTCTAAAACTCATAGTCCAATGAGAGACTTTTGTGGGATTCAGACCTTTAACTAAGACAGTAAAAAATCGAATACCAGAGGCTGGCGCCTTCACGGGGGATATACTTCCACTTGAAGTATATGAGGTTTAAACCTGAACAATGTGTTATTTTCCATATGTATATATAATAATAAAAAAAGTAAATCATGGCTATTCACAATTTAATTTTAGTATATAGCATACTTATGTGAAAATTACGTGTGCTTGGTAGTTTATCGATCCATACGCGTGCACTTTTTTTTAACCATATTCTTTTTAGGTCTGATACCTCTGTCTATTGGCAAGGGTCAGAATTTTATAATGACAAATTAATGAATTAAGGGCATAAAACCTGCATCCGCGAGTTATTGCGACCGGCTCTGTCAGGAGCGTCCACCCTCGATGGACACAATGGAAGTGACTCGAGGCCACTTTAACATAATCTCTCCCTAAATGAATCACCTTTTAGTTGACTTCTAGGACACAAGGATCAAAGCACAAATGTCCTTTGTTTATTTTAGTTATTAAATAATGTGGAAATTTTCAATAATTCCTCATTCCGTTTTCAGTCGGTCAATATTTCAGTAATCATTAACTGTAGCTGAATTACTGCCGAAATGATTATTGAAAATTAAGAGTATTCTTGTTTATTTATCATAAGTGTCATGTAAAAAAAAAGTGTGTGTGCTCACTTATTTTTTTTTTGAAAAAAAACAAAATTCACATTTACTTCATAATTCTTTTTCATTCAAATTGGTTTTACCAAAAACAAAATTGATTTTTTTTAAAAAAAAAATCCTGTTTTGAAAATATGATCCCAAAACAAAAAAAATGAAAAATAAAAAGAGTCGTAATCATGAGTTCGAAACGTGTCATTTATAGGAATTAGAATGTAATTAAGACGTGGTTCAAAACACGAGAAGTCTAGTCTAAAAAAAACAAAAAATTGTGTCAAAAGGGATAATTGTTTTCAAAAAATAGAGGAGGATTCTTCCATTTCCTGCTAAGAAACATAAAAGGATCCTTTATTTTTTTGACTAACATTGTTAGTGTGTACATTTCAGGTACTTCACATCCAAAAAAAAAAAAGAGAAAACTAAAACCTGCATCATTTCACAATGTATGATTCCAGAAAGCAAATTCAGACTAAAGCTTCAGCAATGGGCAAAGGCCGTTAGAGGTCTATTAATCAAATTTATGCAGACATGGAGGAACAAACCTCTAGGAACCATGTACAATCGTCTGAAAAGACAGGGTCTTCTAGAAGCGAAGCATCACTGTTACACTTTGCCACGGCCAGGGGCTAACATGGGATTATACTGCAACTTTTGCCATCAGTATGGACACGAAACAGACTGGTGTGTTGACCTTCGGCATACCATCCACCAACTAATAGAAGATGGAAAATATCTCATTCCTCCATCATGGATGCCCCCAATTGTGTCCTTCACTAAGGCTGATCTTCCCAAGAACCGGATCCTCATCGAAGCTTTATACATCACCTTGAAATGCAATCGGCGAGAGTTGATCAATGAATTAATAGATGATGGATCGGCACTTAATTTTTGCCCCAAAGGAACGCTTTAGGAGTTGGGGTATAACATCACATTATTAAGCCCTAATGATACAGTATTGGGAGCATACGACAACTCTTTAGGGAAGGCTATAGGGACGATCAATCTTCAACTGAGGTATAAAGACTGGATTTGTGATGCAGATTTCACGGTCGTCGAAGCTTTAACCTCATTCTCTTTGTTGTTGGGGCGACCATGACTCCATGCGAACAAAGCTGTTGCCTCTCCTGCACACCGAAAACTCAAATGCGCAACAACCTCGGGAACGATAACCATCCATGGGAATCTGGCACAACCAAGAAATATTACCCCTGCACCGCCAACTGTTGAAGATGAAACAGGTCCTCAGGATGGTTCTCTCAACCCTTGCATGCTAGGGAGTAATGTTCCTTCAATACCCCAGGGATCTAGTACAGAAACTGTTTACAACATCCCGATGACCATTGATCAGCTCATCGCCTACGTCGACATTTGTTGTGCCCAGAATATGCTAGTAGGACCTCTCAACCGTGATCGGCCGAAACCACTATGGCCATAACTTTCTCGATAAAAATTTGCCCGATAACCCCACTCATAACATCGTCTTGTACATCGATGTCGATCACAATGCCAAACATATAAAAGGGGTAATGGTTGATAATGGAGCTTCCACTAATATCTGTCTTCTTAGTACCCTCAATTAGCTCGGGTGTCCTCCTCCGCAAGGAGAAGCCTCCATAGGAACCATAGTTGCATATGATGGTTCAGCACGGGAAATCATAAGATCAACAACCATGATCTTACGCATTGGAGCAGTCATACGGGAGGTCAACTTCATGATCGTTGATTGCGAAGCTCTTTTCACTCTGTTGTTAGGATGACCATGGCTCCACGAGAACCAAGCTATCATCTCAACATTGCACCAAGAAATGAAGATGATAACTCCACATGGTGTAATCACAGTCCCAGGAGATATACCAATGAGGGTGGCAATGTAAAAATCCCGCATACCTCATATATGTCACCTAAATTATGAGGAGAACGACAATGGTCACACAGAGATCCCGCCCCTCAAACTGGTAAAATACTACTATTGGCCTATTCCCGAGGAGGATCTTGATCAACCGAACTGGATACCAGACATGAGAGTGGTTAAGAGGGTTGAGAAGAAGTTCCATTAGCTTTACAAAGAGACCTGGGCCGTTCAACGTGAAAGAGAAGAGAGTCCAACACACAAAGTAGCTACTATTCAATCTATCATGGAACCTTATATATTCCTTTATAAAATTGATTATGAAACAAGAGCCTCTTGCATGCTTGTGTGCAAGGCATGGGCATCATGGCTCCTCAGCCGAGAAGACAACACTTTATATGTCAAGAAGAAAAAGGAAAGGTGGAACGGGCGTCTTCGAGACGGGGAGAATACATGGCATGGCGCCCGAAAAACGAAATCCGAAAAAGTTTGAGAAGTACCTGAATCATTTATTGCTTTTATATTGTACTTTGTAGGAAGAGCTACGTGCGGCTTGATCCCCTAAAAAAACAAAGAAAAATTTCCAATGTTGTAATGCATCTATCTTAGTTTCTCTACTATGTACTATAAGGGGTATGTAGGCAACTCATCTTCTGAATGCAGCTGCAAAAAAAAATTTATGTAAAATTTCGTATTTAATGTATTAGAACTACATTGGGCCTGATTCTCCACTTTTAAAAAATTCATCACAAGAAAAATTTCTTTCCCAAATCTAAATCCATTTATGGAGATACGTAGGCAACCTTCGGGTGCGGCCCATTTTGCATTTGATATTTTCTTTTATAGTTTCAGCGCTTAAAAGCAATCAATACATGCAGATCACCAAGAAGAACGATGTCTGGGGTATTATAATTTGCCAAAATGAGGACACAGGCCTCGTTATCCCTCTTTTCTTTTATTTCTGTAACAGCAGGAAATGGAAGGATATCACCAAATTGATTTTAGAAAAAATGTTTGTGTATTATCCCAAAAAAATATGAGTCTAAAAAACGGAAATATAAAATAAAAAGGTTCAAGTTCAAAAAAAAAAAAGTCGGTCAAAGAAATCTAATGAAAAATCTAATACAAATGATAGAGTCAAGGTTTCACACGTTTTAATAAATGATAACTGAAATTTGGGTAAAATAATTTATTTTTAAAAACATGTCATTTCTTTCATTCCCTACAAAAAAGAAAAGAAGAAAAAGAAAAGAAGAAACAAAGTCTGGACAAATTTTTGTGCTAACTTTTTCATCTCATTTCACAGGAACTCTGCCTGGGCCCGCTCAGGATCTAGGCTAATTCGCCGAAGTTCTGACCATAGTGAACGTTCTCTGTCAGTGATACTGTCATCCTTGTCTACACCACCTGTATTCTCTGCTACACGACTCAGCAACATGTCTGAAATTTCGAACAATGAGCACCAGCAGAATTCTACCCCTCCACCTGATCCAATGACTGAGTTCCGAGGACTTGTCCAGGCCATGCTTGACCGATAGGATAATATTGAACAAACTGTGTTTGGCATAATGCGCCAAAGTGCCCAGATGCCTCCTCCTCCTCTTCCGGAGTCGGAAGTAGCTTCTACCTTTTCACCTTGAGTCTATGAACAATGAGAGAGAAATTCCCACTAAGCTCGAGGAAGAAGTAGTCGAGTTCAAGGAAGTCTTAAAAGGCATGACGAAGGCTGAACCATGGATGGACTTTCATGGGTTAACACTTTTCCCAAAGGCATGATTACCTTATTGTTTCAAGATGCCTAATCTGACAAAGTTTGATGGAACCGGTAGCCCAACTAATTTCCTGAAGATTTATGTAGGGGCAATGAGTCCCTGGGGAGTGGAATAATCTTTGATGGCTCAACTCTTTCAACAATATTTAAATGGTGCCGCAACACATTGGTTCCTCAACCTTGAAAACACAAAGAAATCCATTTGGGCTGACATAGTCAGAGAATTCTCAAACCAGTACAAGTATAATGAAGAAATTAATGTTACTAGAAGGGATCTGGAGACCACTTCTCAAAACCTTAATGAGACATTTTCTTCATTCATCACTCGGTGGAGAAACAAAGCCTCCAAAATGATGAGTAGGTATAATGAGGAGGAACAGCTGCAAATGGTTGTGAAGAACCTTCTTCCCTGTCTATCGAAGCATATGTCGTACTAATATTTCTCGACTTTCAAAGCTTTGATTGCTACGGGAACTCTAGTTGAGGAAGCTGTGAAAAGGGGGGGACATCAAAAAGATGAACCTACTGGCGGCACTACTTATAATGTAAAGTTTGAAAATAACAAAAGAACTCCAAACAATGATTCAGCAGCTCCTAAGACCACTAATGCGAGCCATGCCATTGGCGCATCTTCTGCATTCCAGTTGCGACCACAAAGGAACTTTACTCCTTTGAACATGACTTATTCCCAGGCTTTCTCCAAGCTAAAAAAGGCCAATCTCATTCAACCCTTAAATCCACGTCCACCTCCTAAAAATCCTTACCCTGGTTATGACCCAACCCAAAACTATGAATATCACCAAAGTCCGAGGCATAATACGAAAAACTGCACGGCTCTAAAGCATCAAATTTAAAACCTTGTGGATGATGGAAAACTCTCTTTAGGATCCACTTCCAGTAAACCAAATGACTCTCAACCCAACATCACAAAAAACCCCCTTCCTAATCATAAGCCCTCATTTACCATTAATGCCATCTCTGCTGCTTCAGATGAATGTGATCCAATCCAGTTAATCCGGATGACAGTTCCTCAAATGCATGAAATGCCAATAGTTGTAGGCTACAAGTGTGTGGTCTATGACTATTCCACTCAAGAAAAGGTCAAAATGATGCCTTGTAATGACCCCAGTTTCACTCTCAATAAGGATCCATTCTCTGACATGTGTGGAACCTTGGACTATGATGGTGCTTTCTTCATTTTGGACTCTGATGCCGATGAAGATGCTTCTTCACTGTTGACAATTGTGGAGAAAAACACTGGAGGACATTCCCACCACTCCAAATATAAACCATCGCCCCATCTGCCTTGATGATCTTAGTGATGAGGAGTATGTGGATATATCTCATTTGACTAGAGCAGGTAATCATTTTGAACCATCCCATTTGGAGGATGAAAATCCTTTGGAGGTGTTGAGAAGGAAGGAAAAGGGCAAGGAGCCAATGACAGAGGATAGTAATAAAGAAGATGATGCTATCAAGTGCATGAAAGAAGTAGATGTTAATGTTTCTATCTGGAAGTTGTTAATGCATTCCCAGCCTCATAGGGCAGCCGTTCTAAAGCATCTCAATGAAGCCTGTGTAAGTTCTTCCATAACACCTGACCAGATGGTGGGCCTCATTCATGGCGTAGATCGAACTCTCATGTTCACAGACAATGATCTCCCTGACAATATCAACCACAATAATTCGTTGCACATCACTATACGTTGTAATGGATGGGAGATACCTAGGGTATTGATCGACAACGGCTCCGCAATCAATGTTTGTCCTCTACGTGTGCTAACAAGACTCGGGTATTCAAAAGAAGATCTGGTACCATCCAACCAGGTGGTCAGAGCATATGATAACGCCAAGAGAGAAGTACTAGGTTTAATCAACCTCCTCATTGAATGTCGTCCTGTGGCAATGAAGGTGGAATTCATGGTCATTGACATTCAAGCATGTTTCAACCTTTTATTAGGAAGACTGTGGCTGCCTGAAAGTAGAGCAGTAGCCTCTACTCCACATCAGAAGGTAAAGCTTCTCACTGATCAGGGTGCTGTGACTATTTCTGGTGACCCAGAAATTATGACTATCTCCAACACCAGGAAATCGGTATTGTATCTAAACGAAGTAGAGAGCACTAGGTTGGATGGTTACACTATCCATTGTATTCTAGCAGCACCTGAAAATTCATGGATGAATGAGGTTCCAGCAGCCACACCAAATGTAAGTGCTGAAGAAACAGAGACGGAATATGAACCAAGTGAGGATGATGAAGAAGAGGTAGGAGCTCCAAGCATCGGCACACATAATACGTCATCTGAAGCACCGTAAGAATCTTGGGTTGGCAATCCTCCGGAAATGAAAGGCAATAATGACCTGGACTTTAACATAGTATGCCCTGTCCGGGAGGTTCACACTGAATCACTGATTCTCTTTCCAGGATATCAACATGAAGATCACTATCGTGAATTACCACAGTTCAGGAAGTTTGATGGGAGCAGTGATCCTTTTGTCCACTTAGTGGGTTTTGTGAATGCATTACACCCATGGGCATACTAGAGGAAGATCACCCCATGCTCTTTGATAAGTGTTTAGAAGGACCAGCTCTGGACTGGTACTATTCTTCAGATTGTGTAGATAGAGCCAGTTGGGAAAATGCTAGCCAAGTATTTGTTAATTGGACACTCGAGCATAAACAGACTAATATCAAGAAGTTCAAGCTAGTCACTTTGTGTCAAAGCGCCTTAGAAACATTCTCGCACTTTTGTTCAAGATGCGCTTACATCCGCGCCCAGCCTCGTGTCCCTATTATTGATATGAAATTCATGCTTATATTACTACGAAACCTAAACGATGTCTATTATCATCACATGGTTATCATCAAGTACACTTGCCTCAGCCACATGGAGCAGCATGGCTTCGACATCGATACTCTCAAATTGCAAGAAAAACGACCCCGAGAAAATCTTGAAACTCCCGGTAAAAATCCAAGGGTATACGCTAAGATAGATGAACCATTGAGTATGGTGTATGATCGTCTTCGGAGGCAAGGTATACTTCAAACCCCAGTGCATGTGCACTGTTTACCCCATCCTGGAATAGACATGAGCAAACTCTGCGCTTATTGTCATCAATTTGGGCATGAAACTGATCGATGCCATTACCTTTACTACAAAGTGCAAAGCCTGATTGATCGAGGCATCATTAGTCCAACCCACAAAGAAGTACCTGCAAGGAAGGTGTCGTCACATCCGCGACCCCAATCCCAAGTCGATATCTTTCACAAACTGGTTGAACAAGGTCAGATTCATCCACTTCCCAGACGCCTAGGGGCAAGTCCTGTAGGGTCAAGTCTCCACAAGTACTGCCATTATCATCAGTTGCATGGTCACGGCACAAACCAATGTCATGCTCTCAGCTATCGCATCAAGCAAATCACCAAAATAGCTCTTGTCTATCGTAAAGCTACTTGATCATCTCACAAAAGGGGAAACATCTTCCGTAAAAGTCCTGTAGGGGGTTAGCCCATCAAAAGAAAAAGAGAAAAAAAAATCTTTCAGTTCGTTAGTATCAAAGAACTACGTGCAGCTTGAATCCCCATTATCACGTACACTTGCACTGTGAGATCACTCCACCTATATAACACCTGGGGTACGTAGGTAGCTCAATATGAGTGCAGCTGTTTTATTAAATAAAAAACTTTAGTTCCTTCTAAAAAAAATGATGAACTACGTTGAGTCTGATTCCCCATAAAATGCACCTGGAGCAATGGGGATATGTAGGCAGCCTTCGGGTTCGACTCAAATGTATTAAGCATTGTATTTCAGGCAATGAGATCAGGACTCGAGATGCCAGTCACCACAGGAGCAATTTCAGAATGCTGAATTGACACAACAATGGGGATACAGGCCCTAATCTCTATATTTTCTATCTTTGTTCAATATTAAAGCAGGGAATGGAAGAATAAAAAACATATGTTTTCAACCCCAATGACAGTAAAATCGTTTAAGATAGTCAAAACATACAAAAAAAACCCAAATTGCAAAGGTGGACCATTCCAATCAAAGTATTGCAAAATCGTTTTCAAAAATTTCCTTTATTCTGCAATGCATTATGCAATATGTAGCTTTCTTCTCTTTTCTTTTAATTCTTTTTCTCTATCATTAGGTCCAAAAATAAGAAATTTATCCCTTCTCTAAGGATGACCAATTACCATTAGAAAACAAACACCTCAGCCATATCGACAAATGCAGTCAAAGAGCCTGTAGGGTTTGCCATGGACTTCAAATCATGATGGAGATGGGTTATACTCAAGGAACTGGATTAGGGCATGATGGTAGAGGGATAAAACACCCAATCCCCATAATAGACAAGAAAAATCGGCATGAATTAGGATATGATCCAGGCAACACTTCTTACAACATCAAAAAATCTTCTTTTACCCTCAATGGTCAGTTCATCCTGCAAGGAGATACTGAGCTGTACTATGAGTTTCCAGAACCTTGGCTTAGTAGGAAAGAACAGAAGATTTCACCGGGATTGGAGATATTCTTAAATGAGGCTAGAAATTTGGACTTAATCTCAAAAGCTGGTTTGTCCAAAAACAAAAAATGAAAAAAGAAAATGACTGGGTGGATAATCTGGAACATGGAGTCCTTAAGAAGCTTTTCACTTCTGAGCCCTCTGAGGAAGAGGATTTTGATCCGGTGTATTTGATGATTCCTTTTTGCAAAAGTATTGAACATAAGTGGAGTATTGAGTGTCAGGCAAAAGACGGGCCTATTGAATTTAAAATGTTTTTTGGAAACCATCCTCCACATCCATCTTATGAAAATACCTTTTCACCCCTTTCAGATGGATATCATACGGATAGCTCATCTTCCAGCCAATCTACCTTGCATACCCAGTCAGAAGACTCTAACAGTGAGGAAATTGAATGTGAACCTTTATCTAAGTACATTTGGATGCAAGATGTTATTTATGACAGTGAATTTAATAATGATGAATCACTTGATACAACTGAAACATATAAAACCCATGGAAGAGTCCATTGTAATTAATATTGGTACAAAAAATGCTGTAAAAGAAGTCAAAATGGGTTCATCTCTATCCCCAACTGAACAGTCTGTGTTTATTGCATTGTTGAAAGAGTATATAGATGTGTTTGCATGGTCTTATGGTGATATGTCTGGCGTTAGTAGAGAAATTGCGGAACATCGCATTCCGTTACATCCTGAAAGCAAGCCTAAGCAGTAAAAGCTCCGCCGAATGAAACTAGAGATTAGTCCGAAAGCGAAAGAAGAAATCTAGAAACAGCTTGACGCCAAATTCATCCAAGTTGTAAAGTATCCGAGTTGGCTCGCCAATATAGTGGTTGTACCTAAAAAGGATGGAAGAGTTCGGGTGTGCTTTGATTTTCGTGATTTGAATGCTGCATCACCAAAAGATTGCTTTCCTCTACCCCATATCGATGTCCTCGTGGATAGTACGGCCGGTCATGCAATGTTTTCCTTCATGGATGGATTTTCGGGGTATAATCAAATACTCATGGCTCAAGAATATATGACAAAGACATCTTTCATCACTCCGTAGCACCTTCTATTACCGAGTTATGCCTTTTGGTCTCAAGAATGCCGTAGCCACATATCAAAGGGCTGCAACAATTATCCTTCATGACCTCATCCACGACATTAAGGAGGTCTATCCAGATGACATGATTGTGAAAAGTGAAGATCGTGAGGGGCATATTTTTCTGCACTATGATCCTTCTTTGAAAGAATCAGGAAATACAATCTAAGGCTGAATCCTCAAAAGTGTGTGTTTGGCGTCACTTTAGGGACGTAGTTGGGACTCATTGTCAGTCAAGACGACATTAAAATGGACTCGGAAAAGGTAAAAGCTATTCAAGAGCTACCTCCTCCCAAAACAGAAAAAGAAATAAGAGGATTTCTCGGCAGAATTCAATATATCAGCAGGTTCATCTCACAACTCACTATGAGATGTGAACCTATATTTAAGCTGCTCAGAAAAGGGGCATCCCATGAGTGGAATGAGGAATTTCAGGAAGCTTTTAATTCCATGAAAGAGTATCTTTCGAATCCACCTGTTCTAATGCCGCCTAGACCAGGAGAACCTCTGATTTTTGTACCTCACTATCACAGAAACAACTATGTGAGCTCTCTTAGCCCAATATCAAGAGGGAACAAAGAAGGAAGTTGCCATATACTATCTCAGCAAGAAATTCTTGGAGTATGAGACAAGATATACCCCCTTTGGAAAAGCATGTGTTTCCTTGGTCTATGCCACGAAGAAGTTGAGGCATCACCTCCAAGCTCATACCACCTATTTGATCTCAAGACTTGATCCAATCAAGTATCTGTTCGCAAAACCCATTCTTAGTGAAAGATTAGCGAGATGGCTTGCTATGCTTTCTGAGTTTGATATTCAATGTGTCAGCCATAAATCTGTCAAAGGAAGAGCCATATTTGAAGCCTTAGCGGAAGGACCAGTGTCAGGAGATGAGTATAACGATGCATTCCCTGATGAGTACTTATGCTTCATTGACAATCCACAATGGTGCATGTATTTTGATGGAGCTTCTAATATGAGAGGTAATGGAGCAGGGGTTTTGTTAGTAGATCCCGATGGAGTCCATATTCCATTTCTTTGTCAATTTGGATTTCCCAACAATAAACAATACACCCGAGTATGAAGCTTGTATATATGGAGTAAAAGCCGCTTTGGTAGCGGGGGCAAGACATCTCCTTTGTATATGGAGATTCTAATCTCATCATATCTCAAACAATAGGAATTTGGATGGTTAGAGATGAGAGACTTCAGCTCTACACATAATATCTTCAGGAGTTAATCCCTTATTTCGATGATATCAGCTTCAAACATCTTCCTCGGGAATAAAATAGTTTCACTGATGCTTTAGCCAATATCGCTGTTAATTTAACATGGGAAAATGATACAAAGATCCAGTCAATTTTAATTGAAGAAAGGAAGGGACCTACACTGACGGTAGCACAAATTGTCTCCACACTGGCTCAACAAGATGATGTTGATGTCTAGTATAAGGATATCAAGAATTTTATGGAAACAATGCAATATCCAGAGGGAAGTGGCAAGAAGGACCGCATAGCCATCAGAAGGCCAGTTGCTCATTTTCTCATACTAAAAGGCAAACTATATCACAAATGGTTTGATGGTACTCTACAACTCTGCGTGAATGGTAGCGAAAAGCAAGCCATCATGGAAGAAGGTCATGGGGGTGAATGTGGACCATGGAAAGATGCTGGCTCGTAAAATTTTGCGAGCAGGTTTTTATTGGAGCACTCTATATCACAAAGGGTTTGATGGTACTCTACAACTCTGCGTGAATGACAGTGAAAAGTAAGCCATCATGGAAGAAGGTCATGGGGGTGAATGTGGACGCCATATGAATGGAAAGATACTGGCTCGTAAAATTTTGCGATCAGGTTTTTATTAGAGCAATCTAAAAGATGATTGCATCAGCTTTGTCCGCGCCTGCAAGCAATGTCAGATATTTGCTAACCTCAATCATATGCCACCTGTGTCACTACATAATATGACCTCTCCTTGGCCATTTTCGAGTTGGGGCATAGACATAATTGGACAAATTCATCCGAAGGCTTCAAATGGGCATCAATATATTCTTATAGCAATTGATTACTTTTCGAAGTGGGTTAAAGCTGCATCATTTTCAAAGCTAGAGGCAAAGCAAGTCTTGAAATTTATGATTAACAACATTATCTGTCTGCATGGCATACATTTTGAAATCATCTCTGATAATGGATCACAATTTGAGGGTCATCTGAAGACAACTCTCGCAAAATATGCAATCAAGCATCATCAGTCTTCACCTTATCGTCCCCAAACCAATGGAGCAGTGGAAGCAGCCAATAAGACAATAAAGACTATTGTTGCCAAGATGACTGAAAAGACTAGGGAATGGCATGATAAACTACCATATGCCCTTTGGGGATATAGGATATCAATTAGGACTCCAACAGGAACAACCCCGTATTCTTTTGTTTACGGGATGGAGCCAGTCCTACCGGTTGAGGTGGAGATACAATCTCTCAGGGTCATAGGAGAAAGTGAAATCTCGGAAGACCAATGGTACAAAACTCGTTACGATGAGCTTGCATTTGCAGATGAGCGCCGACTACAAGCTTTGCATAAGATTCAACTCTATCAGCGGAGAATTGCTCGTGCATTTAACAAAAGGGTTCGAGATAGGGACATTCAAGAAGGTGATATAGTCTTAAAGGAAAATAAAGCTCCATTGCATGATCCTCGAGGAAAGTTCAAGCCTAACTGGTCTGGACCATTCCTAGTCAAGCATGTCACCACGGTTGGAGCAGTAAAGCTAATGGATTTTGATGGGAACGAATTCACCCATTTCACTAATCTTGTTCAATTGAAGAAATATTACGCTTAGACATCAAAGTAATTGTAATTGCCATGGTCAAGTAACCAATCAATTTGTGGATTTTGTATCGTATCTGTTTGTTCTTAATAAACATGCCATGTGCTTCTAGATATTCATAAAATGTATGCAAAAAATAAAAGGACAAAAAAAGACAAAAAAAATATAAAAAAAAAAAGAAAAAAGAAAAAAAAGAGAAAAAGAAAAATGTTGAAACATGCAAGGATGTTCTTGATTGTTAAGGTTTTATATGTTATGCTTTCATGTGTCTTATGATTTGCATGTCATATTTAATGTTAAAGTGTGCATGTGTTTAGAATTGTGTTCACATTGAATTTCTCACAAGCAGATTATTCTCACAAATAAATATTTTTATTCATCCCAAGTGGAATACTTCATTTCATAAATAAAAAGACATAAAGCCTCCATTTCCTACAAACTTAAAAAAAACGAACAAAAGAGAAAAAAAAGAAAACAAACAACATTGAAAATAAACATGATATTTCTCTCAAACCCTTCTCCTCTTCATGATAGGCTCGTCTGAAACATTGTCTTGACCAATATCAGCCAGAATTCACTGAAGGTAATCTTCATCAATCGTCGGAGAGGGAGGTTCCGGTAGCACTGATATAGTTTTAGCCCCCTGCCATATAGTAGGCATTCTCTAAATACCACTCATATCAGCCTCATAAGTGGTACATGTTGGAATAGTCTGGAGGACAGGAATGTGTTGCTGCCTCCAACCAATTTGCCTTATACACCTCCATAGAAGGTAGAAAGTGACATGTCAAAGCCCTGGTAATTGTACACCTCTGCGACCATAATTGCAATATACAATTGCACTAATGCCAAGGTGGCTTGTGACCCACTTTATGTCTTGCTGCAGAAAAAAAATCCTCCCACCCACCATTTTTGCTAAGTTGACAGAAGGAAGGAAGAAGACCGCTCTCCCGGTCATGATTAGTTTTGTAAGTAAGACTCTTGTGAGGTTTCATGAGAGAAATTTTTTCCAACAACCATAAGTGAAGGGCTAATGGACATCCCTTCACAAAACTTTGGGGTTTTCTTTTAAGTTCATCTAAGCCAAGAAACATTTCCCCCAAAATAAGTGGTCTGAGACGACCCCGACTAACAATTTGAGCAATAAGTGAAAGACATCGAACATGGCATGTGTTTAAAGACCATTTAGTAAGGGTACTTCCCAAAATCATAAGAATGCAAGCATTTTCTCTAGCAATCCTATAGTTGGCATTATTAGAAATTGTCAAGTGCCAAATTGGAAAGTCAACAATAAGTTAAGAAGAAGTACCTCACCATATTATAGGTAGTTGCCATGAAGATTTTCAGGAAGATATAAATTTGTTGATAAATCTCCTGAGATCCTTGTAGGAGATCTAGGTGTAATAATTGGACCATTAGATGGTAAGCCTAGCAAACCTTCGACCTCTTCAACAAGAGACACAATCTCCCGGTCTCTAAAGTGGAAGACATGACGAGTTTCATCCCAAAATTGGGGAGCAGCATGAATCATTTCATAACAGATAGAAAGTGAAAGCAAAGGCATAAGAGCCTTAGTGAAGTGGGAAGAAGAAGAAGATTGCCTTGGTTTTTCCAAATTCTCTGTGACCCCCGAGAGTTGTTTTTTCTCACGACATCCCATTTCATTAGCTCCTTCATAATTAGTAGCCATTTTTTAAAGAAGAAAAATTAGAGAAGAGATTGGAGTAGTGAAGATGGTGCATTTGGAAATGAAGAACCATGCCCCTTTTATAGATGGAAAATATGATAATCCATGATTCATGCCATGGATAATAAGTTTGAGTATTGTCCACAGGGTTCTAAGGAGCATCCTTCACCATGGTTAATGACCAAGCATTTGTGGTATGGGCATTTTTATTGAAGCCGAACATAAAAAAAAACCGTGTCAATGATGAATCAAGAACGTTGATACAATCCCTTTTCCTAATGATTATCCAAATAATGACCTTGATCAATCTATTTTATATAGTGATCATCATTTTCCGATAAAGCAAATAAGCATTACGTATAAAAAAAATTCTGAAAGATTTCGGAAAAAACAGATTAATTTTTTTTTGTCATATGATGATTTGTCCGCCATAGTTTATCTAGAGGGTAATAACCTTATGTCAACCCTTTTAGGTGGCATACCCTGACAATGTCCTAATTTAAGGTGACATGATAACACATAGAGTCATAAAAAGTAAGTGATGGTGATTTAACAATTTGCTTGTCATCAAGGCGATGAAAAACTGTAATAAAAACTGGAGTCAACCTGTTAAGTGTCGGAATTTCTCACATTAACAAAAAACAAATTCATAAGACTAAAAAAAGAAACAAAGACGACAATAAAGTCACATTTACAATTTTGAAAAATTAATTGGGATTTTCTATCTAAGACGACAATAAAGTCGCATTTTCAAATTTTAGAAAATTAATTGGGATATTCTATCTAAGACGACAATAAAGTCGCGTTTGAACATTTTAGAAAATTAATTGGGATTTTCTATTTAAGACGACGATAAAGACGCATTTTCAAATGTTTAGAAAATTAATTGGGATTTTCTATCTAAGGCGATGATAAAGTCGCATTTTCAGTTTTTAGAAAATTAATTGGGATTTTCTACATAAAACAACGCAAATTATAGCACTGATGATAACTATTTTCTATGGAGAATATGTTATCTCAAAAGAAATTTTCTGTCAAAATTTTGTGTCTTTTCAAACATTGGTCATCATTTCCTCCAAAATTCGACCAATGTAGGGCATTCTGTAGACACCAAATTTTGAACCCCTTTTTCGGATAAATAAAGATTTTGAAAAGAAATAAAATAACGAAAACCGTCATGCATCGTGGAGCACGTGCCCCGTCAAATGCATGTTTCGCCCCGGAGCGCGAGTTTCATTCCGTCGTATGGTTTTTCATTTTTGCGTATTAGTCATGCAGTTTCGGCTTAGAAATATAATTTTCCGTGAGTCGTAGTCAATAACTACAACCACCGTTTTAATAAAATGATTCGTAGTATAATCATGCTCGTCTTTACTAATTTGACGAGTTTTCGTGAATTGTCTTAAGTTAATCTTTCGAAAAACGAAAAAAAACGAGTCGCAATTAGGCGTCGGGATTTTAATCGTATCCCAAAACCTGTAGTAATCAGTTTTCTTGATGATCAAGTCATTGTTCATTGAATAAAGAATAAGAATATGTATATTCTTTATCCACTAATCACATCCTTTATCCATTAGTTAGAGAATAAGAATCATGAAAATGAGTGAGAATGAAAATCAAATCCCATGTGCAAGAGGCAAGAATGTGGATTTTTTCCGGTGTATTCGAGTTGTGCGCCAGGCACACGATCATGCGCTAGACGCATGATTGTGCGCCTAGCGCACAACAACATCTTGCGTCAGGTACAGGTCCTTGCACCTAGCGCACGGAGCTGTGCCTAGCGCAGGCTCCTACGTTTGGCGCAATGAACTAATTAGTTTTTTTTTCATGTTTTTGGATGTATTTTTTTACGTATTAGGATGTATTTAGTGAAGAATTTTTTCAGAAAATCTGATTTTGCCTCATTGATGAGAAAATCCAAAAAGAATAAGAATATTTGTGTTTCCAAAGAGATTTGATGATGTCATTAGGGTGAGGTCATTAGAGTGATTAAATGAGAAAAAAATCTTCTCTACTTCAAACCAAGTTGAGCTAAAATCAACTTAATTTCACAACTTCTCTCAATACTACTCTCATCTTCTCTACTTCCTTCCTCTAAAAGAAATCTCATTCAAGAAAAAGAAAGTAAAATTTAGGAAAGTAAGTAGTAAGTAAAGAAGTTCATCAAAAGAAAAACACAAAAAGAGTTTAAGTTAGTAATTAAGTGGATTTAGAAACTCACTTAGAAATTAAGAAAATCACAAAAAAAAGGTAGAAAAATTTGCAAAAGAAAGTGCATCATTGAGCTAGCAAGGTAAAGTTGAAACTCTAGTTATTTTTTCTTGATTATTTTCTTAATCGCATACTAACTTTCTCCTTGTTTCTTCTTATCATTTTTTTTATTTTTGGAGTGATTTGGGTATGTGGAAGTCCTAATAGGTTCCCAACCTTAAATCACCCCACCTAGAATAATTCTAATGGGGAGACTCTTAGGAAACAATGTGTTTATGTGATTTTTCTTAATCAAGTTGTTGTTCATCACCAAAAACATGTTTTCATAAAAAAAAAAAATCAAGAAGAGTTGTGCATAAACATCTCCATAAAAAAAATGTGATGCTGTAATTAAAATTAGTTTTAATTTTGTACTTTATTTCATTTTTCCTCTACATTAACTAAATAGTTGATAGGATGTAAAAAAAATTTCTATGAAGTGCAAGATTTTTCCAGCAACTGGGCTTTAGAATTTCAGAAAAACGAATTTTGTACAAAAAATTAAAAGTCATAAAACTTTGTTGTGCAAAACTGATTTTGTCCAGTACCACATAAGTTTGTCTTGTTAATAAAGTTTAAAATAAAATCATTTAGATAAAACTTAAAACATCAAGTTGAAAGAAAACATCAGTAGCTTTCCAAAAAGATAAAAATCATGTTCATATAAATTTTATACAATTTTATCTCAATTTTACAAAACCATTCATGCAAATCACTAAATTCAAAAAAACTGATTTTCTGTTCAGTTAAGTAAATGAATAAAAAAGGATCTTAAAAATGTTCAATTCAAGTGAAAATTTCCAGTCTAGTTACTCAAAGTGTCTAGAATGTTCATACCAAAATTCACTTCAAAATAAGTTCACAAAGTTGGATTTCAAAGAACAAATTTGATAAAAGTCCTGTTTTGACCGGTTTTGGCACAAAATTCACCATAATTCTAGTTGTCACTAAAAAACTTATAAAATTATGACACAACATAAAGAACTAACTGACCTACCCATAGGTGTATTACATGCTCAATTTTAAGCTTTCTACAGAAACTTATGATTTTTATAATTCAGTATAAGGACAAAAGTGCAATCTGAAAAATGAAATAAAGTGATTAACTCAAGTTTCATAAAAAATGTTTCCTTTTCATACGAAAATGTTAACTAAATGCCATGAAATTTTAAGTTTCTCTTAAAATGGTTCATTTTTATTATGTAAATAAAAATCAATAAAAATTGACATAAAAAAAATCAAAATCAAAGAGGATACTTAATCTCTAATTTTCACAAATGTACAAATAAACATGAATTCCAAAGCCCATTCAAGAGGATGAAGATCAAGGAGCATCATGGTGAAGATCAAGATTGAAGACATGTATTGATCATAGAATTTGTACATATTGTTGTAATAATAGTTTTTTATAAATAGTTATTACATCACTCATTAATGAAAAATATGGAGATGTTTATGCATAATTTTCATAAATGATTCAACAATTCTTTTGAATAAAATGAGCAACCAATGTTACAAATGACCCAATCTCAATTAAGAGGAAAAATTACAAATCTAACTAAGCTAAATTGTTTGATGATCCATCTTACATTTTAAATTTGTTCTCCATCTTTAAATGGATCAATCATATATAATTTGACATAATTAGATTGTTAATTATGATCTCCAAATTGATTTTAGGCCGTTTCACGTGTCTCACTTTAAATGGCCAAATTCCGTTTAGACAAACACAATCTCCAAATTTGATCTCAAATTGATCATTTCTCTCTAAATGACTTAATAATCTTCAATTAAGATTATTTCTCAAAAGCCTTCAATTATAAAGCAAACCTCTTCTTCTAAGACCTCATAAAAATCATAAGCGTGATCACTAATTAAGGTGGTTATTTCAATCCTCGATTAATCGCTAATTAGAGCGGTTAACTCAAACTTTTTATTTAATCACTAATTAGAGTGATTATCTTAAACCTTAATAATCGTTAATCAGGACGATTATTTTTCTCATTTAATCACTAATTAGAGTGATTATCTTAAACCTTGGTTGATCACTAATTAAGGTGATTAAATTAACCCTCTTTATTTAATCACTAATTAGAGTGATTATCATAAACCTTAATAATCGTTAATTAGGACGATTATTTTTCTCATTTAATCACTAATGAGAGTGATTATCTTAAACCTTGAATAATCACTAATTAGGGTGATTATTTCCTAACCTTCATTTTTATCGCTAATTAAGGTGATTAATTTAACCTTTCATATTTAATCAATAATTAGAGTGATTATCTTAAATCTTAATAATCGTTAATTAGGGTGATTATTTTTCTCATTTAATCACTAATTAGAGTGATTATTTTAAACCTTGAATAATCATTAATTAGGGTGACTACTTAATTCCTAACCTTCATTGTTAATCACTAATCAAGGTGATTATCTTTCCTCTTATGTTTAGTCACTAATTAGGGTGATTATCTTAACCTCCATTTCTAATCACTAATTGAGGTGGTTATCTTAACTCTTCATTTAATCACTAATTAGAGTGATTATCTTAAACCTTAATAATCGTTAATTAGGACGATTATTTTTCTCATTTAATCACTAACTAGAGTGATTATCTTAAACCTTAATACTCGCTAATTAGGGCGATTAACTCAAACTCTTCATTTAATCACTAATTAGAGTGATTATCTTAAATCTTAATAATCGTTAATTAGGACGATTATTTTTCTCATTTAATCACTAATTTGAGTGATTATCTTAAAACTTAATAATCGCTAATTAGGGCGATTATTTTTCTCATTTAATCACTAATTAGAGTTATTATCTTAAACCTTAATGATCATTAATTAGGGCGAATATTTTTCTCATTTAATTACTAATTAGAGTGATTATCTTAAACCTTAATGATCGTTAATTAGGACGATTTTTTCTTATTTAATCACTATTCACTAATTAGAGTGATTATCTTAAACCTTAATAATTGTTAATGAGGGCGATTATTTTTTCTCATTTAATCACTAATAGAGTGATTATCTTAAACCTTAATGATCGTTAATTAGGACGATTATTTTTCTTATTTAATCACTAATTAGAGTGATTATCTTAAACCTTAATAATCGTTATTTAGGTCGATTATTTTTCTCATTTAATCACTAATTGTAGTGATTATATAAAGCCTTAATTAATCACTAATTAGGGTGATTATATTAACCTCCAATTTTAATCTCTAATTAAGGTGATTATCTTGATCCTCCTTCATATTTAATAGTTAATTAAGGTGATTATCTTAACCCCATCTCAATCACTAATTGGAGTGATTACCTTATTCCTAATAGATTTGTCTAGTTCTAAAAGGTGAGTTATTCATAATCTATTCTTTCCTTTTCTTCCCCAATGGAATTGGAGACATAAGATCGAACTACGATGGTTTTGATCTATGAGTGGATTCCAATCGCGCAATGATTGGTACGTAGTGCAACTTCAGTGCTCAAACCTATCATGTACAAATGATATATTGGTCCTAAATAAAAATGGTTGATGTGTATATGTGCAAATTATGTGATTTTCTTTCTTTTTAATAGCCATGATTACTTTAAAATGGAAAATAATGCATTTAGTAAGAGCCCGTTCTTTAGAACGGAAGAGGAGACGAATTTCAGACGTTCGCACCTCTTAACCTAAACCCCGAACCCTATCTCATGGTATGAAAGACCAATTTTCAAAGAAGCATTATCCATATGAAGTCATCATCGTTTCAAATTAATGATTTTTTTGGAAATTGATTTTAAAACGATTTATTTGATAAATTTTTCCCTATTCAGATATTAATAGGGTGGCGACTTCAAAGTTTTCTAAAACTCATAGTCCAATGAGAGACTTTTGTGGGATTCAGACCTTTAACTAAGACAGTAAAAAATCGAATACCAGAGGCTGGCGACTTCACTGGGGATATACTTCCACTTGAAGTATATGAGGTTTAAACCTGAACAATGTGTTATTTTCCGTATGTATATATAATAATAAAAAAAGTTAATCATGGCTATTCACAATTTAATTTTAGTATATAGCATGCTTATGTGAAAATTACGTGTGCTTGGTAGTTTATCGATCCATACGCGTGCACTTTTTTTTAACCATATTCTTTTTAGGTCTGATACCTCTGTCTATTGGCAAGGGTCAGAATTTTATAATGACAAATTAATGAATTAAGGGCATAAAACCTGCATCCGCGAGTTATTGCGACCGGCTCTGTCAGGAGCGTCCACCCTCGATGGACACAATGGAAGTGACTCGAGGCCACTTTAACATAATCTCTCCCTAAATGAATCACCTTTTAGTTGACTTCTAGGACACAAGGATCAAAGCACAAATGTCCTTTGTTTATTTCAGTTATTAAATAATGTGGAAATTTTCAATAATTCCTCATTCCGTTTTCAGTCGGTCAATATTTCAGTAATCATTAACTGTAGCTGAATTACTGCCGAAATGATTATTGAAAATTAAGAGTATTCTTGTTTATTTATCATAAGTGTCATGTAAAAAAAAAGTGTGTGTGCTCACCTATTTTTTTTAAAAAAAAAACAAAATTCACATTTACTTCATAATTCTTTTTCATTCAAATTGGTTTTACCAAAAACAAAATTGATTTTTTTTTTTTTAAAAATCCCGTTTTGAAAATATGATCCCAAAACAAAAAAAATGAAAAATAAAAAGAGTCGTAATCATGAGTTCAAAACGTGTCATTTATAGGAATTAGAATGTAATTAAGACGTGGTTCAAAACACGAGAAGTCTAGTCTAAAAAAAAACAAAAAATTGTGTCAAAAGGGATAATTGTTTTCAAAAAATAGAGGAGGATTCTTCCATTTCCTGCTAAGAAACATAAAAGGATCCTTTATTTTTTTTACTAACATTGTTAGTGTGTACATTTCAGGTACTTCACATCCAAAAAAAAAAGAGAAAACTAAAACCTGCATCATTTCACAATGTATGATTCCAGAAAGCAAATTCAGACTAAAGCTTCAGCAATGGGCAAAGGCCGTTAGAGGTCTATTAATCAAATTTATGCAGACATGGAGGAACAAACCTCTAGGAACCATGTACAATCGTCTGAAAAGACAGGGTCTTCTAGAAGCGAAGCATCACTGTTACACTTTGCCACGGCCAGGGGTTAACATGGGATTATACTGCAACTTTTGCCATCAGTATGGACACGAAACAGACTGGTGCGTTGACTTTCGGCATACCATCCACCAACTAATAGAAGATCGAAAATATCTCATTCCTCCATCATGGATGCCCCCAATTGTGTCCTTCACTAAGGCTGATCTTCCAAAGAAACTGGATCCTCATCAAGCTTTATACATCACCTTGAAATGCAATCGGCGAGAGTTGATCAATGAATTAATAGATGATGGATCGGCACTTAATTTTTGCCCCAAAGGAACGCTTTAGGAGTTGGGGTATAACATCACATTATTAAGCCCTATTGATACAATATTGGGAGCATACGACAACTCTTTAGGGAAGGCTATAGGGACGATCAATCTTCAACTGAGGTATAAAGACTGGATTTGTGCTGCAGATTTCACGGTCGTCGAAGCTTTAACCTCATTCTCTTTGTTGTTGGGGCGACCATGACTCCATGCGAACAAAGCTGTTGCCTCTCCTGCACACCGAAAACTCAAATGCGCAACAACCTCGGGAACGATAACCATCCATGGGAATCTGGCACAACCAAGAAATATTACCCCTGCACCGCCAACTGTTGAAGATGAAACAGGTCCTCAAGATGGTTCTCTCAACCCTTGCATGCTAGGGAGTAATGTTCCTTCAATACCCCAGAGATCTAGTACAGAAACTGTTTACAACATCCCGATGACCATTGATCAGCTCATCGCCTACGTCGACATTTGTTGTGCCCAGAATATGCTAGTAGGACCTCTCAACACAGATCAGACTGAAACCACTATGGCCATAACTTTCTCTGATAAAAATTTGCCTGATAACCCCACTCATAACAACGCCTTGTACATCGATGTCGATCACAATGCCAAACATATAAAAGGGGTAATGGTTGATAATGGAGCTTCCACTAATATCTGTCTTCTTAGTACCCTCAATTAGCTCGGGTGTCCTCCTCCGCAAGGAGAAGCCTCCATAGGAACGATAGTTGCATATGATGGTTCAGCACGGGAAATCATAAGATCAACAACCATGATCTTACGCATTGGAGCAGTCATACGGGAGGTCAACTTCATGATCGTTGATTGCGAAGCTCTTTTCACTCTGTTGTTAGGATGACCATGGCTCCACGAGAACCAAGCTATCATCTCAACATTGCACCAAGAAATGAAGATGATAACTCCACCTGGGGTAATCACAGTCCCAGGAGATATACCAATGAGGGTGGCAATGCAAAAATCCCGCATACCTCATATATGTCACCTAAATTATGAGGAGAACGACAATGGTCACACAGAGATCCCGCCCCTCAAACTGGTAAAATACTACTTCTATTGGCCTATTCCAGAGGAGGATCTTGATCAACCGAACTGGATACCAGACATGAGAGTGGTTAAGAGGGTTGAGAAGAAGTTCCATTAGCTTTACAAAGAGACCTGGGCCGTTCAACGTGAAAGAGAAGAGAGTCCAACACACAAAGTAGCTACTATTCAATCTATCATGGAACCTTATATATTCCTTTATAAAATTGATTATGAAACAAGAGCCTCTTGCATGCTTGTGTGCAAGGCATGGGCATCATGGCTCCTCAGCCGAGAAGAGAACACTTTATATGTCAAGAAGAAAAAGGAAAGGTGGAACGGGCGTCTTCGGACGGGAGAATACATGGCATGGCGCCCGACAAACCGAAATCGAAAAAGTTTGAGAAGTACTCGAATCATTTATTGCTTTTATATTGTACTTTGTAGGAAGAGCTACGTGCGGCTTGATCCCCTAAAAAAACAAAGAAAAATTTCCAATGTTGTAATGCATCTATCTTAGTTTCTCTACTATGTACTATAAGGGGTATGTAGGCAACTCATCTTCCGAATGCAATTTGCAAAAAAAATTTATGTAAAATTTCGTTTTTAATGTATTAGAACTACATTGGGCCTGATTCTCCAATTTTAAAAAAATCATCACAAGAAAAATTTCTTTCCCAAATCTAAATCCACTTATGGAGATACGTAGGCAACCTTCGGGTGCGGCCCCTTTTGCATTTGATATTTTCTTTTATGGTTTCAGCGTTTAAAAGCAATCAATACATGCAGATCACCAAGAAGAACGATGTCTGGGGTATTATAATTTGCCAAAATGAGGACACAGGCCTCGTTATCCCTCTTTTCTTTTATTTCTGTAACAGCAGGAAATGGAAGGATATCACCAAATTGATTTTAGAAAAAATGTTTGTGTATTATCCCAAAAAAATATGAGTCTAAAAAACGGAAATATAAAATAAAAAGGTTCAAGTTCAAACAAAAAAAAAGTCGGTCAAAGAAATCTAATGAAAAATCTAAAATAAATGATAAAGTCAAGGTTTCGCACCTTTTAATAAATGATAACTGAAATTTGGGTAAAATAATTTATTTTTAAAAACATGTCATTTCTTTCATTCCCTACAAAAAAGAAAAGAAGAAACAAAGTCTGGACAAATTTTTGTGCTAACTTTTTCATCTCATTTCACAGGAACTCTGCCTGGGCCCGCTCAGGATCTAGGCTAATTCGCCGAAGTTCTGACCATAGTGAACGTTCTCTGTCAGTGATACTGTCATCCTTGTCTACACCACCTGTATTCTCTGCTACACGACTCAGCAACATGTCTGAAATTTCGAACAATGAGCACCAGCAGAATTCTACCCCTCCACCTGATCCAATGACTGAGTTCCGAGGACTTGTCCAGGCCATGCTTGACCGATAGGATAATATTGAACAAACTGTGTTTGGCATAATGCGCCAAAGTGCCCAGATGCCTCCTCCTCCTCTTCCGGAGTCGGAAGTAGCTTCTACCTTTTCACCTTGAGTCTATGAACAATGAGAGAGAAATTCCCACTAAGCTCGAGGAAGAAGTAGTCGAGTTCAAGGAAGTCTTAAAAGGCATGACGAAGGCTGAACCATGGATGGACTTTCATGGGTTAACACTTTTCCCAAAGGCATGATTACCTTATGGTTTCAAGATGCCTAATCTGACAAAGTTTGATGGAACCGGTAGCCCAACTAATTTCCTGAATATTTATGTAGGGGCAATGAGTCCCTGGGGAGTGGAATAATCTTTGATGGCTCAACTCTTTCAACAATATTAAAATGGTGCCGCAACACATTGGTTCCTCAACCTTGAAAACACAAAGAAATCCATTTTTGGCCGACATAGTCGAGAGAATTCTCAAACCAAGACAAGTATAATGAAGAAATTAATGTTACTAGAAGGGATCTGGAGACCACTTCTCAAAACCTTAATGAGACATTTTCTTCATTCATCACTCGGTGGAGAAACAAAGCCTCCAAAATGATGAGTAGGCATAATGAGGAGAAACAGCTGCAAATGGTTGTGAAGAACCTTCTTCCCGTGTCATCGAAGCATATGTCGTACTAATATTTCTCGACTTTCAAAGCTTTGATTGCTACGGGAACTCTAGTTGAGGATGTTGTGAAAAGGGGGGACATCAAAAAAGATGAACCTACTGGCGGCACTACTTATAATGTAAAGTTTGAAAATAACAAAAGAGCTCCAAACAATGATTCAGCAGCTCCTAAGGCCACTAATGCGATCCATGCCATTGGCGCATCTTCTGCATTCCAGTTGCGACCACAAAGGAACTTTACTCCTTTGAACATAACTTATTCCCAGGCTTTCTCCAAGCTAAAAAAGGCCAATCTCATTCAACCCTTAAATCCACGTCCACCTCCTAAAAATCCTTACCCTGGTTATGACCCAAACCAAAACTATGAATATCACCAAAGTCCGAGGCATAATACGAAAAACTACACGGCTCTAAAGTATCAAATTTAAAACCTTGTGGATGATGGAAAACTCTCTTTAGGATCCACTTCCAGTAAACCAAATGACTCTCAACCCAACATCACAAAAAACCCCCTTCCTAATCATAAGCCCTCATTTGCCATTAATGCCATCTCAGCTGCTTCAGATGAATGTGATCCAATCCAGTTAATCCGGATGACAGTTCCTCAAATGCATGAAATGCCAATAGTTGTAGGCTACAAGTGTGTGGTCTATGACTATTCCACTCAAGAAAAGGTCAAAATGATGCCTTGTAATGACCCCAGTTTCACTCTCAATAAGGATCCATTCTCTGACATGTGTGGAACCTTGGACTATGATGGTGCTTTCTTCATTTTGTACTCTAATGCCGATGAAGATGCTTCTTCACTGTTGACAATTGTTGAGAAAAACACTGGAGGACATTCCCACCACTCCAAATATAAACCATCGCCCCATCTGCCTTGATGATCTTAGTGATGAGGAGTATGTGGATATATCTCATTTGACTAGAGCAGGTAATCATTTTAAACCATCCCATTTGGAGGATGAAAATCCTTTGGAGGTGTTGAGAAGGAAGGAAAAGGGCAAGGAGCCAATGACAGAGGATAGTAATAAAGAAGATGATGCTATCAAGCGCATGAAAGAAGTAGATGTTAATGTTTCTATCCGGAAGTTGTTAATGCATTCCCGACCTCATAGGGCGGCCGTTCTAAAGCATCTCAATGAAGCCCGTGTAAGTTCTTCCATAACACCTGACCAGATGGTGGGCCTCATTCATGGCGTAGATCGAACTCTCATGTTCACAGACAATGATCTCCCTGACAATATCAACCACAATAATTCGTTGCACATCACTGTACGTTGTAATGGATGGGAGATACCTAGGGTATTGATCGACAACGGCCTATTGAATTTAAAATGTTTTTAGGAAACCATCCTCCACATCCATCTTATGAAAATACCTTTTCACCCCTTTCAGATGGATATCATACGGATAGCTCATCTTCCAGCCAATCTACCTTGCATACCCAGTCAGAAGACTCTGACAGTGAGGAAATTGAATGTGAACCTTTATCTAAGTACATTTGGATGCAAGATGTTATTTATGACAGTGAATTTAATAATGATGAATCACTTGATACAACTGAAGCATATAAAACCCATGGAAGAGTCCATTGTAATTAATATTGGTACAAAAAATGCTGTAAAAGAAGTCAAAATAGGTTCATCTCTATCCCCAACTGAACAGTCTGTGTTTATTGCATTGTTGAAAGAGTATATAGATGTGTTTGCATGGTCTTATGGTGATATGTCTGGCGTTAGTAGAGAAATTGCGGAACATCGCATTCCGTTACATCCTGAAAGCAAGCCTAAGCAGTAAAAGCTCCGCCGAATGAAACTAGAGATTAGTCCGAAAGCGAAAGAAGAAATCTAGAAACAGCTTGACGCCAAATTCATCCAAGTTGTAAAGTATCCGAGTTGGCTGGCCAATATAGTGGTTGTACCTAAAAAGGATGGAAGAGTTCGGGTGTGCTTTGATTTTCGTGATTTGAATGCTGCATCACCAAAAGATTGCTTTCCTCTACCCCATATCGATGTCCTCGTGGATAGTACGACCGGTCATGCAATGTTTTCCTTCATGGATGGATTTTCGGGGTATAATCAAATACTCATGGCTCAAGAATATATGACAAAGACATCTTTCATCACTCCGTAGCACCTTCTGTTACCGAGTTATGCCTTTTGGTCTCAAGAATGCCGGAGCCACATATCAAAGGGCTGCAACAATTATCCTTCATGACCTCATCCACGACATTAAGGAGGTCTATCCAGATGACATGATTGTGAAAAGTGAAGATCGTGAGGGGGCATAATTTTCTGCACTATGATCCTTCTTTGAAAGAATCAAGAAATACAATCTAAGGCTGAATCCTCAAAAGTGTGTGTTTGGCGTCACTTTAGGGAAGTAGTTGGGACTCATTGTCAGTCAAGACGACATTAAAATGGACTCGGAAAAGGTAAAAGCTATTCAAGAGCTACCTCCTCCCAAAACAGAAAAAGAAATAAGAGGATTTCTCGGCAGAATTCAATATATCAGCAGGTTCATCTCACAACTCACTATGAGATGTGAACCTATATTTAAGCTGCTCAGAAAAGGGGCATCCCATGAGTGGAATGAGGAATTTCATGAAGCTTTCAATTCCATGAAAGAGTATCATTCGAATCCACCTGTTCTAATGCCGCCTAGACCGGAGAACCTCTCGATTTTGTACCTCACTATCACAGAAACAACTATGTGAGCTCTCTTAGCCCAATATCAAGAGGGAACAAAGAAGGAAGTTGCCATATATTATCTCAGCAAGAAATTCTTGGAGTATGAGACAAGATATACCCCACTGGAAAAAGCATGTGTTTCCTTGGTCTATGCCACGAAGAAGTTGAGGCATCACCTCCAAGCTCATACCACCTATTTGATCTCAAGACTTGATCCAATCAAGTATCTGTTCGCAAAACCCATTCTTAGTGAAAGATTAGCGAGATGGCTTGCTATGCTTTCTGAGTTTGATATTCAATGTGTCGCCCATAAATGCATCAAAGGAAGAGCCATATCTCGAAGCCTTAGCGGAAGGACCAAAGTGTCGGGGAGATGAGTATAACGATGCATTCCCTGATGAGTACTTATGCTTCATTGACAATCCACAATGGTGCATGTATTTTGATGGAGCTTCTAATATGAGAGGTAATGGAGCGGGGGGTTTTGTTAGTAGATCCCGATGGAGTCCATATTCCATTTCTTTGTCAAGTTTGGATTTCCCAACAACAAACAATACACCCGAGTATGAAGCCCGTATATATGGAGTAAAAGCCGCTTTGGTAGCGGGGGCAAGACATCTCACTTGTATATGGAGATTCTAATCTCATCATATCTCAAACAATAGGAATTTGGATGGTTAGAGATGAGAGACTTCAGCTCTACACATAATATCTTCAGGAGTTAATCCCTTTCAAACATCTTCCTCGGGAATAAAATAGTTTCACGGATGCTTTAGCCAATATCGCTGTTAATTTAACATGGGAAAATGATACAAAGATCCAGTCAATTTTAATTGAAGAAAGGAAGGGACCTACACTGACGGTAGCACAAATTGTCTCCACACTGGCTCAACAAGATGATGTTGATGTCTAGTATAAGGATATCAAGAATTTTATGGAAACAATGCAATATCCAGAGGGAAGTGGCAAGAAGGACCGCATAGCCATCAGAAGGCCAGCTGCTCATTTTCTCATACTAAAAGGCAAACTATATCACAAATGGTTTGATGGTACTCTACAACTCTGCGTGAATGGTAGCGAAAAGCAAGCCATCATGGAAGAAGGTCATGGGGGTGAATGTGGACCATGGAAAGATGCTGGCTCGTAAAATTTTGCGAGCAGGTTTTTATTGGAGCACTCTATATCACAAAGGGTTTGATGGTACTCTACAACTCTGCGTGAATGACAGCGAAAAGTAAGCCATCATGGAAGAAGGTCATGGGGGTGAATGTGGACGCCATATGAATGGAAAGATGCTGGCTCGTAAAATTTTGCGATCAGGTTTTTATTGGAGCAATCTAAAAGATAATTGCATCAGCTTTGTCCGCGCCTGCAAGCAATGTCAGATATTTGCTAACCTCAATCATATGCCACCTGTGTCACTACATAATATGACCTCTCCTTGGCCATTTTCGAGTTGGGGCATAGACATAATTGGACAAATTCATCCGAAGGCTTCAAATGGGCATCAATATATTCTTATAGCAATTGATTACTTTTCGAAGTGGGTTAAAGCTGCATCATTTTCAAAGCTAGAGGCAAAGCAAGTCTTGAAATTTATGATTAACAACATTATCCGTCCGCATGGCATACCTTTTGAAATCATCTCTGATAATGGATCACAATTTGAGGGTCATCTGAAGACAACTCTCGCAAAATATGCAATCAAGCATCATCAGTCTTCACCTTATCGTCCCCAAACCAATGGAGCAGTGGAAGCAGCCAATAAGACAATAAAGACTATTGTTGCCAAGATGACTGAAAAGACTAGGGAATGGCATGATAAACTACCATATGCCCTTTGGGGATATAGGATATCAATTAGGACTCCAACAGGAACAACCCCGTATTCTTTTGTTTACGGGATGGAGCCAGTCCTACCGGTTGAGGTGGAGATACAATCTCTCAGGGTCATAGGAGAAAGTGAAATCTCGGAAGACCAATGGTACAAAACTCGTTACGATGAGCTTGCATTTAACAAAAGGGTTCGAGATAGGGACATTCAAGAAGGTGATATAGTCTTAAAGGAAAATAAAGCTCCATTGCATGATCCTCGAGGAAAGTTCAAGCCTAACTGGTCTGGACCATTCCTAGTCAAGCATGTCACCACGGTTGGAGCAGTAAAGCTAATGGATTTTGATGGGAACGAATTCACCCATTTCACTAATCTTGTTCAATTGAAGAAATATTACGCTTAGACATCAAAGTAATTGTAATTGCCATGGTCAAGTAACCAATCAATTTGTGGATTTTGTATCGTATCTGTTTGTTCTTAATAAACATGCCATGTGCTTCTAGATATTCATAAAATGTATGCAAAAAATAAAAGGACAAAAAAGACAAAAAAAATATAAAAAAAAAAGAAAAAAGAAAAAAAAGAGAAAAAGAAAAATGATGAAACATGCAAGGATGTTCTTGATTGTTAAGGTTTTATGTGTTATGCTTTCATGTGTCTTATGATTTGCATGTCATATTTAATGTTAAAGTGTGCATGTGTTTAGAATTGTGTTCACATTGAATTTCTCACAAGCAGATTATTCTCACAAATAAATATTTTTATTCATCCCAAGTGGAATACTTCATTTCATAAATAAAAAAACATAAAGCCTCCATTTCCTACAAACTTAAAAAAAACGAAAAAAAGAGAAAAAAAAAGAAAACGAACAACATTGAAAATAAACATGATATTTCTCTCAAACCCTTCTACTCTTCATGATAGGCTCGTCTGAAACATTGTCTTGACCAATATCAGCCAGAAGTCACTGAAGGTAATCTTCATCAATCGTCGGAGAGGGAGGTTTCGGTAGCGCTGATATAGTTTTAGCCCCCTGCCATATAGTAGGCATTCTCTAAATACCACTCATATCAGCCTCATAAGTGGTACATGTTGGAAGAGTCTGGAGGACAGGAATGTGTTACTGCCTCCAACCAATTTGCCTTATACACCTCCATGGAAGGTAGAAAGTGACATGTCAAAGCCCTGGTAATTGTACACCTCTGCGACCAGAATTGCAATATACAATTGCACTAATGCCAAGGTGGCTTGTGACCCACTTTATGTCTTCTTTTGCGAAAAAAAAAATCCTCCCACCCACCATTTTTGCTAAGTTGACGAAGAAAGGAAGAAGACCTCTCTCCCGGTCATGATTAGTTTTGTAAGTAAGACTCTTGTGAGGTTTCATGAGAGAAATTTTTTCCAATAACCATAAGTGAAGGGCTAATGGACATCCCTTCACAAAACTTGTGGGTTTTCTTTTAAGTTCATCTAAGCCAAGAAACATTTCCCCCAAAATAAGTGGTCTGAGACGACCCCGACTAACAATTTGAGCAATAAGTGAAAGACATCGAACATGGCATGTGTTTAAAGACCATTTAGTAAGGGTACTTTCCAAAATCATAAGAATGCAAGCATTTTCTCTAGCAATCCTATAGTTGGCATTATTAGAGAATTGCCAAGTGCCAAATTGGAAAGTCAACAATAAGTTAAGAAGAAGTACCTCACCATATTATAGGTAGTTGCCATGAAGATTTTCAGGAAGATATAAATTTGTTGATAAATCTCCTGAGATCCTTGTAGAGATCTAGGTGTAATAATTGGACCATTAGATGGTAAGCCTAGCAAACCTTCGACCTCTTCAACAAGAGGCACAATCTCCCGGTCTCTAAAGTGGAAGACATGACGAGCTTCATCCCAAAATTGGGGAGCAGCATGAATCATTTCATAACAGATAGAAAGTGAAAGCAAAGGCATAAGAGCCTTAGTAAAGTGGGAAGAAGAAGAAGATTGCCTTGGTTTTTCCAAATTCTCTGTGACCCCCGAGAGTTGTTTTTTCTCACGACATCCCATTTCATTAGCTCCTTCAAAATTAGTAGCCATTTTTTAAAGAAGAAAAATTAGAGAAGAGATTGGAGTAGTGAAGATGGTGCATTTGGAAATGAAGAACCATGCCCCTTTTATAGATGGAAAATATGATAATCCATGATTCATGCCATGGATAATAAGTTTGAGTATTGTCCACAGGGTTCTAAGGAGCATCCTTCACCATGGTTAATGACCAAGCATTTGTGGTATGGGCATTTTTATTGAAGCCGAACATAAAAAAAAAACCGTGTCAATGATGAATCAAGAACGTTGATACAATCCCTTTTCCTAATGATTATCCAAATAATGACCTTGATCAATCTATTTTATATAGTGATCATCATTTTCCGATAAAGCAAATAAGCATTACGTATAAAAAAAATTCTGAAAGATTTCGGAAAAAACAGATTAATTTTTTTTTGTCATATGATGATTTGTCCGCCATATTTTATCTAGAGGGTAATAACCTTATGTCAACCCTTTTAGGTTACATACCCTGACAATGTCCTAATTTAAGGTGACATGATAACACATAGAGTCATAAAAAGTAAGTGATGGTGATTTAACAATTTGCTTGTCATCAAGGCGATGAAAAACTGTAATAAAAACTGGAGTCAACCTGTTAAGTGTCGGAATTTCTCACATTAACAAAAGACAAATTCCTAGGACTAAAAAAAGAAAGAAAGACGACAATAAAGTCACATTTACAATTTTGAAAAATTAATTGGGATTTTCTATCTAAGACGACAATAAAGTCGCATTTTCAAATTTTAGAAAATTAATTGGGATATTCTATCTAAGACGACAATAGAGTCGCGTTTGAAATTTTAGAAAATTAATTGGGATTTTCTATTTAAGACGACGATAAAGTCGCATTTTCAAATGTTTAGAAAATTAATTGGGATTTTCTATCTAAGGCGATGATAAAGTCGCATTTTCAGTTTTTAGAAAATTAATTGGGATTTTCTACATAAAACAACGCAAATTATAGCACTAATGATAACTATTTTCTATGGAGAATATGTTATCTCAAAAAAAAATTTCTGTCAAAATTTTGTGTCTTTTCAAACATTGGTCATCATTTCCTCCAAAATTCGACCAATGTAGCGCATTCTGTTGACACCAAATTTTGAACCCCTTTTTCGGATAAATAAAGATTTTGAAAAGAAATAAAATAACGAAAATCGTCATGCATCGTGGAGCGTGCGCCCCGTCAAATGCATGTTTCGCCCCGGAGCACGAGTTTCATTCCGTCGTATGGTTTTTCATTTTTGCGTATTAGTCATGCAGTTTCGGCTTAGAAATATAATTTTCCGTGAGTCGTAGTCAATAACTACAACCACCGTTTTAATAAAATGATTCGTAGTATAATCATGCTCGTCTTTACTAATTTGACGAGTTTTCGTGAATTGTCTTAAGTTAATCTTTCGAAAAACGAAAAAAAAAACGAGTCGCAATTAGGCGTCGGGATTTTAATCGTATCCCAAAACCTGTAGTAATCAGTTTTCTTGATGATTAAGTCATTGTTCATTGAATAAAGAATAAGCATATATATATTCTTTATCCACTAATCACATCCTTTATCCATTAGTTAGAGAATAAGAATCATGAAAATGAGTGAGAATGAAAATCAAATCCCATGTGCAAGAGGCAAGAATGTGGATTTTTTCCGGTGTATTCGAGTTGTGCGCCAGGCACACGATCATGCGCTAGACGCATGATTGTGCGCCTAGCGCACAACAACATCTTGCGCCAGGTACAGGTCCTTGCACCTAGCGCACGGAGTTGTGCCTAGCGCAGGCTCCTGCGTTTGGCGCAATGATCTAATTAGTTTTTTTTTCATGTTTTTGGATGTATTTTTTTACGTATTAGGATGTATTTAGTGAAGAATTTTTTCAGAAAATCTGATTTTGCCTCATTGATGAGAAAATCCAAAAAGAATAAGAATATTTGTGTTTCCAAAGAGATTTGATGATGTCATTAGGGTGAGGTCATTAGAGTGATTAAATGAGAAAAAAATCTTCTCTACTTCAAACCAAGTTGAGCTAAAATCACCCCACCTAGAATAATTCTAATGGGGAGACTCTTAGGAAACAATGTGTTTATGTGATTTTTCTTAATCAAGTTGTTGTTCATCACCAAAAACATGTTTTCATAAAAAAAAAAATCAAGAAGAGTTGTATAAACATCTCCATAAAAAAAATGTGATGCAGTAATTAAAATTAGTTTTAATTTTGTACTTTATTTCATTTTTCCTCTACATTAACTAAATAGTTGATAGGATGTAAAAAAAAATTCTATGAAGTGCAAGATTTTTCCAGCAACTGGGCTTTAGAATTTCAGAAAAACGAATTTTGTACAAAAAATTAAAAATCATAAAACTTTGTTGTGCAAAACTGATTTTGTCCAGTACCACATAAGTTTGTCTTGTTAATAAAGTTTAAAATAAAATCATTTAGATAAAACTAAAAACATCAAGTTGAAAGAAAACATCAGTAGCTTTCCAAAAACATAAAAATCATGTTCATATAAATTTTATACAATTTTATCTCAATTTTACAATACCATTCATGCAAATCACTAAATTCAAAAAACTGATTTTCTGTTCAGTTAAGTAAATGAATAAAAAAGGATCTTAAATATGTTCAATTCAAGTGAAAATTTCCAGTCTAGTTACTCAAAGTGTCTAGAATGTTCATACCAAAATTCAATTCAAAATAAGTTCACAAAGTTGGATTTCAAAGAACAAATTTGATAAAAGTCCTGTTTTGACCGGTTTTGGCACAAAATTCACCATAATTCTAGTTGTCACTAAAAAACTTATAAAATTATGACACAACATAAAGAACTAACTGACCTACCCATAGGTGTATTACATGCTCAATTTTAAGCTTTCTACAGAAACTTATGATTTTTATAATTCAGTATAAGGACAAAAGTGCAATCTGAAAAATGAAATAAAGTGATTAACTCAAGTTTCATAAAAAATGTTTCCTTTTCATACGAAAATGTTAACTAAATGCCACGAAATTTTAAGTTTCTCTTAAAATGGTTCATTTTTATTATGTAAATAAAAATCAATAAAAATTGACATAAAAAAAATCAAAATCAAAGAGGATACTTAATCTCTAATTTTCACAAATTTACAAATAAACATGAATTCCAAAGCCCATTCAAGAGGATGAAGATCAAGGAGCATCATGGTGAAGATCAAGATTGAAGACATGTATAGATCATAGAATTTGTACATATTGTTGTAATAATAGTTTTTTATAAATAGTTATTACATCACTCATTAATGAAAAATATGGAGATGTTTATGCATAATTTTCATAAATGATTCAACAATTCTTTTGAATAAAATGAGCAACCAATGTTACAAATACTGCATGTTGGGCCTAATATATCATAGTATATGAATCAAATGACCCAATCTCAATTAAGAGGAAAAATTACAAATCTAACTAAGCTAAATTGTTTGATGATCCATCTTACATTTTAAATTTGTTCTCCATCTTTAAATGGATCAATCATATATAATTTGACATAATTAGATTGTTAATTATGATCTCCGAATTGATTTTAGGCTGTTTCACGTGTCTCACTTTAAATGGCCAAATTCCGTTTAGACAAACACAATCTCCAAATTTGATCTCAAATTGATCATTTCTCTCTAAATGACTTAATAATCTTCAATTAAGATTATTTCTCAAAAGCCTTCAATTATAAAGCAAACCTCTTCTTCTAAGACCTCATAAAAATCATAAGCGTGATCACTAATTAAGGTGGTTATTTCAATCCTCGATTAATCGCTAATTAGAGCGGTTAACTCAAACTTTTTATTTAATCACTAATTAGAGTGATTATCTTAAACCTTAATAATCGTTAATTAGGACGATTATTTTTCTCATTTAATCACTAATTAGAGTGATTATCTTAAACCTTGGTTGATCACTAATTAAGGTGATTAAATTAACCCTCTTTATTTAATCACTAATTAGAGTGATTATCATAAACCTTAATAATCGTTAATTAGGACGATTATTTTTCTCATTTAATCACTAATGAGAGTGATTATCTTAAACCTTGAATAATCACTAATTAGGGTGATTATTTCCTAACCTTCATTTTTATCGCTAATTAAGGTGATTAATTTAACCTTTCATATTTAATCAATAATTAGAGTGATTATCTTAAATCTTAATAATCGTTAATTAGGGTGATTATTTTTCTCATTTAATCACTAATTAGAGTGATTATTTTAAACCTTGAATAATCATTAATTAGGGTGACTACTTAATTCCTAACCTTCATTGTTAATCACTAATCAAGGTGATTATCTTTCCTCTTATGTTTTGTCACTAATTAGGGTGATTATCTTAACCTCCATTTCTAATCACTAATTGAGGTGGTTATCTTAACTCTTCATTTAATCACTAATTAGAGTGATTATCTTAAACCTTAATAATCGTTAATTAGGACGATTATTTTTCTCATTTAATCACTAACTAGAGTGATTATCTTAAACCTTAATACTCGCTAATTAGGGCGATTAACTCAAACACTTCATTTAATCACTAATTAGAGTGATTATCTTAAATCTTAATAATCGTTAATTAGGACGATTATTTTTCTCATTTAATCACTAATTTGAGTGATTATGTTAAAACTTAATAATCGCTAATTAGGGCGATTATTTTTCTCATTTAATCACTAATTAGAGTGATTATCTTAAACCTTAATGATCATTAATTAGGGCGAATATTTTTCTCATTTAATTACTAATTAGAGTGATTATCTTAAACCTTAATGATCGTTAATTAGGACGATTTTTTTCTTATTTAATCACTATTCACTAATTAGAGTGATTATCTTAAACCTTAATAATTGTTAATGAGGGCGATTATTTTTTCTCATTTAATCACTAATAGAGTGATTATCTTAAACCTTAATGATCGTTAATTAGGACGATTATTTTTCTTATTTAATCACTAATTAGAGTGATTATCTTAAACCTTAATAATCGTTATTTAGGTCGATTATTTTTCTCATTTAATCACTAATTGTAGTGATTATCTTAAGCCTTAATTAATCACTAATTAGGGTGATTATATTAACCTTCAATTTTAATCGCTAATTAAGGTGATTATCTTTATCCTCCTTCATATTTAATAGTTAATTAAGGTGATTATCTTAACCCCATCTCAATCACTAATTGGAGTGATTACCTTATTCCTAATAGATTTGTCTAGTTCTAAAAGGTGAGTTATTCATAATCTATTCTTTCCTTTTCTTCCCCAATGGAATTGGAGACATAAGATCGAACTACGATGGTTTTGATCCATGAGTGGATTCCAATCGCGCAATGATTGGTACGTAGTGCAACTTCAGTGCTCAAACCTATCATGTACAAATGATATATTGGTCCTAAATAAAAATGGTTGATGTGTATATGTGCAAATTATGTGATTTTCTTTCTTTTTAATAGCCATGATTACTTTAAAATGGAAAATAACGCATTTAGTAAGAGCCCGTTCTTTAGAACGGAAGAGGAGACGAGTTTCAGACGTTCGCACCTCTTAACCTAAACCCCGAACCCTATCTCATGGTATGAAAGACCAATTTTCAAAGAAGCATTATCCATATGAAGTCATCATCGTTTCAAATTAATGATTTTTTTGGAAATTGATTTTAAAACGATTTATTTGATAAATTTTTCCCTATTCAGATATTAATAGGGTGGCGACTTCAAAGTTTTCTAAAACTCATAGTCCAATGAGAGACTTTTGTGGGATTCAGACCTTTAACTAAGACAGTAAAAAATCGAATACCAGAGGCTGGCGACTTCACTGGGGATATACTTCCACTTGAAGTATATGAGGTTTAAACCTGAACAATGTGTTATTTTCCGTATGTATATATAATAATAAAAAAAGTTAATCATGGCTATTCACATTTTAATTTTAGTATATAGCATGCTTATGTGAAAATTACGTGTGCTTGGTGGTTTATCGATCCATACGCGTGCACTTTTTTTTAACCATATTCTTTTTAGGTCTGATACCTCTGTCTATTGGCAAGGGTCAGAATTTTATAATGAAAAATTAATGAATTAAGGGCATAAAACCTGCATCCGCGAGTTATTGCGACCGGCTCTGTCAGGAGCGTCCACCCTCGATGGACACAATGGAAGTGACTCGAGGCCACTTTAACATAATCTCTCCCTAAATGAATCACCTTTTAGTTGACTTCTAGGACACAAGGATCAAAGCACAAATGTCCTTTGTTTATTTCAGTTATTAAATAATGTGGAAATTTTCAATAATTCCTCATTCCGTTTTCAGTCGGTCAATATTTCAGTAATCATTAACTGTAGTTGAATTACTGCCGAAATGATTATTGAAAATTAAGAGTATTCTTGTTTATTTATCATAAGTGTCATGTAAAAAAAAAGTGTGTGTGCTCACCTATTTTTTTTTAAAAAAAAAATAAAATTCACATTTACTTCATTATTCTTTTTCATTCAAATTGGTTTTACCAAAAACAAATTTGATTTTTTTTAAAAAAAAAAATCCTGTTTTGAAAATATGATCCCAAAACAAAAAAAATGAAAAATAAAAAGAGTCGTAATCATGAGTTCAAAACGTGTCATTTATAGGAATTAGAATGTAATTAAGACGTGGTTCAAAACACGAGAAGTCTAGTCTAAAAAAAACAAAAAATTTGTGTCAAAAGGGATAATTGTTTTCAAAAAATAGAGGAGGATTCTTCCATTTCCTGCTAAGAAACATAAAAGGATCCTTTATTTTTTTGACTAACATTGTTAGTGTGTACATTTCAGGTACTTCACATCCAAAAAAAAAAAGAGAAAACTAAAACCTGCATCATTTCACAATGTATGATTCCAGAAAGCAAATTCAGACTAAAGCTTCAGCAATGGGCAAAGGCCGTTAGAGGTCTATTAATCAAATTTATGCAGACATGGAGGAACAAACCTCTAGGAACCATGTACAATCGTCTGAAAAGACAGGGTCTTCTAGAAGCGAAGCATCACTGTTACACTTTGCCACGGCCAGGGGTTAACATGGGATTATACTGCAACTTTTGCCATCAGTATGGATACGAAACAGACCGGTGTGTTGACCTTCGGCATACCATCCACCAACTAATAGAAGATGGAAAATATCTCATTCCTCCATCATGGATGCCCCCAATTGTGTCCTTCACTAAGGCTGATCTTCCCAAGAAACTGGATCCTCATCAAGCTTTATACATCACCTTGAAATGCAATCGGCGAGAGTTGATCAATGTATTAATAGATGATGGATCGGTACTTAATTTTTGCCCCAAAGGAACGCTTTAGGAGTTGGGGTATAACATCACATTATCAAGCCCTATTGATACAGTATTGGGAGCATACGACAACTCTTTAGGGAAGGCTATAGGGACGATCAATCTTCAACTGAGGTATAAAGACTGGATTTGTGATGCAGATTTCACGGTCGTCGAAGCTTTAACCTCATTCTCTTTGTTGTTGGGGCGACCATGACTCCATGCGAACAAAGCTGTTGCCTCTCCTGCACACCGAAAACTCAAATGCGCAACAACCTCGGGAACGATAACCATCCATGGGAATCCGGCACAACCAAGAAATATTACCCCCGCCTTAATTGTTGAAGATGAAACAGGTCCTCGGGATGGTTCTCTCAACCCTTGCATGCTAGGGAGTAATGTTCCTTCAATACCCCGGGATCTAGTACGAAACCCGTTTACAACATCCCGATGACCATTGATCAGCTCATCGCCTACGTCGACATTTGTTGTGCCCAGAATATGCTAGTAGGACCTCTCAACACAGATCAGACTGAAACCACTATGGCCATAACTTTCTCTGATAAAAATTTGCCTGATAACCCCACTCATAACAGTGCCATGTACATCGATGTCGATCACAATGCCAAACCTATAAAAGGGGTAATGGTTGATAATGGAGCTTCCACTAATATCTGTCTTCTTAGTACCCTCAATTAGCTCGGGTGTCCTCCTCCGCAAGGAGAAGCCTCCATAGGAACCATAGTTGCATATGATGGTTCAGCACGGGAAATCATAAGATCAACAACCATGATCTTACGCATTGGAGCAGTCATACGGGAGGTCAACTTCATGATCGTTGATTGCGAAGCTCTTTTCACTCTGTTTTTAGGATGACCATGGCTCCACGAGAACCAAGCTATCATCTCAACATTGCACCAAGAAATGAAGATGATAACTCCACATGGTGTAATCACAGTCCCAAGAGATATACCAATGAGGGTGGCAATGCAAAAATCCCGCATACCTCATATATGTCACCTAAATTATGAGGAGAACGACAATGGTCACACAGAGATCCCGCCCCTCAAACTGGTAAAATACTACTTCTATTGGCCTATTCCCGAGGAGGATCTTGATCAACCGAACTGGATACCAGACATGAGAGTGGTTAAGAGGGTTGAGAAGAAGTTCCATTAGCTTTACAAAGAAACCTGGGCCGTTCAACGTGAAAGAGAAGAGAGTCCAACACACAAAGTAGCTACTATTCAATCTATCATGGAACCTTATATATTCCTTTATAAAATTGATTATGAAACAAGAGCCTCTTGCATGCTTGTGTGCATGGCATGGGCATCATGGCTCCTCAGCCGAGAAGACAACACTTTATATGTCAAGAAGAAAAAGGAAAGGTGGAACATGCGTCTTCAGACAGGAGAATACATGGCATGGCGCCCGACAAACTGAAATCTGAAAAAGTTTGAGAAGTACCTGAATCATTTATTGCTTTTATATTGTACTTTGTAGGAAGAGCTACGTGCGGCTTGATCCCCTAAAAAAAACAAAGAAAAATTTCCAATGTTGTAATGCATCTATCTTAGTTTCTCTACTATGTACTATAAGGGGTATGTAGGCAACTCATCTTCGAATGCACAGAAAAAAAATTTATGTAAAATTTCGTTTTTAATGTATTAGAACTACATTGGGCCTGATTCTCCACTTTTAAAAAAATCATCACAAGAAAAATTTCTTTCCCAAATCTAAATCCACTTATGGAGATACGTAGGCAACCTTCGGGTGCGGCCCCTTTTGCATTTGATATTTTCTTTTATGGTTTCAGCGCTTAAAAGCAATCAATACATGCAGATCACCAAGAAGAACGATGTCTGGGGTATTATAATTTGCCAAATTGAGGACACAGGCCTCGTTATCCCTCTTTTCTTTTATTTCTGTAACAGCAGGAAATGGAAGGATATCACCAAATTGATTTTAGAAAAAATGTTTGTGTATTATCCCAAAAAAATATGAGTCTAAAAAACGGAAATATAAAATAAAAAGGTTCAAGTTCAAAAAAAAAAAAGTCGGTCAAAGAAATCTAATGAAAAATCCAAAACAAATGATAGAGTCAAGGTTTCGCACCTTTTAATAAATGATAACTGAAATTTGGGTAAAATAATTTATTTTTAAAAACATGTCATTTCTTTCATTCCCTACAAAAAAGAAAAGAAGAAAAAGAAAAGAAGAAACAAAGTCTGGACAAATTTTTGTGCTAACTTTTTCATCTCATTTCACAGGAACTCTGCCTGGGCCCGCTCAGGATCTAGGCTAATTCGCCGAAGTTCTGACCATAGTGAACGTTCTCTGTCAGTGATACTGTCATCCTTGTCTACACCACCTGTATTCTCTGCTACACGACTCAGCAACATGTCTGAAATTTCGAACAATGAGCACCAGCAGAATTCTACCCCTCCACCTGATCCAATGACTGAGTTCCGAGGACTTGTCCAGGCCATGCTTGACCGATAGGATAATATTGAACAAACTGTGTTTGGCATAATGAACCAAAGTGCCCAGATGCCTCCTCCTCCTCTTCCGGAGTCGGAAGTAGCTTCTACCTTTTCACCTTGAGCCTATGCACAATGAGAGAGAAATTCCCACTAAGCTCGAGGAAGAAGTAGTCGAGTTCAAGGAAGTCTTAAAAGGCATGACGAAGGCTGAACCATGGATGGACTTTCATGGGTTAACACTTTTCCCAAAGGCATGATTACCTTATGGTTTCAAGATGCCTAATCTGACAAAGTTTGATGGAACCGGTAGCCCAACTAATTTCCTGAATATTTATGTAGGGGTAATGAGTCCCTGGGGAGTGGAATAATCTTTGATGGCTCAACTCTTTCAACAATATTTAAATGGTGCCGCAACACATTGGTTCCTCAACCTTGAAAACACAAAGAAATCCATTTGGGCTGACATAGTCAGAGAATTCTCAAACCAGTACAAGTATAATGAAGTAATTAATGTTACTAGAAGGGATCTGGAGACCACTTCTCAAAACCTTAATGAGACATTTTCTTCATTCATTACTCGGTGGAGAAACAAAGCCTCCAAAATGATGAGTAGGCATAATGAGGAGGAACAGCTGCAAATGGTTGTGAAGAACCTTCTTCCTGTCTATCAGAAGCATATGTCGTACTAATATTTCTCGACTTTCAAAGCTTTGATTGGTACGGGAACTCTAGTCGAGGATCTTTGTGAAAAGGGGGACATCAAAAAGATGAACCCTACTGGCGGCACTACTTATAATGTAAAGTTTGAAAATAACAAAAGAACTCCAAACAATGATTCGGCGGCTCCTAAGACCACTAATGCGATCCATGCCATTGGCGCATCTTCTGCATTCCAGTTGCGACCACAAAGGAACTTTACTCCTTTGAACATGACTTATTCTCAGGCTTTCTCCAAGCTAAAAAAGGCCAATCTCATTCAACCCTTAAATCCACGTCCACCTCCTAAAAATCCTTACCCTGGTTATGACCCAAACCAAAACTATGAATATCACCAAAGTCCGAGGCATAATACGAAAAACTGCACGGCTCTAAAGCATCAAATTTAAAACCTTGTGGATGATGGAAAACTCTCTTTAGGATCCACTTGCAGTAAACCAAATGACTCTCAACCCAACATCACAAAAAACCCCCTTCCTAATCATAAGCCCTCATTTGCCATTAATGCCATCTCTGCTGCTTCAGATGGATGTGATCCAATCCAGTTAATCCGGATGACAGTTCCTCAAATGCATGAAATGCCAATAGTTGTAGGCTACAAGTGTGTGGAACCTTGGACTATGATGGTGCTTTCTTCATTTTGGACTCTGATGCCGATGAAGATGCTTCTTCACTGTTGACAATTATGGAGAAAAACACTGGAGGACATTCCCACCACTCCAAATATAGACCATCGCCCCATCTGCCTTGATGATCTTAGTGATGAGGAGTATGTGGATATATCTCATTTGACTATAGCAGGTAATCATTTTAAACCATCCCATTTGGAGGATGAAAATCCTTTGGAGGTGTTGAGAAGGAAGGAAAAGGGCAAGGAGCCAATGACAGAGGATAGTAATAAAGAAGATGATGCTATCAAGCGCATGAAAGAAGTAGATGTTAATGTTTCTATCTGGAAGTTGTTAATGCATTCCCAGCCTCATAGGGCAGCCGTTCTAAAGCATCTCAATGAAGCCTGTGTAAGTTCTTCCATAACACCTGACCAGATGGTGGGCCTCATTCATGGCGTAGATCGAACTCTCATGTTCACAGACAATGATCTCCTTGACAATATCAACCACAATAATTCGTTGCACATCACTGTACGTTGTAATGGATGGGAGATACCTAGGGTATTGATCGACAACGGCTCCGCAATCAATGTTTGTCCTCTGCGTGTGCTAACAAGACTCGGGTATTCAAAAGAAGATCTGGTACCATCCAACCAGGTGGTCAGAGCATATGATAACGCCAAGAGAGAAGTACTAGGTTTAATCAACCTCCTCATTGAATGTCGTCCTGTGGCAAGGAAGGTGGAATTCATGGTCATTGACATTCAAGCATGTTTCAACCTTTTATTAGGAAGACCGCAGCTGCATGAAAATAGAGCAGTAGCCTCTACTCTACATCAGAAGGTAAAGCTTCTCACTGATCAGGGTGCTGTGACTATTTCTGGTGACCCAGAAATTATGACCATCTCCAACACCAGGAAATCGGTATTGTATCGAAACGAAGTAGAGGGCACTAGGTTGGATGGTTACACTATCCATTGTATTCTAGCAGCACCTGAAAATTCATGGATGAATGAGGTTCCAGCAGCCACACCAAATGTAAGTGCTGAAGAAACAGAGACGGAATATGAACCAAGTGAGGATGATGAAGAAGAGGTAGGAGCTCCAAGCATCGGCACACATAATACGTCATCTGAAGCACCGTAAGAATCTTAGGTTGGCAATCCTCCGGAAATGAAAGGCAATAATGACCTGGACTTTAACATAGTATGCCTGTCCGGGAGGTTCACACCGAATCAGCGATTCTCTTTCCAGGATATCAACATGAAGATCACTATCGTGAATTACCACAGTTCAGGAAGTTTGATGGGAGCAGTGATCCTTTTGTCCACTTAGTGGGTTTTGTGAATGCATTACACCCATGGGTCATACTAGAGGAAGATCACCCCATGCTCTTTGATAAGTGTTTAGAAGGACCAGCTCTGGACTGGTACTATTCTTCAGATTGTGTAGATAGAGCCAGTTGGGAAAATGCTAGCCAAGCCTTTGTTAATTGGACACTCGAGCATAAACAGACTAATATCAAAAAGTTCAAGCTAGTCACTTTGTGTCAAAGCGCCTTAGAAACTTTCTCGCACTTTTGTTCAAGATGCGCTTACATCCGCGCCCAGCCTCGTGTCCCTATTATTGATCGGAAATTCATGCTTATATTACTACGAAACCTAAACGATTTCTATTATCATCACATGGTTATCATCAAGTACACTTGCCTCGGCCACATGGAGCGGCATGGCTTCGACATCGATACTCTCAAATTGCAAGAAGAAAACGACCCCGAGAAAATCTTGAAACTCCCGGTAAAAATCCAAGGGCATATGCTAAGATAGATGAACCATTGAGTATGGTGTATGATCGTCTTCGGAGGCAAGGTATACTTCAAACCCCAGCGCATGTGCACTGTTTACCCCATCCTGGAATAGACATGAGCAAACTCTGCGCTTATTGTCATCAATTTGGGCATGAAACTGATCGATGCCATTACCTTTACTACAAAGTGCAAAGCCTGATTGATCGAGGCATCATTAGTCCAACCCACAAAGAAGTACCTGCAAGGAAGGTGTCGTCACATCCGCGACCCCAATCCCAAGTCGATATCTTTCACAAACTGGTTGAACAAGGTCAGATTCATCCACTTCCCAGACGCCTAGGGGCAAGTCTTGTAGGGTCAAGTCTCCACGAATCTTGCCATTATCATCGGTTGCATGGTCACGGCACAAACCAATGTCATGCTCTCAGCTATCGCATCAAGCAAATCACCAAAATAGCTCTTGTCTACCGTAAAGCTACTTGTTCATCTCACAAAAGGGGAAACATCTTCGGTAAATGTCCTGTAGGGGGTTAGCCCATCAAAAGAAAAAGAGAAAAAAAAATCTTTCAGTTCGTTAGTATCAAAGAACTACGTGCAGCTTGAATCCCCATTATCACGTACACTTGCACTGTGAGATCACTCCACCTATATAACACCTGGGGTACGTAGGTAGCTCAATATGAGTGCAGCTACTTTATTAAATAAAAAACTTTAGTTCCTTCTAAAAAAATGATGAACTATGTTGAGTCTGATTCCCCATAAAATGCACCTGGAGCAATGGGGATATGTAGGCAGCCTTCGGGTTCGACTCAAATGTATTAAGCATTGTATTTCAGCCAATGAGATCAGGACTCGAGATGCCGGTCATCACGGGAGCAATTTGGGAATCTTTGAATTGACACAACAAATGGGGATACGAGGCCCTAATCTCTATATTTTCTATCTTTGTTCAATATTAAAGCAGGGAATGGAAGAATAAAAAACATATGTTTTCAACCCCAATGACAGTAAAATCGTTTAAGATAGTCAAAACATACAAAAAAAACCCAAATTGCAAAGGTGGACCATTCCAATCAAAGTATTGCAAAATCGTTTTCAAAAATTTCCTTTATTCTGCAATGCATTATGCAATATGTAGCTTTCTTCTCTTTTCTTTTAATTCTTTTTCTCTACCATTAGGTCCAAAAAGAAGAAATTTATCCCTTCTCTAAGGATGACCAATTACCATTAGAAAACAAACACCTCAGCCATATCCACAAATGCAGTCAAATAGCCTGTAGGGTTTGCCATGGACTTCAAATCATGATGGAGATGGGTTATACTCAAGGAACTGGATTAGGGCATGATGGTAGAGGGATAAAACACCCAATCCCCATAATAGACAAGAAAAATCGGCATGAATTAGGATATGATCCAGGCAACACTTCTTACAACATCAAAAAATCTTTTTTTACCCTCAATGGTCAGTTCATCCTGCAAGGAGATACTGAGTTGTACTATGAGTTTCCAAAACCTTGGCTTAGTAGGAAAGAACAGAAGATTTTACCGGGATTGGAGATATTCTTAAATGAGGCTAGAAATTTGGACTTAATCAAAAGCTGGTTTGTCCAAAAACAAAAAATGAAAAAAGAAAATGACTGGGTGGATAATCTGGAACATGGAGTCCTTCAGAAGCTTTTCACTTCTGAGCCCTCTGAGAAAGAGGATTTTGATCCGGTGTATTTGATGATTCCTTTTTGCAAAAGTATTGAACATAAGTGGAGTATTGAGTGTCAGGCAAAAGACGGGCCTATAGAATTTAAAATGTTTTTAGGAAACCATCCTCCACATCCATCTTATGAAAATACCTTTTCACCCCTTTCAGATGGATATCATACGGATAGCTCATCTTCCAGCCAATCTACCTTGCATACCTAGTCAGAAGACTCTGACAATGAGGAAATTGAATGTGAACCTTTATCTAAGTACATTTGGATGCAAGATGTTATTTCTGACAGTGAATTTAATAATGATGAATCACTTGATACAACTGAAACATATAAAACCCATGGAAGAGTCCATTGTAATTAATATTGGTACAAAAAATGCTGTAAAAGAAGTCAAAATAGGTTCATCTCTATCCCCAACTGAACAGTCTGTGTTTATTGCATTGTTGAAAGAGTATATAGATGTGTTTGCATGGTCTTATGGTGATATGTCTGGCGTTAGTAGAGAAATTACGGAACATCGCATTCCGTTACATCCTGAAAGCAAGCCTAAGCAGTAAAAGTTCCGCCGAATGAAACTAGAGATTAGTCCGAAAGCGAAAGAAGAAATCTAGAAACAGCTTGACGCCAAATTCATCCAAGTTGTAAAGTATCCGAGTTGGCTCGCCAATATAGTGGTTGTACCTAAAAAGGATGGAAGAGTTCGGGTGTGCTTTGATTTTCGTGATTTGAATGCTGCATCACCAAAAGATTGCTTTCCTCTACCCCATATCGATGTCCTCGTGGATAGTACGGCCGGTCATGCAATGTTTTCCTTCATGGATGGATTTTCGGGGTATAATCAAATACTCATGGCTCAAGAATATATGACAAAGACATCTTTCATCACTCCGTAGCACCTTCTGTTACCGAGTTATGCCTTTTGGTCTCAAGAATGCCCGGAGCCACATATCAAAGGGCTGCAACAACTATCCTTCATGACCTCATCCACGACATTAAGGAGGTCCATGTAGATGACATGATTGTGAAAAGTGAAGATCGTGAGAGGCATATTTTTTTCGCACTTATGATCCTTCTTTGAAAGAATCGGGAAATACAATCTAAGGTTGAATCCTCAAAAGTGTGTGTTTGGCGTCACTTTAGGGAAGTTGTTGGGACTCATTGTCAGTCAAGACGACATTAAAATGGACTCGGAAAAGGTAAAAGCTATTCAAGAGCTACCTCCTCCAAAAACAGAAAAAGAAATAAGAGGATTTCTCGGCAGAATTCAATATATCGGCGGGTTCATCTCACAACTCACTATGAGATGTGAACCTATATTTAAGTTTGCTCGAAAAGGGGCATCCCATGAGTGGAATGAGGAATGTCGAGAAGCTTTCAATTCCATGAAAGAGTATCTTTCGAATCCACTTCGTTCTAATGCCGCCTAGACCCAGAGAACCTCGATTTTGTACCTCACTATCACGTAAACAACTATGTGAGCTCTCTTAGCCCAATATCAAGAGGGAACAAAGAAGGAAGTTGCCATATACTATCTCAGAAGAAATTCTTGGAGTATGAGACAAGATATACCCCCTTTCGAAAAAGCATGTGTTTCCTTGGTCTATGCCACGAAGAAGTTGAGGCATCACCTCCAAGCTCATACCACCTATTTGATCTCAAGACTTGATCCAATCAAGTATCTGTTCGCAAAACCCATTCTTAGTGAAAGATTAGCGAGATGGCTTGCTATGCTTTCTGAGTTTGATATTCAATGTGTCAGCCATAAATCCGTCAAAGGAAGAGCCATATCCGAAGCCTTAGCGGAAGGACCAGTGTCCAGGAGATGAGTATAACGATGCATTCCCTGATGAGTACTTATGCTTCATTGACAATCCACAATGGTGCATGTATTTTGATGGAGCTTCTAATATGAGAGGTAATGGAGCGGGGGTTTTGTTAGTAGATCCCGATGGAGTCCATATTCCATTTCTTTGTCATTTGGATTTCCCAACAACAAACAATACACCCGAGTATGAAGCTCTGTATATATGGAGTAAAAGCCGCTTTGGTAGCGAGGGCAAGACATCTCCTTTGTATATGGAGATTCTAATCTCATCATATCTCAAACAATAGGAATTTGGATGGTTAGAGATGAGAGACTTCAGCTCTACACATAATATCTTCAGGAGTTAATCCCTTATTTCGATGATATCAGCTTCAAACATCTTCCTCGGGAATAAAATAGTTTCACTGATGCTTTAGCCAATATCGCTGTTAATTTAACATGGGAAAATGATACAAAGAACCAGTCAATTTTAATTGAAGAAAGGAAGGGACCTACACTGACGGTAGCACAAATTGTCTCCACACTGGCTCAACAAGATGATGTCGATGTCAAGTTTAAGGATATCAAGAATTTTATGGAAACAATGCAATATCCAGAGAGAAGTGGCAAGAAGGACCGCATAGCCATCAGAAGGTCAGCTGCACATTTTCTCATACTAAAAGGCAGACTATATCACAAATGGTTTGATGGTACTCTACAACTCTGCGTGAATGGTAGCGAAAAGCAAGCCATCATGGAAGAAGGTCATGGGGGTGAATGTGGACCATGGAAAGATGATGGCTCGTAAAATTTTGCGAGCAGGTTTTTATTGGAGCACTCTATATCACAAAGGGTTTGATGGTACTCTACAACTCTGCGTGAATGATAGCGAAAAGTAAGCCATCATGGAAGAAGGTCATGGGGGTGAATGTGGACGCCATATGAATGGAAAGATGCTGGCTCGTAAAATTTTGCGATCAGGTTTTTATTGGAGCAATCTAAAAGATAATTGCATCAGCTTTGTCCGTGCCTGCAAGCAATGTCAGATATTTGCTAACCTCAATCATATGCCACCTGTGTCACTACATAATATGACCTCTCCTTGGCCATTTTCGAGTTGGGGCATAGACATAATTGGACAAATTCATCCGAAGGCTTCAAATGGGCATCAATATATTCTTATAGCAATTGATTACTTTTCGAAGTGGGTTGAAGCTGCATCATTTTCAAAGCTAGAGGCAAAGCAAGTCTTGAAATTTATGATTAACAACATTATATGTCCGCATGGCATACCTTTTGAAATCATCTCTGATAATGGATCACAATTTGAGGGTCATCTGAAGACAACTCTCGCAAAATATGCAATCAAGCATCATCAGTCTTCACCTTATCGTCCCCAAACCAATGGAGCAGTGGAAGCAGCCAATAAGACAATAAAGACTATTGTTGCCAAGATGACTGAAAAGACTAGGGAATGGCATGATAAACTACCATATGTCCTTTGGGGATATAGGATATCAATTAGGACTCCAACAGGAACAACCCCGTATTCTTTTGTTTACGGGATGGAGCCAGTCCTACCGGTTAAGGTGGAGATACAATCTCTCAGGGTCATAGGAGAAAGTGAAATCTCGGAAGACCAATGGTACAAAACTCGTTACGATGAGCTTGCATTTGCAGATGAGCGCCGACTACAAGCTTTGCATAACATTCAACTCTATCAGCGTAGAATTGCTCGTGCATTTAACAAAAGGGTTCGAGATAGGGACATTCAAGAAGGTGATATAGTCTTAAAGGAAAATAAAGCTCCATTGCATGATCCTCGAGAAAAGTTCATGCCTAACTGGTCTGGACCATTCCTAGTCAAGCATGTCACCACGGTTGGAGCAGTAAAGCTAATGGATTTTGATGGGAACGAATTCACCCATTTCACTAATCTTGTTCAATTGAAGAAATATTACGCTTAGACATCAAAGTAATTGTAATTGCCATGGTCAAGTAACCAATCAATTTGTGGATTTTGTATCGAATCTGTTTGTTCTTAATAAACATGCCATGTGCTTCTAGATATTCATAAAATGTATGCAAAAAATAAAAAGACAAAAAAAGACAAAAAAAATAAAAAAAAAATAAAAAAGAAAAAAAAAGAAAAAGAAAAATGATGAAACCTGCAAGGATGTTCTTGATTGTTAAGGTTTTATGTGTTATGCTTTCATGTGTCTTATGATTTGCATGTCATATTTAATGTTAAAGTGTGCATGTGTTTCGAATTGTGTTCACATTGAATTTCTCACAAGCAGATTATTCTCACAAATAAATATTTTTATTCATCCCAAGTGGAATACTTCATTTCATAAATAAAAAGACATAAAGCCTCCATTTCCTACAAACTTAAAAAAACGAAAAAAAGAGAAAAAAAAAACAAACAACATTGAAAATAAACATGATATTTCTCTCAAAACCTTCTCCTCTTCATGATAGGCTCGTCTGAAACATTGTCTGGACCAATATCAGCCAGAAGTCACTGAAGGTAATCTTCATCAATCGTCGGAGAGGGAGGTTCCGGTAGCGCTGATATAGTTTTAGCCCCCTGCCATATAGTAGGCATTCTCTAAATACCACTCATATCAGCCTCATAAGTGGTACATGTTGGAAGAGTCTGGAGGGCAGGAATGTGTTGCTGCCTCCAACCAATTTGCCTTATACACCTCCATGGAAGGTGGAAAGTGACTTGTCAAAGCCCTGGTAATTGTACACCTCTGCGACCAGAATTGCAATATACAATTGCACTAATGCCAAGGTGGCTTGTGACCCACTTTATGTCTTGATGCAGAAAAAAAATCCTCCCACCCACCATTTTTGCTAAGTTGACAGAAGGAAGGAAGAAGACCTCTCTCCCGGTCATGATTAGTTTTGTAAGTAAGACTCTTGTGAGGTTTCATGAGAGAAATTTTTTCCAACAACCATAAGTGAAGGGCTAATGGACATCCCTTCACAAAACTTTGGGATTTTCTTTTAAGTTCATCTAAGCCAAGAAACAGTTCCCCCAAAATAAGTGGTCTGAGACGACCCCGACTAACAATTTGAGCAATAAGTGAAAGACATCGAACATGGCATGTGTTTAAAGACCATTTAGTAAGGGTACTTCCCAAAATCATAAGAATGCAAGCATTTTCTCTAGCAATCCTATAGTTGGCATTATTAGAGAATTGCCAAGTGCCAAATTGGAAAGTCAACAATAAGTTAAGAAGAAGTACTTCACCATATTATAGGTAGTTGCCATGAAGATTTTCAGGAAGATATAAAATTGTTGATAAATCTCCTGAGATCCTTGTAGGAGATCTAGGTGTAATAATTGGATCATTTGATGGTAAGCCTAGCAAACCTTCGACCTCTTCAACAAGAGGCACAATCTCCCGGTCTCTAAAGTGGAAGACATGACGAGTTTCATCCCAAAATTGGGGAGCAGAATGAATCATTTCATAACAGATAGAAAGTGAAAGCAAAGGCATATGAGCCTTAGTGAAGTGGGAAGAAGAAGAAGATTGCCTTGGTTTTTCCAAATTCTCTGTGACCCCCGAGAGTTGTTTTTTCTCACGACATCCCATTTCATTAGCTCCTTCATAATTAGTAGCCATTTTTGAAAGAAGAAAAATTAGAGAAGAGATTGGAGTAGTGAAGATGGTGCATTTGGAAATGAAGAACCATGCCCCTTTTATAGATGGAAAATATGATAATCCATGATTCATTTCATGGATAATAAGTTTGAGTATTGTCCACAGGGTTCTAAGGAGCATCCTTCACTATGGTTAATGACCAAGCATTTGTGGTATGGGCATTTTTATTGAAGCCGAACATAAAAAAAACCGTGTCAATGATGAATCAAGAACGTTGATACAATCCCGTTTCCTAATGATTATCTAAATAATGACCTTGATCAATCTATTTTATATAGTGATCATCATTTTCCGATAAAGCAAATAAGCATTACGCATAAAAAAAATTCTGAAAGATTTCGGATAAAACAGATTAATTTTTTTTGTCATATGATGATTTGTCCGCCATAGTTTATCTAGAGGGTAATAACCTTATGTCAACCCATTTAGGTGACATACCCTGACAATGTCCTAATATAAGGTGACATGATAACACATAGAGTCATAAAAAGTAACTGATGGTGATTTAACAATTTGCTTGTCATCAAGGCGATGAAAAACTGTAATAAAAACTGGAGTCAACCTATTAAGTGTCGGAATTTCTCACATTAACAAAAGACTTATTCATAAGACTAAAAAAAGAAAGAAAGACGACAATAAAGTCACATTTACAATTTTGAAAAATTAATTGGGATTTTCTATCTAAGACGACAATAAAGTCGCATTTTCAAATTTTAGAAAATTAATTGGGATATTCTATCTAAGACGACAATAAAGTCGCGTTTGAACATTTTAGAAAATTAATTGGGATTTTCTATTTAAGACGACGATAAAGTCGCATTTTCAAATGTTTAGAAAATTAATTGGGATTTTCTATCTAAGGCGATGATAAAGTCGCATTTTCAGTTTTTAGAAAATTAATTGGGATTTTCTACATAAAACAACGCAAATTATAGCACTGATGATAACTATTTTCTATGGAGAATATGTTATCTCAAAAGAAATTTTCTGTCAAAATTTTGTGTCTTTTCAAACATTGGTCATCATTTCCTCCAAAATTCGACTAATGTAGGGCATTCTGTAGACACCAAATTTTGAACCCCTTTTTCGGATAAATAAAGATTTTGAAAAGAAATAAAATAACGAAAACCGTCATGCATCGTGGAGCGCGCGCCCCGTCAAATGCATGTTTCGCCCCGGAGCGCGAGTTTCATTCCGTCGTATGGTTTTTCATTTTTGCGTATTAGTCATGTAATTTCGGCTTAGAAATATAATTTTCAGTGAGTCGTAGTCAATAACTACAACCACCGTTTTAATAAAATGATTCGTAGTATAATCATGCTCGTCTTTACTAATTTGACGAGTTTTCGTGAATTGTCTTAAGTTAATTTTTCGAAAAACGAAAAAAAAAACGAGTCGCAATTAGGCGTCGGGATTTTAATCGTATCCCAAAACCTGTAGTAATCAGTTTTCTTGATGATCAAGTCATTTTTCATTGAATAAAGAATAAGAATATATATATTCTTTATCCACTAATCACATCCTTTATCCATTAGTTAGAGAATAAGAATCATGAAAATGAGTGAGAATGAAAATCAAATCCCATGTGCAAGAGGCAAGAATGTGGATTTTTTTCGGTGTATTCGAGTTGTGCGCCAGGCACACGATCATGCGCTAGACGCATGATTGTGCGCCTAGCGCACAACAACATCTTGCGCCAGGCACAGGTCCTTGCACCTAGCGCACGGAGCTGTGCCCAGCGCAGGCTCCTGCGTTTGGCGCAATGATCTAATTAGTTTTTTTCATGTTTTTGGATGTATTTTTTTACGTATTAGGATGTATTTAGTGAAGAATTTTTTCAGAAAATCTGATTTTGCCTCATTGATGAGAAAATCCAAAAAGAATAAGAATATTTGTGTTTCCAAAGAGATTTGATGATGTCATTAGGGTGAGGTCATTAGAGTGATTAAATGAGAAAAAAATCTTCTCTACTTCAAACCAAGTTGAGCTAAAATCAACTTAATTTCACAACTTCTCTCAATACTACTCTCATCTTCTCTACTTCCTTCCTCTATAAAAAATCTCATTCAAGAAAAAGAAAGTAAAAGTTAGGAAAGTAAGTAGTAAGTAAAGAAGTTCATCAAAAGAAAAATACAAAAAGAGTTTAAGTTAGTAATTAAGTGGATTTAGAAACTCACTTAGAAATTAAGAAAATCACAAAAAAAGGTAGAAAAATTTGCAAAAGAAAGTGCATCATTGAGCTAGCAAGGTAAAGTTGAAACTCTAGTTATTTTTTCTTGATTATTTTCTTAATCGCATACTAACTTTCTCCTTGTTTCTTCTTATCATTTTTTTAATTTTTGGAGTGATTTGGGTATGTGGAAAACCTAATAGGTTCCCAACCTTAAATCACCCCACCTAGAATAATTCTAATGGGGAGACTCTTAGGAAACAATGTGTTTATGTGATTTTTCTTAATCAAGTTGTTGTACATCACCAAAAACATGTTTTCATAAAAAAAAAATCAAGAAGAGTTGTGCATAAACATCTCCATAAAAAAAATGTGATGCTGTAATTAAAATTAGTTTTAATTTTGTACTTTATTTCATTTTTCCTCTACATCAACTAAATAGTTAAAAGGATGCAAAAAAAATTTCTATGAAGTGCAAGATTTTTCCAGCAACTGGGCTTTGGAATTTCTGAAAAACGAATTTTGTACAAAAATTTAAAAATCATAAAACTTTGTTGTGCAAAACTGATTTTGTCCAGTACCACATAAGTTTGTCTTGTTAATAAAGTTTAAAATAAAATCATTTAGATAAAACTAAAAGCATCAAGTTGAAAGAAAACATCAGTAGCTTTCCAAAAACATAAAAATCATGTTCATATAAATTTGATACAATTTTATCTCAATTTTACAAAACCATTCATGCAAATCACTAAATTCAAAAAACTGATTTTCTGTTCAGTTAAGTAAATGAATAAAAAAGGATCTTAAAAATATTCAATTCAAGTGAAAATTTCCAGTCTAGTTATTCAAAGTGTCTAGAATGTTCATACCAAAATTCACTTCAATATAAGTTCACAAAGTTGGATTTCAAAGAACAAATTTGATAAAAGTCCTGTTTTGACCGGTTTTGGCACAAAATTCACCATAATTCTAGTTGTCACTAAAAAACTTATAAAATTCTGACACAACATAAAGAACTAACTGACCTACCCAGAGGTGTATTACATGCTCAATTTTAAGCTTTCTACAGAAACTTATGATTTTTATAATTCAGTATAAGGACAAAGGTGCAATCTGAAAAATGAAATAAAGTGATTAACTCAAGTTTCATAAAAAATGTTTCCTTTTCATACGAAAATGTTAACTAAATGCCATGAAATTTTAAGTTTCTCTTAAAATGGTTCATTTTTATTATGTAAATAAAAATCAATAAAAATTGACATAAAAAAAATCAAAATCAAAGAGGATACTTAATCTCTAATTTTCACAAATTTACAATTAAACATGAATTCCAAAGCCCATTCAAGAGGATGAAGATCAAGGAGCATCATGGTGAAGATCAAGATTGAAGACATGTATAGATCATAGAATTTGTACATATTGTTGTAATAATAGTTTTTTATAAATAGTTATTACATCACTCATTAATGAAAAATATGGAGATGTTTATGCATAATTTTCATAAATGATTCAACAATTCTTTTGAATAAAATGAGCAACCAATGTTACAAATATTGCATGTTGGGCCTAATATATCATAGTATATGAATCAAATGACCCCATCTCAATTAAGAGGAAAAATTGCAAATCTAACTAAGTTAAATTGTATGATGATCCATCTTACATTTTAAATTTGTTCTCCATCTTTAAATGGATCAATCATATATAATTTGACATAATTAGATTGGTAATTATGATCTCCAAATTGATTTTAGGCCGTTTCAAGCGTCTCACTTTAAATGGCCAAATTTCGATTAGACAAACACAATCTCCAAATTTGATCTCAAATTGATCATTTCTCTCTAAATGACTTAATAATCTTCAATTAAGATTATTTCTCAAAAGACTTTAATTAGAAAGCAAACCTCTTCTTCTATGACCTCTTAAAAATCATAAACGTGATCACTAATTAAGGTGGTTATTTCAATCCTCGATTAATCGCTAATTAGAGCGGTTAACTCAAACTTTTCATTTAATCACTAATTATAGTGATTATCTTAAACCTTAATAATCGTTAATTAGGACGATTATTTTTCTCATTTAATCACTAATTAGAGTGATTATCTTAAACCTTGGTTGATCACTAATTAAGGTGATTAAATTAACCCTCTTTAATTAATCACTAATTAGAGTGATTATCTTAAACCTTATTAATCGTTAATTAGGATGATTATTTTTCTCATTTAATCACTAATTAGAGTGATTATCTTGAACCTTGAATAATCACTAATTAGGGTGATTATTTCCTAACCTTCATTTTTATCGCTAATTAAGGTGATTAATTTAACCTTTCATATTTAATCACTAATTAGAGTGATTATCTTAAATCTTAATAATCGTTAATTAGGGTGATTATTTTTCTCATTTAATCACTAATTAGAGTGATTATATTAAACCTTGAATAATTACTAATTAGGGTGATTATTTCCTAGCCTTCATTTTTATCGCTAATTAAGGTGATTAATTTAACCTTTCATATTTAATCACTAATTAGAGAGATTATCTTAAATCTTAATAATCGTTAATTAGGGTGATTATTTTTCTCATTTAATCACTAATTAGAGTGATTATCTTAAACCTTGAATAATCATCAATTAGGGTGATTATCTTTCCTCTTAAGTTTAGTCACTAATTAGGGTGATTATCTTAACCTCTATTTATAATCACTAATTGAGGTGGTTATCTTAACTCTTCATTTAATCACTAATTAGAGTGATTATCTTAAACCTTAATAATCGTTAATTCGGACGATTATTTTTCTCATTTAATCACTAACTACAGTGATTATTTTAAACCTTAATAATCGCTAATTAGGGCAATTAACTCAAACTCTTCATTTAATCACTAATTAGAGTGATTATCTTAAACCTTAATAATCGTTAATTATAACGATTATTTTTCTCATTTAATCACTAATTAGAGTGATTATCTTAAAACTTAATAATCGTTAATTAGGGCGATTATATTCTCATTTAATTACTAATTACAGTGATTATCTTAAACATTAATGATTGTTAATTAGGGCGATTATATTTCTCATTTAATAACTAATTAGAGTGATTATCTTAAACCTTAATAATCGTTAATTATGGCGATTATTTTTCTCATTTAATAACTAATTAGAGTGATTATCTTAAGCCTTGAATAATCACTAATTAGGGTGATTATATTAACCTCCATTTTTAATCGCTAATTAAGGTGATTATCTTGATCCTCATTCATATTTAATAGTTAATTAAGGTGATTATCTTAATCCCATCTCAATCACTAATTGGAGTGATTACCTTATTCCTAATAGATTTGTCTAGTTCTAAAAGGTGAGTTATTCATAATCTATTCTTTCCTTTTCTTCCCCAATGGAATTGGCCATTTAGGGTGAGACATAAGATCGAACTACGATGGTTTTGATCCATGAGTGGATTCCAATCCCGCAATGATTGGTACATAGTGCAAGTTCAGTGCTCAAACCTATCATGTATAAATGATATATTGGTCCTAAATAAAAATGGTTGATGTTTATATGTGCAAATTATGTGATTTTCTTTCGTTTTAATAGCCATGATTACTTTAAAATGGAAAATAACGCATTTAGTAAGAGCCCGTTCTTTAGAACAGAAGAGGAGACGAGTTCCAGACGTTCGCACCTCTTAACCTAAACCCCGAACCCTATCTCATGGTATGAAAGACCAATTTTCAAAAAAGCATTATCCATATGAAGTCATCATCGTTTCAGGTGATTTTTCTTGAAATTGATTTTAAAACGATTTATTAAATAAATCTGTCCCTATTCAGATATTAATAGGGTGGCGACTTTAAAGTTTTCTAAAACTCATAGTCCAATGAGAGACTTTTGTGGGATTCAGACCGTTAACTACGACGGTAAAAAATCGGATACCACACAGTGCTGCTAAATTTTTCATACCATTATTTCGGTGCTTGTTTGAGACGATATAAGGACTTTCTCAACTTTTACACTTTATCTTCTTGACCTTGCACCACGAAACCCTCAGGTTGAGACATGTAAATCTCCTCCTCTAAGTCACCATTCAGGAAAGCAGTCTTAACATCCATCTGATGTATAACTAAGTCATGAATACCAGCAAGAGCAAGCAGGGTCCTATGGTGGTTATCTTAGTCACAGGAGAATAAGTGTCAAAGTAATCTAGTCATTTCCTCTGAGTAAAGCCCCTAATGACAAGTTTGGCTTTAAACCTCTCAATAGTTCCATCAGGTCTCAACATCTTTTTAAAGATCCATTTACTATCTATGGTCTTTGACCCCTTAGGTAAGTCAGATAACTCCCAAGTAGAGTTAGACACTATGGAATCCAACTCGCTCTTGATGGCCTTTTTCCAAAACCTAGCATCCACATATCTCATTGCCTCTTCAAAGGTCTTTGGGTCCTCTTCTATCATGAAAGCATAGACTAGTTCATCACTCAACAAGTCAACACAAGAACGCTCAGACAAAAAAGTAGTGACAAAATCAGAACCAAAGTCTTTTGCTACTCTAGGTCTTTTACTTCTCCTAGGCTCATCTACAACAGAAGAACTACTAGCATGCATATCAACTGAAGTACTACTTAAAGTCAAATCAGCAGGAATATCACTAGTAGGTAAATCAACATCATGCGTAGAACAAGTAGATAAATCAACAGCAGGAGAAGAACAAGAAGGCATAGATGCAATATCACCCTTTTTCAAAGGAAAAACGTATTCAAAAAACTCAACATCACTGTATTCACAAGACCTATCGCTCATAGTCATGAATCTATAAGCAGCATGAACATAACCAATAAACACAGCATCAAAAGTCTTGGGTCCAATGTTTGATTTCTTATAGTCAGACAACCCAACTTTAGCTAGACACCCCCACACTCTAAGGAAACTCAAGTTTGGGGAATACCCCTTTCATAGTTCATAAGGAATCTTATCTAACCTTTTGTGAGGTACACGGTTAAGAACATGGCAGGCTGAAAGGACTGCTTCCCCCCACATATCATCAGGCAACCCAGAGTTTACAAGCATAGCATTCATCATATTTTTCAAAGACCTGTTTTTCCGTTCAGCTATACCACGACACAGCCTTGAAATCAGTTTCTTTCTTGTCATTGCAATTGTCAGTTTCTAACAGTTTGAAAGCAATTACGGCCCGACAACGGTGGTAATCCACACTGGCCGGAAAGCTCCCCAAGGTTAATACAACAACCTAAACTGTCACCACTAACAGAGTAGGCTATGAAGATTAGCACGTACCCAGGAAGAAGAAAAGAGAAGAAGAGATGATTTTTTGTGTCTTTTAACTGATTTGTGAGGTACTGATTTTATAGGAGGAAATCAGACCAAAACGGAAGTCAGTAAAAGAGAGGAGGATATCTAGGGATTGCCATATATATTGTAACGTACAAAATGTTACAGTCTTCCAAAAAAACCGTTGCACACACACTTAGTCCCGGGTCCAAAAATATAGGCTCTAGCTCTATTCCCAGAACACAAATCCTAGCCTATCCCAAATCCAAGCATGATAACCAACCACAAAAACATCTCAAGTAACCAACTCAATAAGTATAAGAAGGGAGGGAATATATAAACAATGGAGTATTCCCTCCCACAAGCGATGTGGGACTTTTGGCAAAACCAAAGGAGGCTTTTCAAGCCTTGATTCCAACATGCTTTATTTTGTTGTTCATAGGCTGCTTATTATTGCTTAATTGCTATCCGTAATTCATTTACTTGAGATAGGTTGATATCGCATGCCTATTTTACAACGCCAATGGTAAAGGGATCATTTGCTATTAGACATTGTGTCTATTTTATGTCTACTTTCCCACATGAGTCGAACTTGTGTTCGAGAGGTCCAACGATGTTACGCACATACTTGACAAGTAGGATGATGAAAATAAAATTCTCTTAAATTTATTGAATAAATGCAATCTACTTACAAGAGTAAGATTACAAATCTAGGAATTAACAACACCACAATTCTTCCTTATTTCACCCTGGATTCCAGTGAGCACGCCAATTTGAATCATTTTAGTCATAGACTCAAGAAAATCTTTAGGAAAAGTAGATCCCATGGTTTTCACTTGGAACTCTAAATAATCTCTAGTTTCTTGATCATTCAAAAGTGCGGCATCAGATTGAAAGAGTCCTCTATTTTGGGTGACCATGGTGTAGTATTTTTCGTCGAAAACTTTAGGGGTAATGCGATCCATGAACACAAAAGATGTAAAGTCAGTTGAACTTGGCCTGCACCTGGTTTTCAACCAGTCGGCATATGGAGGGGATATTGAAGGGTCAGTGTCGCCATTTCCGGTGAAATTATACAATCGACTTTGGATGATAAAGCAGTGACCAATTCCAATTGTGTGAGAACCTATTTATCATAGAACGAAATATGTTAATATAGTTAATGTCAAAATTAAATAATAGAGTTGTTCTATAAAGGGTTTGATCTAGAGCGACTAGGCTCGGTAATCCATACGTGATTTGTTACTAGGTCTTACAAGACTTTACCAACTAAGCTAGAAGACATCATCAAAAATTTAATAGAGTTAACAAGACTGCATATGTATTTATCTCATAAAACCTTTGCGATTGACTAATATATCACTGATTTTCCTTTGCTGATAGCCTGATACTAATTTGTTCTACTTTGTATTGTAAGGTCTCAATTATTTATTTACTTGTAATCATCATGCTATCAGTAAAAATTATATAAAGTTGATATTTAAAGAATGTATGAAGATAAACATCTTATATTATACTAAAAGTTTCTTTAACTTTCACATCTTAGTATGAAATTTTCGATCATCATCATTAATGTAAAAGTCAAATGGTTAAGACAACATAAAAGAGTGATGACCCCTCAAAAAAAAAACATAAAAGAGCGATGATTGGTGCTTAATTTACGAAGGAAGTTACCTGACAAGACAACCAAATCCTTGGTAGTCAGACCCAAAGCTGCAAAGTTTTGTTTTAAGGTAGCAATGTCAGCAAATGGTGATGGTATAAGAGCGTTAGCTTCTGAAGCTAAAGATACTTTGCCGTCTCTTCGACCTGTAGGCACCTCCCACCATGGTCCATTTATCTGTCAAGGTATTAAGGTTTTAGTAAGCCACATAACTAAATAAATTTTGCATTACTCAAATTCAATCCATAAGAAATAATTAAGCAAATGACAAGTTTATAATCATATTTATTTTATATACTGTTGTGACTGCATCTCGAGAAGCTAAAGCCAAGATGTCAGCACAAGAAACAACACCAGGACACTCCCGTTCTATAGCTGACTTGATTTTATCAATGATTTCAAATCCTCGGAGTGTTGTGTTGGGAATTGCTGTCTTCTCTGTTTGGTTGTTGGCAGCAGTAGCATTTAATAGTAAAGATCCATCACACCCCTACAAAAAGTCAAACAAAACCAATATATGGTGAGGAAAGTTTTGAACAAAAAAAACAGCCATTTGCACCTACATGATGTGTATAGCTTGAACCGGCTACAAAAAATTTAGTTTGTTTTCCTTTTCTTTAATACTTATTATTCATCGTTCCTAATTAAGAAGTTAAGGACTATAAATGCGTACGATTTTTTGCTTACAATATAGTCAAGAAACAAGTACTAGAAAGGCAACTCAAATCGCATGTTCCACTATTTGTGTACTACTTGTGTGCCAGTGTTTCATTATCGGTGAAGTATAAGTGAGTGCGCAAATAATGGGACAGAAGAAATTGATTTGTAATAAAGAGGATGCATGCATACCCTAACTGCGCAGTCATGAAAGGCCATTCTAAGCAAACCAGCAGCAAAGTTGGGAACATGCTTAACGTATTGCTCAGTTATCCTGTGTACTATTTCCTCGGCATCCGGGCAGGATTTCTTGTAGAAATCTAGCTTCAAGTCATTTGCATTTGCCATGGCAACTAACATGGCAAATATGAGAAAGAGTCGGAGGAATTTTTGGGGTGTCATACTTTTACGTTTTTTGAGATGTATAAAGGAATGTTTGGCTAGATGAGTTGATCAAGAAACAAGTAAAATGGCTGCATTTTATACTTGAGCTTGTGGCATCAACAAACTTGATACTTTTTTTATTCTTTTATTTTTGGGAGAATAGAAAAACAAACATGTAATTACATGCAATTATTAAATGAAAGAAGCTCCATGTTAGCTCATATGAGCAGAACGTGAGGACAACGAATAGTGGCAATTTGATTAGTGTTCATTGTCACTAGTTATTATTATGCATAAATCACAAAACGTTAAAATATTGTCATGAATTATTGTTGTTTTCGTTTGTTTTACTACATTCTGAAGGTTTGTAGGCCGTTAACTATACTAAAGGTTCTGTCAGCGAAAATTATTGAAGGCGGCTTGGTACTACAATATAAGAAAGCAAACTCATTGGAAATTTAGACAAGTCATAACAATTAACATGGACCACAAGTGTTATTTACAAATTAAAAATACATTACGTAGTGTTTCATTTTTAGTGATTTGATTACCCACAGTATTTGAATTCGTAGAAATATCGGTCCAACAATATCAAATCGCAAAAAAAAAAAAAATTATTATTTGCTTGCTTTTTTTATTAATAGTAATTTAAATATGTCAAACGGATCAGCTTGGATCGAGTTACTTGAGGTTTAATCAAATTGTTGCGATTAATCTTCATCATACAAATTAATGGATCTTATCTTGAATGTTAAAACCTTCGAAAAAAAAAATCTTGAATGTTAAAACAGCAATTCCTCTTGCTCTAACGCCACTCAAAAGAAATAAAAAACGGAAAATTTGTCAAAAAAAACCTTTTAAAAGTTTAATTTTGCGAAAAAAAAAAATTTTTAAAGATTCTTTCGAAAAGCAAACCACAAACTTAAATTTTCATGCGAGATAAAACCTATTCCCATTTTCCAGGTGTGGTTTTCTCAATTCCGACGTTGACCTTCTATCTTCTTTTAACCCCCTATTTCCATTAATCAGAAGACCACCCCTATGCATCTTAAAACCACACAAAGAAATGAGAATAGGTTTCATCTTGCAAGAAAAATTAAGTTTGTGGTTTCTTTTTGCAAAGAATGCTTTTAAAAGATTTTTTTTCGCAAAATTGAACTTTTAAAGGTTTTTTTGACAAAAATTCCATAAAAAATATTCTCTCGTCCACTTCGAAAACAAACAATGGTCGCTCACTAATTTAATTCGACTATATAAATCTACAATAATCAATCTTATATCAACGGAATAGAAATATGTAGCATAGATACTAGGTTCAACTTTTTATTTTTATTATTAAATTTCAAGAATTTTCTTAGCCAAAAACGACCTCTTGAAATATTTTGAATCGAATACAAACAACCAACGGGGCAAATCACACAGGAAAATGAGAATAGGTTTCATCTTGCAAGAAAAATTAAGTTTGTGGTTTCTTTTTGCAAAGAATGCTTTAAAAGATTTTTTTTCGCAAAATTGAACTTTTAAAGGTTTTTTTTGACAAAATTTCCATAAAAAAATGTTCTCTCGTCCACTTGAAAACAAACAATTGTCTCTCTCACTAATTTAATTCGACTATATAAATCTACAATAATCAATCTTATATCAACGGAATAGAAATATGTAGCATAGATACTAGGTTCAACTTTTTTTTATTATTAAATTTCAAGAATTTTCTTAGCCAAAAACGACCTCTTGAATTATTTTGAATCGAATACAAACAACCAACGGGGAAAATTGAGACACACACACCACATACCCAACATACACATAGACACACTCACACATACACAATGAAACACTCGTGAGAAGTGTTCACTACAAACTAGTAAGTGAAGAATGAAGTAATTGACTTACAATTCAAGATATAATCATTACATTCTAGTTCAATGCAAAAAAATTACTACACAAGGCAATGAAAATCCATGCAATTGCTTTAAAAAAATCCGGTCATACTTTCAAAGAGGGTAACATGAGTGTGGATGTCAACTAGCTTAGTTGGTTGAAGTCTTGGGAGGTGGCGCCCAAGATTTGGGATCAAATCCCGTCTACATCAATCTCTCTTTACACCAAAATAAAGAGGGTAACATGAGTGTCATATACTTTATTACATATGATATACTTCCTCCGCTCTAAAATAGTTAACACGTTTCTCTTTACATACTTGCCAATGCATGTTTTTAAGCATATATTTCTCTAATTCAATACAAGTAAAAATAATAGTAAGTTGATATTTTGAAAGTAAATATCGAGACAAATCTGAAAAGATCTCACTTCACTATATTTAATCTTACGTAGAAATCACAAAATATGGTCAAAGGAGAGTGTGAATAATGCAAAAGTCAAACCCTATCATATATTTTCAAACGGATGAAGTAACATTTAAAACCAGTCATTTGCTAGTCACTTCACTATCAATTTGATATTTTTAGAGAATAGAGAGTTAGGGTTAACATTGATCAAATGTGGAGACTAGATCTGTAATCATTGGACTTGCATCTAATTTGACCCATGACCATATAGACCCGCATCGAACATGGAATAATTGAGTCTAAAAATAATAGTGATAAACTTCATTAGGTCTTGTACACAAGCCCACGTAGGAGGAGAGAGTGACCACATACAAGGTTGGCAGGGTTCCATCGTAAAACCAATTGGTGATAGGTGGAGTAACCCACCAATCTATATGTTAGTCATTCTCTCTCTAATTCTTTAATGTGGGACAAACTATTCCTAACTCACATGTGGGCTATACTCTTAACACTCCCCATCACATGTGAGCCACCTTTAATCTTGCAATTTGGATAGGTCACAACATCCTCGGTGGCCCCTCTCTAGACTTCCAGCATGAGGTCAACTAGTCCCGTTCTTGGAGCCATTACAATTCCGTTGGGCTTACTTTAATTTGCTCCAAACAGGATCTTCAACGCCTTCCATCTTGCATTTCATAATGGGCCCGGGATCATCCGTTTCGATACCATGATAAACTTTATTGGGCCTTGTACACAAGCCGCGTAGGAGGAGAGAGTGACTACATACAAGGTTGGCATGGTTCCATCCTAAAACCAATTGGTGATAGGTGGAGTAACCCAACAATCTATATGTTAGTCATTCTCTCTCTAATTCTTCAATGTGGGACAAACTATTCCTAATTCACATGTGGGCTATACTCTTAACAAATAGACCCAAATCGTTGAGAATTGGTCGGGCTTTACAACGTCTCGGTCAGATTTTGAATCCACTGCCATCTCATAGTTATGCTAATGATATTGTCCTTACCGCTTTTCTACTACTGTTGGAGCTCAACTTATTCCTAAGTTACTTCAAGCCCTTATCTTAGTAGCAATACACAAATTAAACCTAGTGCAAGTATAAGCTCCCGTAAACCTTGTTCTCCATCCCCATTTACACCAAGTTGTACTCAAGGTGTCCTACAATGATGTATGCTATAGCTCGGTAATAATTTATTAAAGAATATTAGATGAATATCAATTCAATTACTTCAAGTCAATTACAATATTTTGTAAGAAAACATTTGTTTATTTGCAATTTATTTAATAAATGAGCTTACTTATTAGTTGAATATATAGGGTCATACATTAAGAAATTGGGTCAATTAGATCCAACAAAGTGGGGCTTACTTTCCTCATCCATTCCTTAATGCTCAAAACCCTAGTTCTTCCTAATTACACATAGAATGGTTCTTCGTTTTTTTACAAGGAAAAGGAAAGATCTTGACTTGTTGTTGTAGAGGAAGCTCATTTGACGTTATTGGAGAGTTCACACAAATTAAAAACGATTACAAACGTAAAATCATCATTATGTTTTATGATTCGATAAATTTGAGAACCGAAAATGGGCATGGGCAACCCCAATAAGGAGGAGGAGAGTTCGGTCCACATACAAGCCCAAAGGAGGTTCCATACTAAAACCAATTGGCAATAGTAAGAGTAACTCTTCTACCTTATATTGTGGTACTTTCTCTCCTCTTTCTCCAATGTAGGATAAATTAAATGTGCACAACAAACATGGGGTTCAACACTCCCCTCACATGTGAGTAACCTTAGAATTAGAGCAAGAGCCTCAACTGTTGCTCCTATACTAGGTTCATCTATCACGTAATCACATGCATAATGAAAATATGAATTAAATAATATAGTTTAGGAATTACAACATTTGTAGCGTGAATTTCACATAGCTTTAGAGATCCAAGAGCCTCAATTGTTGCTCCTCTACTTGGTCAACAAGCTCGAATTAGAATCCTACATCTGCTAGAACGTAAGAGGAAGATCAAATCTCTCTCTTACTCTTATTAGGAGAGGCACCACACTAGAGTAGCATTTAAGGTTTTTGTTTCTTTCTTTTGGTGTTAAACACACTAGCAAAAATTGATCACCTCAAAACCCTAATATTATAACTCACGAGGATTATTAGTTTAACAATAGAGAACAAAATCCCTCCTTTTACTCTATGTTGGCGGCCACTATAGGCTCCAAAATAGGCCTATATTATATTCTAATTAGATGCTTATTAGTGTGACCTCATAGGATTAGGTTAGTTTAGCCGTAGGTCCAACCTAATTGTAACCTAATATCATAATTATTCTCTAGCCGTAATTATGAATTACTAAAATAACATAATTTGTGATCTCCATAATATTTCCTATTTATATTTGGAAATTGTCGGAAATATCTTAGGACACAGTTCCTTCACGTTTTACTTCATGAGTCATGACGTTGTTTGTTCTTGGAAATAACTTGGTCCTTTGGTCTTCTAAAAGCCGGTAAAATATTTTACTAATGTAGCTCAAACGCATAATATCATGGTGTTGCTAATCTGGTTATTATTGACGCTTGACTAAGTGCTAGCTACGCAGCCTTCTTCGAAACAAGAAGACACCATTGTGTACATTGATAATGTCCAGTCTTATTTACCTCTCTTATAACTTGATCGAGCATCATCGTATTAAACACATAGAAATGAAAATTAACTTTAATTTGGACGATTAACGTTGCTTGGGGTTATGTTCATGTGTTATCACTTACATTGTTCCATCTTCTATTAGTTCACAAGACCTTGCACAATAGGATTGGCACACAATGACAACTCTTCCTTTACTTAAGTTCCAGTTAAATGTCCATCCTCCTCGCTCTTAACATGAGGGTGTGATAAAAAAAAATGATTTTCTAGAGTTTTTAAAATTGTGTATGTATTATATAATGTATATATATTTCCTATTATTTACTAATAAGAACTTTTCAATCACGATATATATTAATAAATAGGAAACCCAAACCAATGCGAATTAGATACCCTCACAAAAAATTGTGATGAGAAAGAATTTGAATTTGGGTTTAATGCAATACCTTCACAAGTTGGTCTTGTAAAAAACGGCCTACTTTTAATTTAAAATTATAAGGAACTGGCCCGGGGCTCAAAAAATAAGAAGAGAACGAATCACCTTTCTAAATACGACTAGTTTAATCTATTTAGTGATCAATTTAATCTATTTATAAAGTAACGGTTTAATCCATTCAGTTTTCACCTTCTTTAATCTATATAGTGATTAGTTTAATTTATTCGATAAGATTGTTAGGTTAATTTTTGAAATTTTCTGATGTAGTTCGAGATTCAAAAGAAAACAAAGAAAGGAGAAGAGAATGGACGATTAGATTAGTGCGAGATGTCTAAAGATAATGTTGGTTGTTGGGTTAAAATTTGCACCATCACAACCCAAGATTTTGACTTGCTCCCATTGCCCGCTTGCTTCGGTTATGATAAGACACTACTCAATCATTCTAGGTTTTTTATTACTGTCAGCGACAAAAGAGTACCCATATATGATTGGTTCTGTCTAACTGTACACGCATCAATTCATCCTAGGAAGCATGATACACCCGCAAGTTATGGCATTGCATGTCCAATAGGCAATAAGAAGGCAATCTAGTGAATAAATAAAGTAAATCCAACAGCTTTTTGTCAATCTTTTTTCCTTTAAATGGCTTCATTCCTTTTCTCGGAACTCACCGCCAGTCCACCACCATATTCTCACAAGTCACAACTATAACGGCATCATTATCAACTAGGTGTCACCGCGTCAATATAATGACAAGATCACTCTCCCATCGTTGACCACACCCATGCAGTACTCAGTATAAGAATTAATAATATTGCCAATTTAATTAAATATCGGGATCAATTTCTTAAACCTTAGTAAACTGATATTTTAAATCAATCGCAACTTCAACTCTTGCATAGTTGCATATGATATTCATGATTGAAATCTCATACATTTGCGTAAACACATTAGCTAAGTTTCGAATACAATGTCAAAAGACAACCAGTCTCACGTATGTCTTTGAGAATACGCTGCTTGATCAACCACTTCTTCCTTCACTTGGCAATAGTTTACAATAACGCCATAATTAAGGTTTAGCCAAATACCATAGTATATATAATTAAACAATATGGTAAACAATCAAAATGAACATTTAGCCGAAATCCACAATCTTACAAAACTGTAAATTGATATATATATATATATGAACTTTTTGTTAGGAATACCTATTAAAATAGTCGTTTGTTGTAAAAGACCTAATAAAATCTTTTCGTTCAAAAAAGACCTATTATAATATTTCCTTGTTACATAAGCACCACCTCAATATTTCCCGCCCAAAAAGTCAATTTTTGGAGCCGACTTTTCTTCCTCTCCTTTTCTCATTAAATGAGACCAATATTTTTTTTAAGTTCATATGAGAACCGGTGAGAACCGTGAGAACCACTCATTTTTCCTCATTTTACGGTGATTTTGCTCATTTCACAACACTTTTACTCGTTTTATGATTTGTTTACTTTACTTTTAACGATGATGTAAGCGATTTGGATATGTTTACCTCATGCGGCATAAGTCGAAATCCTTTGAAAAATTCAAGGAATTCCAAAATGAAGTTCGTAACCAACATGGGAAGAAAATTAAGGCATTGCAATCCGATCATGGTGGTGAATATTTATCTCAAGAGTTTGGTGATGATTTTAAAGATTGTGGCATTCTTTCACAATGGACTCCACCAGAACACCACAGCTTAAATGGCGTTTCGAAAGAAGGAATCGAACTCTACTTGATATGGTTCGATCTATGATGAGTCTTCTTCGATCTTCCTATTTTATTTCGGGGAGTTGCGCTTCAAACAGAAGCATTCACACTTAACAGAGCACCATCCAAAGCAGTGGAAAAGACATCATATGAAATGTGGACTGAAAACGTTTCAAAATTTTCTTTTCTATGGATATGGGCTTGTGATGCTTATGTAAAACGTTTACTCTCTAATAAGCTTTCACTCAAATCCGATAAATGTCTCTTTGTGGGTTACCCAATAGAGACTAAGGGATACTACTTCTACAACCAAAGCGAAAATAAAGTGTTTGTTGCTCGTAATGGTGTCTTTCTGAAAAAGGAGTTTATTTCCAAAAAAAAAACAAGTGGGAGAAATGTATATCTCGAAGAAATTCGAGATGAGCAACAAATGGATGAGGTTAACACCTCATCGGAGGCGGCCCTAAGCATGAAAATGCTCGGGAGGCGGTGCATTCAATTCACGTACCTCCTACCGTCCCACTTGGAGATACTCCATGCGAAGTTAGTCAACCTAATGAGGTAGAAACTTCTTCTGTTGTTCCCCAACGTAGGTCTAATAGGACCATCAATCCGTCAAAGAGATATATTGATTTTCTTTTGACTGAAAGTTCTGACATAAAGATTTTAGAATCAGAAGAACCTACTAGCTACAAAGATGCTTTGGATAGTCAAGACTCCGAAAGATGGCTTGAGGCCATGAAATCTGAAATGGATTCCATGTTTGAAAATCAAGTATGGGACTTGGTTGATTTGCCTAATGGGGTAAAACTAGGGTTGGCAATCGGTCGGGTTGGGTCGGGTCAAATTCAGGTCGACCTGTTTACATAAACGGGTCAGCACCCCCAAACCCGAACCCGACCCGTTTACCTAAACAGATCAGAAATTCCAACCCGAACCCGACCTGTTTATAAACGGGTTGACCTGAACCCGACCCGTTTAACCTGATTTTTAAAAATTTCTTCCGAGGTTCAAGAATAGGTGGGCAAGTTTTCTATGGTGAGAATTATGTAAGAAAAAAGTATATAATTAATTGGGGGTATTCAGCTCCAATAACTTTTATCAATAATTTATTGAGTCTTTTTGTATAGTCTCCATGTCTCTTCTTCTATTTCATTAGTACTTGAAGCTGCAACAATGACTTCCATTTTCAATTATATGAATTAGGCTAATTTATGAGTTTCTTCTTCCCACTTTCTCTTTCTCACACTCTCTCTCTTCGTGAATCTGGCTTTACAGTTAATTTAAACGGGTTCGGCGGGTTATTTTCGGGTTGAAATTTTCAACCCGAACCTACCCCGTTTAGTTTCCAGGTCGACCCATTTAGTTAAACGGGTCGAAAACTTCAACCCGAACCCGCTTATTTTGGGGTTAGGTTCGGGTCGGGTTCTCGGGTTGGGTCAACTTTTTGCCCTAGGTAAAACCCATTTGATGCAAATGGATTTTCAAGTTGAAAATAGACAAGGATGGAAACATTAGTGTTTTCAAAGCAAGGTTGGTGGCGAAAGGTTTCAAGAAAATTCATGGTATTGACTATGATGAAACCTTCTCACCAGTAGCCATGCTGAACTCCATTAGGATAATCCTTGCGATTGCTGCCTTTTATGACTATGAAATATGGCAGATGGATGTCAAAAATGCTTTCTTGAATGGGTTATTGAAAGAGGATGTGTACATAAGTAAGGTTCATACTAAGGATAATTACAAAATAAGGCTATTATAGCAACACTATTTTATGCAACAGTTTTACTAGCGTTGCTATATCATAGCTATTGCAACTAGGGATGGAAATGGATCGGGTTCGGGGCGGGTGGAGCTTCACCCGCATCCATCCGCTCCACCCGCATCCATCCATCACCCGCATAAACCATCACCCGCATCCATCCATCCGTCATCCATCGGGTGAACGGGTGGGTCGGGTGGTTAGCGGGTGAGGAGATATATAACAATTTTTACAAAAAAATATGCCATAAGATACATATTTATTAAAATTTTCAACTAAATTTTTTATAAAGTAAGTAAATAAACATGTGTAATTGATAATATGGATGATGGGTGGGTGTTAAGCGGGTGATGGATCGGGTGACGGATGGAAAAAAATCCCACCCGCATCTGACCCGCATCCACCACCCGCTTCACCCGCCACCCGCTTTTCATCCATTTATTTCGGGTTTTCACCCGCTTAATAAGACCGGGTTAAGCGGATGATGGATGATCCATCATCCATTTCCATCCATAATTGCAACAGTTAAATAATTATTAATTTTTGTAGACTTTGACTTTGGAAAAATATTGCTATAGAAAAACTATTGCATTAGTTATATAATATGACTATTTTATTGCAACAGTTTTAATTTTTTTTTAATATTTTGATAAGATATTGCAACGGTTTTTTTGTGTCAAGCATCTAAAACAAGTTAAAAATAAAAATCAATAGAGGGCTTTTTTTTTTTTGTTTTTCCTCCCCACTTTTTTTTTCATGATTTTGTTCACCCAAAACGTACTTGTTTTCCCTCCCTCCCAAGTCCATCGTTCTCTCGACCCTCTCTTTATTTCGACCCGAGTACTTGTACTCCTCCGCCGCCCCTCGCTCCCTACCTCCGTCGTCCTTCGCTCCCTGCCGAGTTCTCCGCCGAAGTCCCAAACTCATTTGTTTCGCCGAACTCCTCTCAATTGGTTTCAACGAACTCTTCTATAGTCCGCCGCAATTGAATCACTCAATTGGTTTCGAACTCGCTATTTCTTCAATCAACCTCCCAAACTCCTTCAGGTTTTATTTTTTCCTAATTTCTAGGTTTTTTTGAATTACTCAATTAATTCTAGGGTTTAATCTAATTAGTTTCTTCAATCATTTCTCAAAGTCTTCCATGTTGTAGATAGTTTCCGCCCTTGATGCTTCGCATGCCGTTCAACACCCGATGGTGGTTGAAATTCTTTATCGCAAGCGTTCAACTTGGCAAGGTCATTGCAAGATTTCTTTTGCTAGTTTTCGTTTGTGTTATCGGGGGAGCCGATAAGAAAATAGAGGGATTTCGTTTAATCTAAGAAAATAGAAGTTGACAAAAGGAAAGGAAGAGGAGAATAAGGAAGGAGAGGAAAAGGAAAATGAGGAGGGATGTGAAAATGAAGAGGCATTGGAAAAGAAGCATGTACGAACATTGTTGCCTTATCAAATCTGAGATCACGTCACAAAAGAGGATTAGGAAGCATTTGTTGCCCAAAAAACCTGAGTTAAGGGCACAAGAAGGACCCAAACTATCACTTTTTTCACCATTCAGGACCTATAACTATTTTATGCACCATTCGGGACACAGTGGACAACATTAAGCAAGTTAACTCATTGTTAACTCAACTCGAGGTTAACTACACCAAAAAAAAACTATTAAAATAAAATAAATAATACTTTAATATCCAAAAGTACAAGAACACCCCAAAAAATAAACTCCATTACAACTTCAATCTCCATTCTCATCTTCTCCAAAGCTTCAAAAATTAGTCCCCTGCAAATAGTACATCACTTTTGCTGCACTACTAAAAAATAAATGATAAACCCCATTTGCCAAATTCACATTTATCGCAAGCCCATTAGAAAAATTCGAATTTACTGCTCCATTCTTGAAGATCTAAAGAATTCGAACAACAAAACAAAACAATAAGACCCAAAAAAATCAGAACAATTCAAACAAAAAAAATTAGAACAATTCGAAAGAAAACCCAAAAAATCAGAACAATTCAAACAAAAAAAATCAGAACAATTCGAAATAAAACCCAAAAAATCAGAACAATTCAAACAAAAAAATCAGAACAATTCGAAAGAAAACCCAAAAAATCTAAACAATTCCAACAAAAAAAAATCAGAACAACCCCAACAAAAAATCACAACAAAAGTCATACCACAAAAATCGAACATGCCCAGAAAAATTCGAACAATACAACAAACCCAAAAAAACGAATTTTTGGGTTTGAAACTTTTAGATTCAAATCGAAAAATTTGATTTTTGGGTTTGAACATCTTCTTCTTCCAACTTGAATGATTTCGGATGTTTTTCCCCAAAAAAAGCGAAATCGTAAACCAGAAATGGTTCAAACCCACAAAATAATCGATCCCATTAACTCGAAAAAAAAAACAGAAATTTGTGATAAAAACCGAATATGTTAAAACTACCCAAAAAATCGAATATGATTAAACGAATTGTGAGGTAAATTTTGGTAGAAATTGGTGAAGAAATGAGGTAGATCCGGGAAGAAAGAGTAACGGAGGAGAGAGAAAAAATTAGCTAGGTTAGGGTTCTTGAGTTCTTCAGTAGCATATGCAAGTGAGAGATGAGAGAGGAGAGAGAAAATAAATTTGAGGTTGAGAGTGTGAACTATGGAGAGAGAAGAGAGAGTGAGAGTGCGCCTACGCTTAACCATACATAAATTTGTCACCTGGAAAATGACGTTGGGTAGTAAACGGTGCAAAAAAGTTAGGGTCCTGAACGGTGAAAAAGTTAATAGTTTGGGCCCTTAATGTACTCTTAACTCCAAAAAACCTACTCAGAAAGAATTGTAAGTTTTTATCTTGTATTTTGAACTCTGTAAATTTTTTTATCACTTGAATGTTGTGAATGCTACTGCAGTGAATGCAAATTTTTTTATCGCTTGAATGCTGTGAATGCTACTGCTGTGAATGCTAATACTGTTTATCAGTTGGGACTTTCTGCTCTTGCTGCTGTGTTATCATACTTCTATGATGTAATCAGTACTTGCAAGGGTGTGAATATCATTATGCCTGAGTGATTGTGCCCATCCTACTCATTTTCTAACTGAATGGGTGTGTAATAATTTGATTGCATAATATGAGAAGCATCACTAGGGGTTCTATCTGATATATACTCAGATATAATATACATTCAGGCCTCAAACCTGGTGCTCATTGACAAATATGGCGTGGAGTATTTCCTGTCTTTTAGTTTCTTCTAAGGGCCGGGAAATTCTATTTGCTTTTAGTGATGGTTATGTGAGGAAGTTCAGGAACCAATGATGTAGTCGCAAGACTCTTAACTCTAATTGCGCATTGCTGGGGGTTCAATAAGATGTCAGTGTCTACTTTTATCTCCCGTCCTGTCTCCACCTTGCACTCCTTTCACTTTAAAAGTCAAGTTCCTTGTAAAATTTGGCTGCAACAACTGCATATCTGAGCTACCAGCATGCCCTTGACTTGTAATATTGGTAGACGGAGACTAATCTGCCTACTTTCAATATAACTGTGCCATTATTATGTATGTTCAAGCTGCAGAAGGAACTTAATAAACTTCCCAAGTTAAAGTCTTCCACTTCCCTACAACAGCAGGGGGGAGGATGCATATATAAATCTAATATCTAAGACCCTATAGTAGGCCGGTGAAGCTTTTCAAGGGTACTAGATTGTAAGTAGACCTTACGCTATTGTAAGTAAATCTAATCTATTGGTAATGCCTTTGTGTCAAAAGGACTAGGAATATTGTAGTGGTCAAGGAAATAGGGATACTTCCTCGTACCATCACCAATATGAGCTTCCCACTAGGTCTGCAAGCATTCTGAAAAATTCATTTAAGGTGGCTGAGTTGACTATGCTTGAACTTGTAACTTTACCAGTCAAACGATCTGCATATATCTTTTTATCTGCTGCGAAGCCATAGAATCTTCAGCATATGCTTCTTTGTTTCTTTTTTACTGTATCGTTACTTCAGCAGCCTATAGGGACGTGTAATTGCTGGTAAAGTTTGCATCATAAAATTAAATTGAAGGATGTTAGAGTAGAGAATCAGACATCTAAAGAACCTAGAGCATAAAAAAGGAGCTTGGGTAAGTGAATTTCAACCTTCAGCATCACTCTTAATTTTTTTCTTCTATTCATAGTATCCTGCAATTTTAGAGCGTGAGAGTCCAACTATATAACATCTATAGTATCTTTTATGAGAGTTGAGTATTTTCTGCATTTTCTTACATCAGTCTATACTTTTTGATGATCAATAGTTCACTGTATTCACTTCAGTTTTCCGTAACTTCTATAAAGAGCAAGTTCACATCAACTTTAGATTAAGTATGCTATATTATCCAGGTTCTATAAAGAGCTAGTTCACCATGATAGATAAGAATAAGATCTAAAACTGTTTCTTTTCGACTAGACCGCAACATAGAGCCTACCATGATGTTTAATGTAATTTATGCAATCTCTTTGTTGCAAGAGTGCACTTGTATGATTGTTCTGATCAGACCTGAAAATGTAAAATTGCTGAATTAGTGATATGCATAGAAGTTCATCTCTATGAACCCTTTCTTTTCCAGTAGGAGTAGGAGAAACAGTTGCATAAATCCTATGGGAAACTCTTGATTCAGTTTATGCTTCACTTGGACCTGAAACTCTTGATTCATTTGCTGCTTCACTTGGACGACTACCGAAAAAGGACCCTAGCTTGATTGCGAAATGATTACAAGCGGTTTTGGTGTCTACACTTTCAAGTGATGCATAAATAATTTCTCGACTTATAGGTATGTTTTATAAAGCTTCTTTACTTATTTTGTTATACACTTATATGTAGATTTAGAATTATGATGTTTGATGCTTGTGAAATTATGGTGTTTAATGATTGTGAGCTTTTGGTGTTTGGTAATTGTGAAGTTTAGATATAATTAGGCGGGTCTTATTTGTGGATTGTGCTTGAGTTGTTTGTAGTCGTTTTGTTTCCAGTTAGCGGGTTATGAGGTGCTAGTAGTTGCTCTGTTTCCGCAAGGGTGGCTTCGGTTCTTTGGTGTGTTCTTCCTGTGCAAGCGTATTGTGTGGTTTTCGGATGTTGTTTTGCAGGATTGATCATATTATTTCATTTTAATTACATGTATTAATTTTTCTATCATCTTGACTATTATTTTCTGTTTACAGGATGGTTGATAGAAGGAGATTGGTATATTAAACGGATGGCAGGAAGGACATACTTTGAAGTTCTTTTGGACAAATAAATTAAATAGTAAATAGGTTCTAGATTGGAGCAACTATTAGTTCTTTTTGGAGATTCATTAGCTTTCAGAATTGATGTATTTATATTATAACAATGGTTTTTGTTATTAGTTAGATTGTTATGGATATTTTATTTTAATATTAAGTAAAACTTAATTTGAAATAAATGTTTCTTTTGTAGTAGTTGATAATTTTGATATAATATTTTCATTTTAATGAGCTATTAAATAAACGCATATGAAAGCTGTTGCTATAAGCTCACATTAAAGTGCTACAATAGTTGTATCAAGAAACGTTGCTATAGGCTCACATAAAAGTGCCGCAATAGTATAGCAATAAATGTTGTTATAGACTCATGTAAATGTGTCGCAATAGTTCTATTAAGAAATGTTGCCATAGACTACAAAAGTGTTGCAATATTAGAGCAATAAACGTTGTCATAGACTGTTGATAGTGCTGCTATAGATAATAATAGTGTTAGCTTAAACGCTAAAAATGTTGCTTGAAATCCTAAATAATTGTTACTAAAACTTAATAATTGTCACCTTAGATATAATAAAACTGTTGGTAAAAGTTAAAAATCGTTGCCTAAGAAAAGCGTTGCTAATGATAACAATGGCAACATTTTTTATTAAGTTGTTACCTAAGGCATCATAACTGTTGTCATAGAGTTATAGCAGCGCCACCTATTGGCAACGCCATATAAAATGCTACTATAGGTCTATGGCAACATTTAATGGATCTTTGCCAACACATTTAGGCCGTTGGTATAGCCCTATTTTGTAGTAGTGTAGAAGATCCTCTGACTAAACCGCTTGCTCAACCTAAGCATGAGTGTCATACTAGGTCTATGGGGGTTAAGCATATGGGAGAATGGCTTTAGGTTGTGATAGGCGTGTCGCGCACCTAACAAAAATAAATAACCTAACTAATCCTCCTAACTATGTAGTAGGGTAAGTCGAGTCGATCCCACGGAGAGAAAGTTGTTCTATGATTAGCCCTTAAGTAATGGTAAGACTAAAGGAGATTTAATATCAAGAATAATGGTGGAATAAACTATACTAATCAATCTATAAATAAAAGACTATATAGTTAAGTATCCCCACTAGCATGAATTAATACAACAATAATTTCTACCCCAAACTAGTCAATTAAATGCTCACAAGGAAAAGTACACCCTATAAAATACCATAAACCTCTCCCGAGTATCTATGGCTTCTCTAATATGCACACAAGCCTACTCCCGTGGAATCATGCAAATTAAAGACATTAAACGCGGCACTCTAACTTCCTAACAATCCATTCTACCTACTCCCGTGGAGAACTTCATGTCCTTAATTAAAATATTCAAATCCGTCAAAACCCAACTCTCGTTGTGATCAAGACAAAGGAATCATAACAATACTAGTTATCCCTAATCTAGTATTGGAATATGCACAATCAATTAAGCAAGAACAATTCAACAATTAGTTTGGAAATTAAAAGAAATAATCAAGAATTAATTCACACTAGGGTTCAACTTAACCATAGATTACAAAACTATGTAAGCATAATTGAAATAAATAAAGAAAATAGAGAAGAATAATAAAACATCATAATATAAAACAAGGAGAAAAGAAGAAGAAAAGAGATACTTGAATTAATGGAAGGAAGGTGGAGTCTTGAAGAACAATGGAGATCTACAAGTTTCTCTCTCTAACTTCTCTCTCTAAAAACCCTAAGTATAAACTAATAATGATGATATAATTACAAACTCCAAAACTCTACTCGAAAATAAGGGTTAAAGTCCTATTTATATGCTAAGATTAACATAAACCGACATAAGTTAGGTCACGCGGAAGATACGACATTACAGCAGGTTGCACGAGCAAGCAACATATTGTACGGGCGTGCAGGGTCATGCACGGTCGAGCGAAATCTCGCTCAGTCGTGCGAGCGAGGCAGAAGCTTCAGTGACTTTTGATTGCAGGTTGCACGGCCGAGCAGATATCCGCACGGACGTGCGGTCGAGACAGTGGCTTCAGCTCAACTTTGAACAGCTATAACTTTTGATCCAGAGCTTTGTTTCACACATGCAATATATAGTTGGAAAGCTCTTGAAGTCTAGTTTCTAACCCAGTTGGAATTACCTCATTATCATTCTTGAGTCAAAAGTTACGAGTAAAATGGTGAAGAGGTGTCATATTTCGCACAAGTACACAAAGTCATGTGTATCTTCTTCACTTTCAATCCGTTTTGGGCACATGATATATCGTTTTGAAGGTCATCTACGCGCCTAAATCATCATGTCCTCAAATAGGAGTCCAAAGTACCTGAGATTACATCAAAAGACCAAACAACCCGTGAAAGCATCGTAGCTTACGAAAATGGACCTAAATATGCATAAATGCAAGTAAATGCTCTAATACTACATGAAAATGCACCCTAATATGCAACTAAATGATGTTAGAATATGCACTTATCAAACTCCCCCAAGCTACACCATTGCTTGTCCCCAAGCAATAAAACATAAACATTGGAAAAGAAAGACGACCTACAATATAGGACTACAACAGGGCTACACACTCAACTGAAAACACAAGAGATAAAATCACTACACAAACCAAGCATCAATACAAGCTCGAACAAAGCCGCATAGCATGCCATGTATCGCAATCGACTCTCCAATCATAACACATACCATCTCTCCCAATTTGGATTTAACCAAACCTGACAGACCTCACTATAGTCATGTGCGCTCAAATCTCTCATGTGTTTAAAGGATAAATGATAACACTCAACCTAAAATAAGTCGACTCAGATGAAACATAAACTCTTTAACTTTGACTTTTTGACTCACTTAATACTCAACAATACAATACACAATGATCAAGAGGACTTTTAAGGGTTGTAATGGGGTTGAGGTTAAAGGTATGGAAAATAATTTGGGAATTGTGGTGGAAAAACCAAGAAGGGGGGAGCATTATATAAGCGAAAACATGACCAAGAAAGGTCACAACAACTCTGTGCAACAACCAACAATCTCCAAATATAATCAACAACACTTTTCACTCAAGAAATTCAATCTTAACCCTTTTTATTTCACTTTATTCACAACTTTTTTTTTTCTACTTCTTTTTCATTTCATTTTTCACCTTTTTTTTTCTTTTTCGAACTTTCAATTCAATTTCAAAGCTCACTAAACATACTTTTCCATCCTTCTAAACTACAAATAGAGCACTTCAATTCAATACAAACCAAACCAAAACTAATACTCGCTCCCCCAAGCTAGGCTTAGGAAAAATATCGAATGAGGCCAATGGCTTGTAATGTAGGTAGCAATCAAACATAGTCAGAAAGGCTCAGCGGGGTTAGAGGAAGGATAATATGAAAACAAGAATAACTCTGGAGCTGAGATCATGAAATAGAATGCCTCAATCATATCAAAATGTATGCACTAGCAAATATCAAGGAGTACTAAGTCAAAATCAAGATCAATGCGACAACTAAGGAACTAATCACACATGAAAGAACATAACTGACACAAATACGTCAGTTTATAGGCACAAAAGCTCACTTAGTTTAAGGTGTCTGCACAATAAAGTTAAATCGAGCCAGAGAGAGATCAATCAATCTTACCACAAACAATCAATTGCGAAACAATCGTGCTATGAAGAATCATGAACAAGATGAATTATGCTTAGGAATTGTAGTAAAATATCAGCAAGGTTCTCAATAAGTGCTAGCAATAGTCCCATAGATGCAACTAAAATGACATGAAATCTAATATGAGATGAAATATGCCAATGCAACTATGAAAGCAATACAATGTTTTTGGTTACACGTAAACTCCCACTCCTAGTGAGCGGTACAAATCGTGCAACATCCTACGAAAGCAATGAAAAAAAAACTACTCTAGATGCAACTAACATGCGCTAAGTAATGATGACAAACATCCTCCCCCAAGCTAAATGACACATTGTCCTCAATGTGAACAAAGAGGAATTAAATGAGGGAGAGGTACAACTCACAAAAGGGGTGGGTAATCAAAGGGAGTGTCAAAAAGCATCGACACCTCCACCACAATCGATAGTTGTAATGAGGCAGTGAACTTAGCCAAAAAAAAATTGGCTATGCTTGTACCTAGCAGCAGACTTCGTCACAAATTAGCAAAGTTAGTCAGACCAAAATAAATAAATAAAAAATGAACAAAGTCGGGTTGCCTCCCGATAAGCGCTGATTTAAGGTCTGGCATGACCGTTTAAGACTAGTAGATCACTCATAATAGTTCAATGCTCTAAGAAGCTTATCATATGTTCCTGCAAACATCTCAGAGCATATTATATAAGAGTGGAAAGGAAAAATGAACTAAATTAGTACTAAAAAATTACTAAAACTACAAAAGAAAAATCAAAGGAAAAATTATATTTACAAGAAGAAGAAAAAGAAAAATTGTTAGTCTTTTTACATGACTCAAAAGAAGGAAAATAAACTAAATTTACATTATTTATATTATCATAAAAGTCATTCAAGAAGGGAGGAAGAAGGAACGATGGAGGATATAATATAGGGGAAAAAGGAATAAGATCAAGTTTTTTAGGAAAAGGAACATGAGACTCAAAAACTATAGGTGGTACCGATAAAGACTCATAAATCACTTCACTCTCGACTTGACTTTCCTCCAAAGAGGAAATTTCAACAAAGGGCTCTTCCTCCTTTAAAATATTCATCACATTACTCTCTCCTATAATTTGATCATCATCCTCATAACTCTCATTCTCTATACAACCGGCATCATCAACATCATAAATATACGGTTGGGGATGAGAATTTTGAGTGTAATAATCAAATTCATATTGGGGTGAGGGGTTAAAATCATTCACTAACGTCACATCACACGAAGAAAAATCATGTGAAGTAGATCGACAATTTGAGCAATAAGGAGGTGTTGTAATATGCATATCGGATGAAAAGGATGGTCTAGAAGATAAAGACATATCCACTCATAATTATTCTGAGCCAACCACTCAATTTGATCCCAACAATAATCAGGTGATTGAGATAGAAATTGACCATTAGACATAGACTCCAACACCTCCTTAGTTTCTTCATTTAAACCGTCATAAATCACTAGGCACATATCCCAAATTTCAATTCCATGGTTAGGACCAACAAAATCGCCAAGTCTATAATAGTATTTCCAAAACAATTCATTCTCATATTGAGGAAAAGAAAAAATTGCTCTAGAATTACTAGCAAAAATATTGGGTTCATGGAACATGTATGGTAATTCATGAGAACTCATGCAAAAATTGGGAGAATTTTAATATGATGCATCAAAACTATAAATATGAGAACCACAAGAATTATGACTATGGTGCCTATCAGAAAAATTATCCCCATAAAAATAATAATATGACTCCATGAAACGAAAAAAAGAAAAGAAAAAAATATATATTCACAAAAGAAAGGAAAAAAAATATATATATACAGTCTAGTCTCACCAAAAAATAAAAACTAAATAAAAAAAAACTATATATCTCCCCGGCAACGGCGCCAAAAATTAATAGGCGTGTCGCGCACCTAACAAAAATAAATAACCTAACTAATCCTCCTAACTATGTAGTAGGGTAAGTCGAGTCGATCCCACGAGAGAGAAAGTTGTTCTATGATTAGCCCTTAAGTAATGGTAAGACTAAAGGAGATTTAATATCAAGAATAATGGTGGAATAAACTATACTAATCAATCTATAAATAAAAGATTCTAAAGTTAAGTATCTCCACTAGCATGAATTAATACAACAATAATTTCTACCCCAAACTAGTCAATTAAATGCTCACAAGGAAAAGTACACCCTATAAAATACCATAAACCTCTTCCGAGTATCTATTGGTTCTCTAATATGCACTCAAGCCTACTCCCGTGGAATCATGCAAATTACAGACATTAAACGCGGCACTCTAACTTCCTAACAATCCATTCTACCTACTCCCGTGGAGAACTTCATGTCCTTAATTGAAATATTCAAATCCGTCAAAACCCATCTCCCATTGTGATCAAGACAAAGGAATCATAACAATACTAGTTATCCCTAATCTAGTATTGGAATATGCACAATCAATTAAGCAATAACAATTCAACAATTAGTTTGGGAATTTAAAGAAATAATCATGAATTAATTCACACTAGGGTTCAACTTAACCATAGATTACAAAACTATGTAAGCATAATTGAAATAAATAAAGAAAATAGAGAAGAATAATAAAACATCATAATATAAAACAAGGAGAAAAGAAGAAGAAAAGAGATACTTGAATTAATGGAAGGAAGGTGGAGTCTTGAAGAACAATGGAGATCAACAAGTTTCTCTCTCTAACTTCTCTCTCTAAAAACCTAAGTATAAACTAATAATGATGATATAATTACAAACTCCAAAACTCTACTCGAAAATAAGGGTTAAAGTCCTATTTATATGCTAAGATTAACATAAACCGACATAAGTTAGGTCACGCGGAAGATTCGACATTACAGCAGGTTGCACGGGCAAGCAACATATTGCACGGGTGTGCATGGTCAAGCACGGTCGAGCGAAATCTCGCCCGGTCGTGCGAGCGAGGCGAAGCTTCGGTGACTTTTGATTGCGGAGGTTGCACGGCCGGAGCGAGATATCCGCACGGGCGTGCGGTCGAGACAGTGGCTTCAGCTCAACTTTGAACAGCTATAACTTTTGATCCAGAGCTTTGTTTCACACATGCAATATATAGTTGGAAAGCTCTTGCAGTCTAGTTTCTAACCCAGTTGGAATTACCTCATTATCATTCTTGAGTCAAAAGTTACGAGTGAAATGGTGAAGAGGTGTCATATTTCGCACAAGTACACAAAGTCATGTGTAAAATATTCAATTCAAGTGAAAATTTCCAGTCTAGTTATTCAAAGTGTCTAGAATGTTCATACCAAAATTCACTTCAATATAAGTTCACAAAGTTGGATTTCAAAGAACAAATTTGATAAAAGTCCTGTTTTGACCGGTTTTGGCACAAAATTCACCATAATTCTAGTTGTCACTAAAAAACTTATAAAATTCGACACAACATAAAGAACTAACCGACCTACCCAGGGTGTATTACATGCTCAATTTTAAGCTTTCTACAGAAACTTATGATTTTTATAATTCAGTATAAGGACAAAGGTGCAATCTGAAAAATGAAATAAAGTGATTAACTCAAGTTTCATAAAAAATGTTTCCTTTTCATACGAAAATGTTAACTAAATGCCATGAAATTTTAAGTTTCTCTTAAAATGGTTCATTTTTATTATGTAAATAAAAATCAATAAAAATTGACATAAAAAAAATCAAAATCAAAGAGGATACTTAATCTCTAATTTTCACAAATTTACAATTAAACATGAATTCCAAAGCCCATTCAAGAGGATGAAGATCAAGGAGCATCATGGTGAAGATCAAGATTGAAGACATGTATAGATCATAGAATTTGTACATATTGTTGTAATAATAGTTTTTTATAAATAGTTATTACATCACTCATTAATGAAAAATATGGAGATGTTTATGCATAATTTTCATAAATGATTCAACAATTCTTTTGAATAAAATGAGCAACCAATGTTACAAATATTGCATGTTGGGCCTAATATATCATAGTATATGAATCAAATGACCCCATCTCAATTAAGAGGAAAAATTGCAAATCTAACTAAGTTAAATTGTATGATGATCCATCTTACATTTTAAATTTGTTCTCCATCTTTAAATGGATCAATCATATATAATTTGACATAATTAGATTGGTAATTATGATCTCCAAATTGATTTTAGGCCGTTTCAAGCGTCTCACTTTAAATGGCCAAATTTCGATTAGACAAACACAATCTCCAAATTTGATCTCAAATTGATCATTTCTCTCTAAATGACTTAATAATCTTCAATTAAGATTATTTCTCAAAAGACTTTAATTAGAAAGCAAACCTCTTCTTCTATGACCTCTTAAAAATCATAAACGTGATCACTAATTAAGGTGGTTATTTCAATCCTCGATTAATCGCTAATTAGAGCGGTTAACTCAAACTTTTCATTTAATCACTAATTATAGTGATTATCTTAAACCTTAATAATCGTTAATTAGGACGATTATTTTTCTCATTTAATCACTAATTAGAGTGATTATCTTAAACCTTGGTTGATCACTAATTAAGGTGATTAAATTAACCCTCTTTAATTAATCACTAATTAGAGTGATTATCTTAAACCTTATTAATCGTTAATTAGGATGATTATTTTTCTCATTTAATCACTAATTAGAGTGATTATCTTGAACCTTGAATAATCACTAATTAGGGTGATTATTTCCTAACCTTCATTTTTATCGCTAATTAAGGTGATTAATTTAACCTTTCATATTTAATCACTAATTAGAGTGATTATCTTAAATCTTAATAATCGTTAATTAGGGTGATTATTTTTTCTCATTTAATCACTAATTAGAGTGATTATATTAAACCTTGAATAATTACTAATTAGGGTGATTATTTCCTAGCCTTCATTTTTATCGCTAATTAAGGTGATTAATTTAACCTTTCATATTTAATCACTAATTAGAGAGATTATCTTAAATCTTAATAATCGTTAATTAGGGTGATTATTTTTCTCATTTAATCACTAATTAGAGTGATTATCTTAAACCTTGAATAATCATCAATTAGGGTGATTATCTTTCCTCTTAAGTTTAGTCACTAATTAGGGTGATTATCTTAACCTCTATTTATAATCACTAATTGAGGTGGTTATCTTAACTCTTCATTTAATCACTAATTAGAGTGATTATCTTAAACCTTAATAATCGTTAATTATAACGATTATTTTTCTCATTTAATCACTAATTAGAGTGATTATCTTAAAACTTAATAATCGTTAATTAGGGCGATTATATTCTCATTTAATTACTAATTACAGTGATTATCTTAAACATTAATGATTGTTAATTAGGGCGATTATATTTCTCATTTAATAACTAATTAGAGTGATTATCTTAAACCTTAATAATCGTTAATTATGGCGATTATTTTTCTCATTTAATAACTAATTAGAGTGATTATCTTAAGCCTTGAATAATCACTAATTAGGGTGATTATATTAACCTCCATTTTTAATCGCTAATTAAGGTGATTATCTTGATCCTCATTCATATTTAATAGTTAATTAAGGTGATTATCTTAATCCCATCTCAATCACTAATTGGAGTGATTACCTTATTCCTAATAGATTTGTCTAGTTCTAAAAGGTGAGTTATTCATAATCTATTCTTTCCTTTTCTTCCCCAATGGAATTGGCCATTTAGGGTGAGACATAAGATCGAACTACGATGGTTTTGATCCATGAGTGGATTCCAATCCCGCAATGATTGGTACATAGTGCAAGTTCAGTGCTCAAACCTATCATGTATAAATGATATATTGGTCCTAAATAAAAATGGTTGATGTTTATATGTGCAAATTATGTGATTTTCTTTCGTTTTAATAGCCATGATTACTTTAAAATGGAAAATAACGCATTTAGTAAGAGCCCGTTCTTTAGAACGAGAAGAGAGGAGACGAGTTCCAGGACGTTCGCACCTCTTAACCTAAACCCCGAACCCTATCTCATGGTATGAAAGACCAATTTTCAAAAAAGCATTATCCATATGAAGTCATCATCGTTTCGGGTGATTTTTCTTGAAATTGATTTTAAAACGATTTATTAAATAAATCTTGTCCCTATTCGGATATTAATAGGGTGGCGACTTTAAAGTTTTCTAAAACTCATAGTCCAATGAGAGACTTTTGTGGGATTCAGACCGTTAACTACGACGGTAAAAAATCGGATACCACACAGTGCTGCTAAATTTTTCATACCATTATTTCGGTGCTTGTTTGAGACGATATAAGGACTTTCTCAACTTTTACACTTTATCTTCTTGACCTTGCACCCACGAAACCCTCGGGTTGAGACATGTAAATCTCCTCCTCTAAGTCACCATTCGGGAAAGCGTCTTAACATCCATCGATGTATAACTAAGTCATGAATACCAAAGAAGAGCAAGCGAGGGTCCTATGGTGGTTATCTTAGTCACGAGGAGAATAAGTGTCAAAGTAATCTAGTCATTTCCTCGAGTAAAGCCCCTAATGACAAGTTTGGCTTTAAACCTCTCAATAGTTCCATCAGGTCTCAACATCTTTTTAAAGATCCATTTACTATCTATGGTCTTTGACCCCTTAGGTAAGTCGGATAACTCCCAGTAGAGTTAGACACTATGGAATCCAACTCGCTCTTGATGGCCTTTTTCCAAAACCTAGCATCCACATATCTCATTGCCTCTTCAAAGGTCTTTGGGTCCTCTTCTATCATGAAAGCATAGACTAGTTCATCACTCAACAAGTCAACACAAGAACGCTCAGACAAAAAAGTAGTGACAAAATCAGAACCAAAGTCTTTTGCTACTCTAGGTCTTTTACTTCTCCTAGGCTCATCTACAACAGAAGAACTACTAGCATGCATATCAACTGAAGTACTACTTAAAGTCAAATCAGCGGGAATATCACTAGTAGGTAAATCAACATCATGCGTAGAACAAGTAGATAAATCAACAACGGGAGAAGAACAAGAAGGCATAGATGCAATATCACCCTTTTTCAAAGGAAAACGTATTCAAAAAACTCAACATCACTTGTATTCACAAGACCTATCGCTCATAGTCATGAATCTATAAGCAGCATGAACATAACCAATAAACACAGCATCAAAAGTCTTGGGTCCAATGTTTGATTTCTTATAGTCAGACAACCCAACTTTAGCTAGACACCCCCACACTCTAAGGAAACTCAAGTTTGGGGAATACCCCTTTCATAGTTCATAAGGAATCTTATCTAACCTTTTGTGAGGTACACGGTTAAGAACATGGCAAAGCTGAAAGGACTGCTTCCCCCCACATATCATCAGGCAACCCAGAGTTTACAAGCATAGCATTCATCATATTTTTCAAAGACCTGTTTTTCCGTTCAGCTATACCACGACACAGCCTTGAAATCAGTTTCTTTCTTGTCATTGCAATTGTCAGTTTCTAACAGTTTGAAAGCAATTACGGCCCGACAACGGTGGTAATCCACACTGGCCGGAAAGCTCCCCAAGGTTAATACAACAACCTAAAGCTGTCACCACTAACGAGTAGGCTATGAAGATTAGCACGTACCCGGGGAAGAAGAAAAGAGAAGAAGAGATGATTTTTTGTGTCTTTTAACTGATTTGTGAGGTACTGATTTTATAGGAGGAAATCAGACCAAAACGGAAGTCAGTAAAAGAGAGGAGGATATCTAGGGATTGCCATATATATTGTAACGTACAAAATGTTACAGTCTTCCAAAAAAACCGTTGCACACACACTTAGTCCCGGGTCCAAAAATATAGGCTCTAGCTCTATTCCCAGAACACAAATCCTAGCCTATCCCAAATCCAAGCATGATAACCAACCACAAAAACATCTCAAGTAACCAACTCAATAAGTATAAGAAGGGAGGGAATATATAAACAATGGAGTATTCCCTCCCACAAGCGATGTGGGACTTTTGGCAAAACCAAAGGAGGCTTTTCAAGCCTTGATTCCAACATGCTTTATTTTGTTGTTCATAGGCTGCTTATTATTGCTTAATTGCTATCCGTAATTCATTTACTTGAGATAGGTTGATATCGCATGCCTATTTTACAACGCCAATGGTAAAGGGATCATTTGCTATTAGACATTGTGTCTATTTTATGTCTACTTTCCCACATGAGTCGAACTTGTGTTCGAGAGGTCCAACGATGTTACGCACATACTTGACAGTAGGATGATGAAAATAAAATTCTCTTAAATTTATTGAATAAATGCAATCTACTTACAAGAGTAAGATTACAAATCTAGGAATTAACAACACCACAATTCTTCCTTATTTCACCCTGGATTCCAGTGAGCACGCCAATTTGAATCATTTTAGTCATAGACTCAGCAAAATCTTTAGGAAAAGTAGATCCCATGGTTTTCACTTGGAACTCTAAATAATCTCTAGTTTCTTGATCATTCAAAAGTGCGGCATCAGATTGAAAGAGTCCTCTATTTTGGGTGACCATGGTGTAGTATTTTTCGTCGAAAACTTTAGGGGTAATGCGATCCATGAACACAAAAGATGTAAAGTCAGTTGAACTTGGCTTGCACCTGGTTTTCAACCAGTCGGCATATGGAGGGGATATTGAAGGGTCAGTGTCGCCATTTCCGGTGAAATTATACAATCGACTTTGGATGATAAAGCGATGACCAATTCCAATTGTGTGAGAACCTATTTATCATAGAACGAAATATGTTAATATAGTTAATGTCAAAATTAAATAATAGAGTTGTTCTATAAAGGGTTTGATCTAGAGCGACTAGGCTCGGTAATCCATACGTGATTTGTTACTAGGTCTTACAAGACTTTACCAACTAAGCTAGAAGACATCATCAAAAATTTAATAGAGTTAACAAGACTGCATATGTATTTATCTCATAAAACCTTTGCGATTGACTAATATATCACTGATTTTCCTTTGCTGATAGCCTGATACTAATTTGTTCTACTTTGTATTGTAAGGTCTCAATTATTTATTTACTTGTAATCATCATGCTATCAGTAAAAATTATATAAAGTTGATATTTAAAGAATGTATGAAGATAAACATCTTATATTATACTAAAAGTTTCTTTAACTTTCACATCTTAGTATGAAATTTTCGATCATCATCATTAATGTAAAAGTCAAATGGTTAAGACAACATAAAAGAGTGATGACCCCTCAAAAAAAAAAACATAAAAGAGCGATGATTGGTGCTTAATTTACGAAGGAAGTTACCTGACAAGACAACCAAATCCTTGGTAGTCAGACCCAAAGCTGCAAAGTTTTGTTTTAAGGTAGCAATGTCAGCAAATGGTGATGGTATAAGAGCGTTAGCTTCTGAAGCTAAAGATACTTTGCCGTCTCTTCGACCTGTAGGCACCTCCCACCATGGTCCATTTATCTGTCAAGGTATTAAGGTTTTAGTAAGCCACATAACTAAATAAATTTTGCATTACTCAAATTCAATCCATAAGAAATAATTAAGCAAATGACAAGTTTATAATCATATTTATTTTATATACTGTTGTGACTGCATCTCGAGAAGCTAAAGCCAAGATGTCAGCACAAGAAACAACACCAGGACACTCCCGTTCTATAGCTGACTTGATTTTATCAATGATTTCAAATCCTCGGAGTGTTGTGTTGGGAATTGCTGTCTTCTCTGTTTGGTTGTTGGCAGCAGTAGCATTTAATAGTAAAGATCCATCACACCCCTACAAAAAGTCAAACAAAACCAATATATGGTGAGGAAAGTTTTGAACAAAAAAAACAGCCATTTGCACCTACATGATGTGTATAGCTTGAACCGGCTACAAAAAATTTAGTTTGTTTTCCTTTTCTTTAATACTTATTATTCATCGTTCCTAATTAAGAAGTTAAGGACTATAAATGCGTACGATTTTTTGCTTACAATATAGTCAAGAAACAAGTACTAGAAAGGCAACTCAAATCGCATGTTCCACTATTTGTGTACTACTTGTGTGCCAGTGTTTCATTATCGGTGAAGTATAAGTGAGTGCGCAAATAATGGGACAGAAGAAATTGATTTGTAATAAAGAGGATGCATGCATACCCTAACCGCTAGATCATGAAAGGCCATTCTAAGCAAACCAGCAGCAAAGTTGGGAACATGCTTAACGTATTGCTCAGTTATCCTGTGTACTATTTCCTCGGCATCCGGGCAGGATTTCTTGTAGAAATCTAGCTTCAAGTCATTTGCATTTGCCATGGCAACTAACATGGCAAATATGAGAAAGAGTCGGAGGAATTTTTGGGGTGTCATACTTTTACGTTTTTTGAGATGTATAAAGGAATGTTTGGCTAGATGAGTTGATCAAGAAACAAGTAAAATGGCTGCATTTTATACTTGAGCTTGTGGCATCAACAAACTTGATACTTTTTTTATTCTTTTATTTTTGGGAGAATAGAAAAACAAACATGTAATTACATGCAATTATTAAATGAAAGAAGCTCCATGTTAGCTCATATGAGCAGAACGTGAGGACAACGAATAGTGGCAATTTGATTAGTGTTCATTGTCACTAGTTATTATTATGCATAAATCACAAAACGTTAAAATATTGTCATGAATTATTGTTGTTTTCGTTTGTTTTACTACATTCTGAAGGTTTGTAGGCCGTTAACTATACTAAAGGTTCTGTCAGCGAAAATTATTGAAGGCGGCTTGGTACTACAATATAAGAAAGCAAACTCATTGGAAATTTAGACAAGTCATAACAATTAACATGGACCACAAGTGTTATTTACAAATTAAAAATACATTACGTAGTGTTTCATTTTTAGTGATTTGATTACCCACAGTATTTGAATTCGTAGAAATATCGGTCCAACAATATCAAATCGCAAAAAAAAAAAATTATTATTTGCTTGCTTTTTTTATTAATAGTAATTTAAATATGTCAAACGGATCAGCTTGGATCGAGTTACTTGAGGTTTAATCAAATTGTTGCGATTCATCTTCATCATACAAATTAATGGATCTTATCTTGAATGTTAAAACCTTCGAAAAAAAAAATCTTGAATGTTAAAACAGCAATTCCTCTTGCTCTAACGCCACTCAAAAGAAATAAAAAACGGAAAATTTGTCAAAAAAAACCTTTTAAAAGTTTAATTTTGCGAAAAAAAAAAACATTTTAAAGCATTCTTTGCAAAAAGAAACCACAAACTTAAATTTTCTTGCGAGATAAAACCTATTCCCATTTTCCAGTGTGGTTTTTCTCAATTCCGACGTTGACCTTCTATCTTCTTTTAACCCCCTATTTCCATTAACTGTAGCACCACCCCTATGCATCTTAAAAACCACACAGTAAAATGAGAATAGGTTTCATCTTGCAAGAAAAATTAAGTTTGTGGTTTCTTTTTGCAAAGAATGCTTTAAAAGATTTTTTTTCGCAAAATTGAACTTTTAAAGGTTTTTTTTGACAAAAATTCCATAAAAAATATTCTCTGTCCACTGAAAACAAACAATGGTCGCTCACTAATTTAATTCGACTATATAAATCTACAATAATCAATCTTATATCAACGGAATAGAAATATGTAGCATAGATACTAGGTTCAACTTTTTATTTTTATTATTAAATTTCAAGAATTTTCTTAGCCAAAAACGACCTCTTGAAATATTTTGAATCGAATACAAACAACCAACGGGGCAAATCACACAGGAAAATGAGAATAGGTTTCATCTTGCAAGAAAAATTAAGTTTGTGGTTTCTTTTTGCAAAGAATGCTTTAAAAGATTTTTTTTCGCAAAATTGAACTTTTAAAGGTTTTTTTTGACAAAATTTCCATAAAAAAATGTTCTCTGTCCACTGAAAACAAACAATTGTCTCTCACTAATTTAATTCGACTATATAAATCTACAATAATCAATCTTATATCAACGGAATAGAAATATGTAGCATAGATACTAGGTTCAACTTTTTTTTTTATTATTAAATTTCAAGAATTTTCTTAGCCAAAAACGACCTCTTGAATTATTTTGAATCGAATACAAACAACCAACGGGGAAAATTGAGACACACACACCACATACCCAACATACACATAGACACACTCACACATACACAATGAAACACTCAGAGAAGTGTTCACTACAAACTAGTAAGTGAAGAATGAAGTAATTGACTTACAATTCAAGATATAATCATTACATTCTAGTTCAATGCAAAAAAATTACTACACAAGGCAATGAAAATCCATGCAATTGCTTTAAAAAAATCCGGTCATACTTTCAAAGAGGGTAACATGAGTGTGGATGTCAACTAGCTTAGTTGGTTGAAGTCTTGGGAGGTGGCGCCCAAGATTTGGGATCAAATCCCGTCTACATCAATCTCTCTTTACACCAAAATAAAGAGGGTAACATGAGTGTCATATACTTTATTACATATGATATACTTCCTCCGCTCTAAAATAGTTAACACGTTTCTCTTTACATACTTGCCAATGCATGTTTTTAAGCATATATTTCTCTAATTCAATACAAGTAAAAATAATAGTAAGTTGATATTTTGAAAGTAAATATCGAGACAAATCTGAAAAGATCTCACTTCACTATATTTAATCTTACGTAGAAATCACAAAATATGGTCAAAGGAGAGTGTGAATAATGCAAAAGTCAAACCCTATCATATATTTTCAAACGGATGAAGTAACATTTAAAACCAGTCATTTGCTAGTCACTTCACTATCAATTTGATATTTTTAGAGAATAGAGAGTTAGGGTTAACATTGATCAAATGTGGAGACTAGATCTGTAATCATTGGACTTGCATCTAATTTGACCCATGACCATATAGACCCGCATCGAACATGGAATAATTGAGTCTAAAAATAATAGTGATAAACTTCATTAGGTCTTGTACACAAGCCCACGTAGGAGGAGAGAGTGACCACATACAAGGTTGGCAGGGTTCCATCGTAAAACCAATTGGTGATAGGTGGAGTAACCCACCAATCTATATGTTAGTCATTCTCTCTCTAATTCTTTAATGTGGGACAAACTATTCCTAACTCACATGTGGGCTATACTCTTAACACTCCCCATCACATGTGAGCCACCTTTAATCTTGCAATTTGGATAGGTCACAACATCCTCGGTGGCCCCTCTCTAGACTTCCAGCATGAGGTCAACTAGTCCCGTTCTTGGAGCCATTACAATTCTGTTGGGCTTACTTTAATTTGCTCCAAACAGATCTTCAACGCCTTCCATCTTGCATTTCATAATGGGCCAGGATCATCCGTTCTGATACCATGATAAACTTTATTGGGCCTTGTACACAAGCCAGCGTAGGAGGAGAGAGTGACTACATACAAGGTTGGCATGGTTCCATCCTAAAACCAATTGGTGATAGGTGGAGTAACCCAACAATCTATATGTTAGTCATTCTCTCTCTAATTCTTCAATGTGGGACAAACTATTCCTAATTCACATGTGGGCTATACTCTTAACAAATAGACCCAAATCGTTGAGAATTGGTCGGGCTTTACAACGTCTCGGTCAGATTTTGAATCCACTGCCATCTCATAGTTATGCTAATGATATTGTCCTTACCGCTTTTCTACTACTGTTGGAGCTCAACTTATTCCTAAGTTACTTCAAGCCCTTATCTTAGTAGCAATACACAAATTAAACCTAGTGCAAGTATAAGCTCCTGTAAACCTTGTTCTCCATCCCCATTTACACCAAGTTGTACTCAAGGTGTCCTACAATGATGTATGCTATAGCTCGGTAATAATTTATTAAAGAATATTAGATGAATATCAATTCAATTACTTCAAGTCAATTACAATATTTTGTAAGAAAACATTTGTTTATTTGCAATTTATTTAATAAATGAGCTTACTTATTAGTTGAATATATAGGGTCATACATTAAGAAATTGGGTCAATTAGATCCAACAGGTCGGGGCTTACTTTCCTCATCCATTCCTTAATGCTCAAAACCCTAGTTCTTCCTAATTACACATAGAATGGTTCTTCGTTTTTTTACAAGGAAAAGGAAAGATCTTGACTTGTTGTTGTAGAGGAAGCTCATTTGACGTTATTGGAGAGTTCACACAAATTAAAAACAGTTACAAACGTAAAATCATCATTATGTTTTATGATTCAGATAAATTTGAGAACTGAAAATGGGCATGGGCAACCCAATAAGGAGGAGGAGAGTTCGGTCCACATACAAGCCCAAAGGAGGTTCCATACTAAAACCAATTGGCAATAGTAAGAGTAACTCTTCTACCTTATATTGTGGTACTTTCTCTCCTCTTTCTCCAATGTAGGATAAATTAAATGTGCACAACAAACATGGGGTTCAACACTCCCCCTCACATGTGAGTAACCTTAGAATTAGAGCAAGAGCCTCAACTGTTGCTCCTATACTAGGTTCATCTATCACAGAATCACATGCATAATGAAAATATGAATTAAATAATATAGTTTAGGAATTACAACATTTGTAGCGTGAATTTCACATAGCTTTAGAGATCCAAGAGCCTCAATTGTTGCTCCTCTACTTGGTCAACAAGCTCGAATTAGAATCCTACATCTGCTAGAACAGAAGAGGAAGATCAAATCTCTCTCTTACTCTTATTAGGAGAGGCACCACACTAGAGTAGCATTTAAGGTTTTTGTTTCTTTCTTTTGGTGTTAAACACACTAGCAAAAATTGATCACCTCAAAACCCTAATATTATAACTCTGAGGATTATTAGTTTAACAATAGAGAACAAAATCCCTCCTTTTACTCTATGTTGGCGGCCACTATAGGCTCCAAAATAGGCCTATATTATATTCTAATTAGATGCTTATTAGTGTGACCTCATAGGATTAGGTTAGTTTAGCTGTAGGTCCAACCTAATTGTAACCTAATATCATAATTATTCTCTAGCCAGTAATTATGAATTACTAAAATAACATAATTTGTGATCTCCATAATATTTCCTATTTATATTTGGAAATTGTCGGAAATATCTTAGGACACAGTTCCTTCACGTTTTACTTCATGAGTCATGACGTTGTTTGTTCTTGGAAATAACTTGGTCCTTTGGTCTTCTAAAAGCCGGTAAAATATTTTACTAATGTAGCTCAAACGCATAATATCATGGTGTTGCTAATCTGGTTATTATTGACGCCAGCTAAGTGCTAGCTACGCAGCCTTCTTCTGAAACAGTAAGACACCATTGTGTACATTGATAATGTCAGTCTTATTTACCTCTCTTATAACTTGATCGAGCATCATCGTATTAAACACATAGAAATGAAAATTAACTTTAATTTGGACGATTAACGTTGCTTGGGGTTATGTTCATGTGTTATCACTTACATTGTTCCATCTTCTATTAGTTCACAAGACCTTGCACAATAGGATTGGCACACAATGACAACTCTTCCTTTACTTAAGTTCCAGTTAAATGTCCATCCTCCTGCTCTTAACATGAGGGTGTGATAAAAAAAATGATTTTCTAGAGTTTTTAAAATTGTGTATGTATTATATAATGTATATATATTTCCTATTATTTACTAATAAGAACTTTTCAATCACGATATATATTAATAAATAGGAAACCCAAACCAATGCGAATTAGATACCCTCACAAAAAATTGTGATGAGAAAGAATTTGAATTTGGGTTTAATGCAATACCTTCACAAGTTGGTCTTGTAAAAAACGGCCTACTTTTAATTTAAAATTAGGCAACGGTCCAGGCTCAAAAATAAGAAGAGAACGAATCACCTTTCTAAATATGACTAGTTTAATCTATTTAGTGATCAATTTAATCTATTTATAAGTAACCGGTTTAATCCATTCAGTTTTCACCTTCTTTAATCTATATAGTGACTAGTTTAATTTATTCGATAAGATTGTTAGGTTAATTTTTGAAATTTTCTGATGTAGTTCGAGATTCAAAAGAAAACAAAGAAAGGAGAAGAGAATGGACGATTAGATTAGTGCGAGATGTCTAAAGATAATGTTGGTTGTTGGGTTAAAATTTGCACCATCACAACCCAAGATTTTGACTTGCTCCCATTGCCCGCTTGCTTCGGTTATGATAAGACACTACTCAATCATTCTAGGTTTTTTATTACTGTCAGCGACAAAAGAGTACCCATATATGATTGGTTCTGTCTAACTGTACACGCATCAATTCATCCTAGGAAGCATGATACACCCGCAAGTTATGGCATTGCATGTCCAATAGGCAATAAGAAGGCAATCTAGTGAATAAATAAAGTAAATCCAACAGCTTTTTGTCAATCTTTTTCCTTTAAATGGCTTCATTCCTTTTCTCGGAACTCACCGCCAGTCCACCACCATATTCTCACAAGTCACAACTATAACGGCATCATTATCAACTAGGTGTCACCGCGTCAATATAATGACAAGATCACTCTCCCATCGTTGACCACACCCATGCAGTACTCAGTATAAGAATTAATAATATTGCCAATTTAATTAAATATCGGGATCAATTTCTTAAACATTAGTAAACTGATATTTTAAATCAATCGCAACTTCAACTCTTGCATAGTTGCATATGATATTCATGATTGAAATCTCATACATTTGCGTAAACACATTAGCTAAGTTTCGAATACAATGTCAAAAGACAACCAGTCTCACGTATGTCTTTGAGAATACGCTGCTTGATCAACCACTTCTTCCTTCACTTGGCAATAGTTTACAATAACGCCATAATTAAGGTTTAGCCAAATACCATAGTATATATAATTAAACAATATGGTAAACAATCAAAATGAACATTTAGCCGAAATCCACAATCTTACAAAACTGTAAATTGATATATATATATATATGAACTTTTTGTTAGGAAATACCTATTAAAATAGTCATTTTGTTGGAAAAGACCTAATAAAATCTTTTTCGTTCAAAAAGACCTATTATAATATTTCCCTTTGTTACATAAGACCACCTCAATATTTCCGGCCCAAAAAGTCAATTTTTTGGAGCTGACTTTTCTTCCTCTCCTTTTCTCATTAAATGAGACCAATATTTTTTTTAAGTTCATATGAGAACCGGTGAGAACCGTGAGAACCACTCATTTTTCCTCATTTTACGGTGATTTTGCTCATTTCACAACACTTTTACTCGTTTTATGATTTGTTTACTTTACTTTTAACGATGATGTAAGCAGATTTGGATATGTTTACCTCATGCGGCATAAGTCGAAATCCTTTGAAAAATTCAAGGAATTCCAAAATGAAGTTCAGAACCAACATGGGAAGAAAATTAAGGCATTGCAATCCGATCATGGTGGTGAATATTTATCTCAAGAGTTTGGTGATGATTTTAAAGATTGTGGCATTCTTTCACAATGGACTCCACCAGGAACACCACAGTTAAATGGCGTTTCTGAAAGAAGGAATCGAACTCTACTTGATATGGTTCGATCTATGATGAGTCTTGCTGATCTTCCTATTTTATTCTGGGGAGTTGCGCTTCAAACAGCAGCATTCACACTTAACAGAGCACCATCCAAAGCAGTGGAAAAGACATCATATGAAATGTGGACTGAAAACGTTTCAAAATTGTCTTTTCTATGGATATGGGCTTGTGAAGCTTATGTAAAACGTTTACTCTCTAATAAGCTTTCACTCAAATCCGATAAATGTCTCTTTGTGGGTTACCCAATAGAGACTAAGGGATACTACTTCTACAACCAAAGCGAAAATAAAGTGTTTGTTGCTCGTAATGGTGTCTTTCTGAAAAAGGAGTTTATTTCCAAAAAAAAAACAAGTGGGAGAAATGTATATCTCGAAGAAATTCGAGATGAGCAACAAATGGATGAGGTTAACACCTCATCAGAGGCGGCCCGGCATGAAAATGCTCAGGAGGCGGTGCATTCAATTCACGTACCTCCTACCGTCCCACTTGGAGATACTCCATGCGAAGTTAGTCAACCTAATGAGGTAGAAACTTCTTCTGTTGTTCCCCAACGTAGGTCTAATAGGACCATCAATCCGTCAAAGAGATATATTGATTTTCTTTTGACTGAAAGTTCTGACATAAAGATTTTAGAATCAGAAGAACCTACTAGCTACAAAGATGCTTTGGATAGTCAAGACTCCGAAAGATGGCTTGAGGCCATGAAATCTGAAATGGATTCCATGTTTGAAAATCAAGTATGGGACTTGGTTGATTTGCCTAATGGGGTAAAACTAGGGCTGGCAATCAGGTCGGGTTGGGTCGGGTCAAATTCAGGTCGACCTGTTTACATAAACGGGTCAGCACCCCCAAACCCGAACCCGACCCGTTTACCTAAACAGATCAGAAATTCCAACCCGAACCCGACCTGTTTATAAACGGGTTGACCTGAACCCGACCCGTTTAACCTGATTTTTAAAAATTTCTTCCGAGGTTCAAGAATAGGTGGGCAAGTTTTCTATGGTGAGAATTATGTAAGAAAAAAGTATATAATTAATTGGGGGTATTCAGCTCCAATAACTTTTATCAATAATTTATTGAGTCTTTTTGTATAGTCTCCATGTCTCTTCTTCTATTTCATTAGTACTTGAAGCTGCAACAATGACTTCCATTTTCAATTATATGAATTAGGCTAATTTATGAGTTTCTTCTTCCCACTTTCTCTTTCTCACACTCTCTCTCTTCGTGAATCTGGCTTTACAGTTAATTTAAACGGGTTCGGCGGGTTATTTTCGGGTTGAAATTTTCAACCCGAACCTACCCCGTTTAGTTTCCAGGTCGACCCATTTAGTTAAACGGGTCGAAAACTTCAACCCGAACCCGCTTATTTTGGGGTTAGGTTCGGGTCGGGTTCTCGGGTTGGGTCAACTTTTGCCAGCCCTAGGTAAAACCCATTTGATGCAAATGGATTTTCAAGTTGAAAATAGACAAGGATGGAAACATTAGTGTTTTCAAAGCAAGGTTGGTGGCGAAAGGTTTCAAGAAAATTCATGGTATTGACTATGATGAAACCTTCTCACCAGTAGCCATGCTGAACTCCATTAGGATAATCCTTGCGATTGCTGCCTTTTATGACTATGAAATATGGCAGATGGATGTCAAAAATGCTTTCTTGAATGGGTTATTGAAAGAGGATGTGTACATAAGTAAGGTTCATACTAAGGATAATTACAAAATAAGGCTATTATAGCAACACTATTTTATGCAACAGTTTTACTAGCGTTGCTATATCATAGCTATTGCAACTAGGGATGGAAATGGATCGGGTTCGGGGCGGGTGGAGCTTCACCCGCATCCATCCGCTCCACCCGCATCCATCCATCACCCGCATAAACCATCACCCGCATCCATCCATCCGTCATCCATCGGGTGAACGGGTGGGTCGGGTGGTTAGCGGGTGAGGAGATATATAACAATTTTTACAAAAAAATATGCCATAAGATACATATTTATTAAAATTTTCAACTAAATTTTTTATAAAGTAAGTAAATAAACATGTGTAATTGATAATATGGATGATGGGTGGGTGTTAAGCGGGTGATGGATCGGGTGACGGATGGAAAAAAATCCCACCCGCATCTGACCCGCATCCACCACCCGCTTCACCCGCCACCCGCTTTTCATCCATTTATTTCGGGTTTTCACCCGCTTAATAAGACCGGGTTAAGCGGATGATGGATGATCCATCATCCATTTCCATCCATAATTGCAACAGTTAAATAATTATTAATTTTTGTAGACTTTGACTTTGGAAAAATATTGCTATAGAAAAACTATTGCATTAGTTATATAATATGACTATTTTATTGCAACAGTTTTAATTTTTTTTTAATATTTTGATAAGATATTGCAACGGTTTTTTTGTGTCAAGCATCTAAAACAAGTTAAAAATAAAAATCAATAGAGGGCTTTTTTTTTTGTTTTTCCTCCCCACTTTTTTTTCATGATTTTGTTCACCCAAAACGTACTTGTTTTCCCTCCCTCCCAAGTCCATCGTTCTCTCGACCCTCTCTTTATTTCGACCCGAGTACTGTACTCCTCCGCCGCCCCTCGCTCCCTACCTCCGTCGTCCTTCGCTCCCTGCCGAGTTCTCCGCTGAAGTCCCAAACTCGCTGTTTCAGCGAACTCCTCTCAATTGGTTTCAACGAACTCTTCTATAGTCCGCCGCAATTGAATCACTCAATTGGTTTCGAACTCGCTATTTCTTCAATCAACCTCCCAAACTCCTTCAGGTTTTATTTTTTCCTAATTTCTAGGTTTTTTTGAATTACTCAATTAATTCTAGGGTTTAATCTAATTAGTTTCTTCAATCATTTCTCAAAGTCTTCCATGTTGTAGATAGTTTCCGCCCTTGATGCTTCGCCAGCGTTCAACACCCGATGGTGGTTGAAATTCTTTATCGCAAGCGTTCAACTTGGCAAGGTCATTGCAAGATTTCTTTTGCTAGTTTCTGTTTGTGTTATCAGGGGGAGCTGATAAGAAAATAGAGGGATTTCGTTTAATCTAAGAAAATAGAAGTTGACAAAAGGAAAGGAAGAGGAGAATAAGGAAGGAGAGGAAAAGGAAAATGAGGAGGGATGTGAAAATGAAGAGGCATTGGAAAAGAAGCATGTACGAACATTGTTGCCTTATCAAATCTGAGATCACGTCACAAAAGAGGATTAGGAAGCATTTGTTGCCCAAAAAACCTGAGTTAAGGGCACAAGAAGGACCCAAACTATCACTTTTTTCACCATTCAGGACCTATAACTATTTTATGCACCATTCAGGACCTGTGGACAACATTCCGGCAAGTTAACTCATTGTTAACTCAACTGAGGTTAACTACACCAAAAAAAACTATTAAAATAAAATAAATAATACTTTAATATCCAAAAGTACAAGAACACCCCAAAAAATAAACTCCATTACAACTTCAATCTCCATTCTCATCTTCTCCAAAGCTTCAAAAATTAGTCCCCTGCAAATAGTACATCACTTTTGCTGCACTACTAAAAAATAAATGATAAACCCCATTTGCCAAATTCACATTTATCGCAAGCCCATTAGAAAAATTCGAATTTACTGCTCCATTCTTGAAGATCTAAAGAATTCGAACAACAAAACAAAACAATAAGACCCAAAAAAATCAGAACAATTCAAACAAAAAAAATTAGAACAATTCGAAAGAAAACCCAAAAAATCGTAACAATTCAAACAAAAAAATCGTAACAATTCGAAATAAAACCCAAAAAATCGAACAATTCAAACAAAAAAATCGAACAATTCGAAAGAAAACCCAAAAAATCTAAACAATTCCAACAAAAAAATCGAACAACCCCAACAAAAAATCACAACAAAAGTCATACCACAAAAATCGAACATGCCCAGAAAAATTCGAACAATACAACAAACCCAAAAAAACGAATTTTTGGGTTTGAAACTTTTAGATTCAAATCGAAAAATTTGATTTTTGGGTTTGAACATCTTCTTCTTCCAACTTGAATGATTTCGGATGTTTTTCCCCAAAAAAAGCGAAATCGTAAACCAGAAATGGTTCAAACCCACAAAATAATCGATCCCATTAACTCGAAAAAAAAAACAGAAATTTGTGATAAAAACCGAATATGTTAAAACTACCCAAAAAATCGAATATGATTAAACGAATTGTGAGGTAAATTTTGGTAGAAATTGGTGAAGAAATGAGGTAGATCCGGGAAGAAAGAGTAACGGAGGAGAGAGAAAAAATTAGCTAGGTTAGGGTTCTTGAGTTCTTCAGTAGCATATGCAAGTGAGAGATGAGAGAGGAGAGAGAAAATAAATTTGAGGTTGAGAGTGTGAACTATGGAGAGAGAAGAGAGGAGAGTGGGGCCCATGCTTAACCATAGTTACAAATTGTCACTGGAAAATGACATTGGGTAGTAAACGGTGCAAAAAAAGTTCCAGGTCCTGAACGGTGAAAAAGTTAATAGTTTGGGCCCTTAATGTACCCTTAACTCCAAAAAACCTACTCAGAAAGAATTGTAAGTTTTTATCTTGTATTTTGAACTCTGTAAATTTTTTTATCACTTGAATGTTGTGAATGCTACTGCAGTGAATGCAAATTTTTTTATCGCTTGAATGCTGTGAATGCTACTGCTGTGAATGCTAATACTGTTTATCAGTTGGGACTTTCTGCTCTTGCTGCTGTGTTATCATACTTCTATGATGTAATCAGTACTTGCAAGGGTGTGAATATCATTATGCCTGAGTGATTGTGCCCATCCTACTCATTTTCTAACTGAATGGGTGTGTAATAATTTGATTGCATAATATGAGAAGCATCACTAGGGGTTCTATCTGATATATACTCAGATATAATATACATTCAGGCCTCAAACCTGGTGCTCATTGACAAATATGGCGTGGAGTATTTCCTGTCTTTTAGTTTCTTCTAAGGGCCGGGAAATTCTATTTGCTTTTAGTGATGGTTATGTGAGGAAGTTCAGGAACCAATGATGTAGTCGCAAGACTCTTAACTCTAATTGCGCATTGCTGGGGGTTCAATAAGATGTCAGTGTCTACTTTTATCTCCCGTCCTGTCTCCACCTTGCACTCCTTTCACTTTAAAAGTCAAGTTCCTTGTAAAATTTGGCTGCAACAACTGCATATCTGAGCTACCAGCATGCCCTTGACTTGTAATATTGGTAGACGGAGACTAATCTGCCTACTTTCAATATAACTGTGCCATTATTATGTATGTTCAAGCTGCAGAAGGAACTTAATAAACTTCCCAAGTTAAAGTCTTCCACTTCCCTACAACAGCAGGGGGGAGGATGCATATATAAATCTAATATCTAAGACCCTATAGTAGGCCGGTGAAGCTTTTCAAGGGTACTAGATTGTAAGTAGACCTTACGCTATTGTAAGTAAATCTAATCTATTGGTAATGCCTTTGTGTCAAAAGGACTAGGAATATTGTAGTGGTCAAGGAAATAGGGATACTTCCTCGTACCATCACCAATATGAGCTTCCCACTAGGTCTGCAAGCATTCTGAAAAATTCATTTAAGGTGGCTGAGTTGACTATGCTTGAACTTGTAACTTTACCAGTCAAACGATCTGCATATATCTTTTTATCTGCTGCGAAGCCATAGAATCTTCAGCATATGCTTCTTTGTTTCTTTTTTACTGTATCGTTACTTCAGCAGCCTATAGGGACGTGTAATTGCTGGTAAAGTTTGCATCATAAAATTAAATTGAAGGATGTTAGAGTAGAGAATCAGACATCTAAAGAACCTAGAGCATAAAAAAGGAGCTTGGGTAAGTGAATTTCAACCTTCAGCATCACTCTTAATTTTTTTCTTCTATTCATAGTATCCTGCAATTTTAGAGCGTGAGAGTCCAACTATATAACATCTATAGTATCTTTTATGAGAGTTGAGTATTTTCTGCATTTTCTTACATCAGTCTATACTTTTTGATGATCAATAGTTCACTGTATTCACTTCAGTTTTCCGTAACTTCTATAAAGAGCAAGTTCACATCAACTTTAGATTAAGTATGCTATATTATCCAGGTTCTATAAAGAGCTAGTTCACCATGATAGATAAGAATAAGATCTAAAACTGTTTCTTTTCGACTAGACCGCAACATAGAGCCTACCATGATGTTTAATGTAATTTATGCAATCTCTTTGTTGCAAGAGTGCACTTGTATGATTGTTCTGATCAGACCTGAAAATGTAAAATTGCTGAATTAGTGATATGCATAGAAGTTCATCTCTATGAACCCTTTCTTTTCCAGTAGGAGTAGGAGAAACAGTTGCATAAATCCTATGGGAAACTCTTGATTCAGTTTATGCTTCACTTGGACCTGAAACTCTTGATTCATTTGCTGCTTCACTTGGACGACTACCGAAAAAGGACCCTAGCTTGATTGCAGAAATGATTACAACAGTTTTGGTGTCTACACTTTCAAGTGATGCATAAATAATTTCTCGACTTATAGGTATGTTTTATAAAGCTTCTTTACTTATTTTGTTATACACTTATATGTAGATTTAGAATTATGATGTTTGATGCTTGTGAAATTATGGTGTTTAATGATTGTGAGCTTTTGGTGTTTGGTAATTGTGAAGTTTAGATATAATTAGGCAGGTCTTATTTGTGGATTGTGCTTGAGTTGTTTGTAGCTGTTTTGTTTCCAGTTAGCAGGTTATGAGGTGCTAGTAGTTGCTCTGTTTCCGCAAGGGTGGCTTCTGGTTGCTGGTGTGTTCTTCCTGTGCAACTGTATTGTGTGGTTTTCAGATGTTGTTTTGCAGGATTGATCATATTATTTCATTTTAATTACATGTATTAATTTTTCTATCATCTTGACTATTATTTTCTGTTTACAGGATGGTTGATAGAAGGAGATTGGTATATTAAACGGATGGCAGGAAGGACATACTTTGAAGTTCTTTTGGACAAATAAATTAAATAGTAAATAGGTTCTAGATTGGAGCAACTATTAGTTCTTTTTGGAGATTCATTAGCTTTCAGAATTGATGTATTTATATTATAACAATGGTTTTTGTTATTAGTTAGATTGTTATGGATATTTTATTTTAATATTAAGTAAAACTTAATTTGAAATAAATGTTTCTTTTTGTAGTAGTTGATAATTTTGATATAATATTTTCATTTTAATGAGCTATTAAATAAACGCATATGAAACTGTTGCTATAAGCTCACATTAAAGTGCTACAATAGTTGTATCAAGAAACGTTGCTATAGGCTCACATAAAAGTGCCGCAATAGTATAGCAATAAATGTTGTTATAGACTCATGTAAATGTGTCGCAATAGTTCTATTAAGAAATGTTGCCATAGACTACAAAAGTGTTGCAATATTAGAGCAATAAACGTTGTCATAGACTGTTGATAGTGCTGCTATAGATAATAATAGTGTTAGCTTAAACGCTAAAAATGTTGCTTGAAATCCTAAATAATTGTTACTAAAACTTAATAATTGTCACCTTAGATATAATAAAACTGTTGGTAAAAGTTAAAAATCGTTGCCTAAGAAAAGCGTTGCTAATGATAACAATGGCAACATTTTTTATTAAGTTGTTACCTAAGGCATCATAACTGTTGTCATAGAGTTATAGCAGCGCCACCTATTGGCAACGCCATATAAAATGCTACTATAGGTCTATGGCAACATTTAATGGATCTTTGCCAACACATTTAGGCCGTTGGTATAGCCCTATTTTGTAGTAGTGTAGAAGATCCTCTGACTAAACCGCTTGCTCAACCTAAGCATGAGTGTCATACTAGGTCTATGGGGGTTAAGCATATGGGAGAATGGCTTTAGGTTGTGATAGGCGTGTCGCGCACCTAACAAAAATAAATAACCTAACTAATCCTCCTAACTATGTAGTAGGGTAAGTCAGAGTCGATCCCACAGAGAGAAAGTTGTTCTATGATTAGCCCTTAAGTAATGGTAAGACTAAAGGAGATTTAATATCAAGAATAATGGTGGAATAAACTATACTAATCAATCTATAAATAAAAGACTATATAGTTAAGTATCCCCACTAGCATGAATTAATACAACAATAATTTCTACCCCAAACTAGTCAATTAAATGCTCACAAGGAAAAGTACACCCTATAAAATACCATAAACCTCTCCCGAGTATCTATGGCTTCTCTAATATGCACACAAGCCTACTCCCGTGGAATCATGCAAATTAAAGACATTAAACGCGGCACTCTAACTTCCTAACAATCCATTCTACCTACTCCCGTGGAGAACTTCATGTCCTTAATTAAAATATTCAAATCCGTCAAAACCCAACTCTCGTTGTGATCAAGACAAAGGAATCATAACAATACTAGTTATCCCTAATCTAGTATTGGAATATGCACAATCAATTAAGCAAGAACAATTCAACAATTAGTTTGGAAATTAAAAGAAATAATCAAGAATTAATTCACACTAGGGTTCAACTTAACCATAGATTACAAAACTATGTAAGCATAATTGAAATAAATAAAGAAAATAGAGAAGAATAATAAAACATCATAATATAAAACAAGGAGAAAAGAAGAAGAAAAGAGATACTTGAATTAATGGAAGGAAGGTGGAGTCTTGAAGAACAATGGAGATCTACAAGTTTCTCTCTCTAACTTCTCTCTCTAAAAACCCTAAGTATAAACTAATAATGATGATATAATTACAAACTCCAAAACTCTACTCGAAAATAAGGGTTAAAGTCCTATTTATATGCTAAGATTAACATAAACCGACATAAGTTAGGTCACGCGGAAGATACGACATTACAGCAGGTTGCACGAGCAAGCAACATATTGTACGGGCGTGCAGGGTCATGCACGGTCGAGCGAAATCTCGCTCAGTCGTGCGAGCGAGGCGGAAGCTTCGGTGACTTTTGATTGCGAGGTTGCACGGCCGAAGCGAGATATCCGCACGGACGTGCGGTCGAGACAGTGGCTTCAGGTCAACTTTGAACAGCTATAACTTTTGATCCAGAGCTTTGTTTCACACATGCAATATATAGTTGGAAAGCTCTTGAAGTCTAGTTTCTAACCCAGTTGGAATTACCTCATTATCATTCTTGAGTCAAAAGTTACGAGTAAAATGGTGAAGAGGTGTCATATTTCGCACAAGTACACAAAGTCATGTGTATCTTCTTCACTTTCAATCCGTTTTGGGCACATGATATATCGTTTTGAAGGTCATCTACGCGCCTAAATCATCATGTCCTCAAATAGGAGTCCAAAGTACCTGAGATTACATCAAAAGACCAAACAACCCGTGAAAGCATCGTAGCTTACGAAAATGGACCTAAATATGCATAAATGCAAGTAAATGCTCTAATACTACATGAAAATGCACCCTAATATGCAACTAAATGATGTTAGAATATGCACTTATCAAACTCCCCCAAGCTACACCATTGCTTGTCCCCAAGCAATAAAACATAAACATTGGAAAAGAAAGACGACCTACAATATAGGACTACAACAGGGCTACACACTCAACTGAAAACACAAGAGATAAAATCACTACACAAACCAAGCATCAATACAAGCTCGAACAAAGCCGCATAGCATGCCATGTATCGCAATCGACTCTCCAATCATAACACATACCATCTCTCCCAATTTGGATTTAACCAAACCTGACAGACCTCACTATAGTCATGTGCGCTCAAATCTCTCATGTGTTTAAAGGATAAATGATAACACTCAACCTAAAATAAGTCGACTCAGATGAAACATAAACTCTTTAACTTTGACTTTTTGACTCACTTAATACTCAACAATACAATACACAATGATCAAGAGGACTTTTAAGGGTTGTAATGGGGTTGAGGTTAAAGGTATGGAAAATAATTTGGGAATTGTGGTGGAAAAACCAAGAAGGGGGAGCATTATATAACTGAAAACATGACCAAGAAAGGTCACAACAACTCTGTGCAACAACCAACAATCTCCAAATATAATCAACAACACTTTTCACTCAAGAAATTCAATCTTAACCCTTTTTATTTCACTTTATTCACAACTTTTTTTTTTCTACTTCTTTTTCATTTCATTTTTCACCTTTTTTTTTTCTTTTTCGAACTTTCAATTCAATTTCAAAGCTCACTAAACATACTTTTCCATCCTTCTAAACTACAAATAGAGCACTTCAATTCAATACAAACCAAACCAAAACTAATACTCGCTCCCCCAAGCTAGGCTTAGGAAAAATATCGAATGAGGCCAATGGCTTGTAATGTAGGTAGCAATCAAACATAGTCAGAAAGGCTCAGCGGGGTTAGAGGAAGGATAATATGAAAACAAGAATAACTCTGGAGCTGAGATCATGAAATAGAATGCCTCAATCATATCAAAATGTATGCACTAGCAAATATCAAGGAGTACTAAGTCAAAATCAAGATCAATGCGACAACTAAGGAACTAATCACACATGAAAGAACATAACTGACACAAATACGTCAGTTTATAGGCACAAAAGCTCACTTAGTTTAAGGTGTCTGCACAATAAAGTTAAATCGAGCCAGAGAGAGATCAATCAATCTTACCACAAACAATCAATTGCGAAACAATCGTGCTATGAAGAATCATGAACAAGATGAATTATGCTTAGGAATTGTAGTAAAATATCAAGCAAGGTTCTCAATAAGTGCTAGCAATAGTCCCATAGATGCAACTAAAATGACATGAAATCTAATATGAGATGAAATATGCCAATGCAACTATGAAAGCAATACAATGTTTTTGGTTACACGTAAACTCCCACTCCTAGTGAGCGGTACAAATCGTGCAACATCCTACGAAAGCAATGAAAAAAAACTACTCTAGATGCAACTAACATGCGCTAAGTAATGATGACAAACATCCTCCCCCAAGCTAAATGACACATTGTCCTCAATGTGAACAAAGAGGAATTAAATGAGGGAGAGGTACAACTCACAAAAGGGGTGGGTAATCAAAGGGAGTGTCAAAAAGCATCGACACCTCCACCACAATCGATAGTTGTAATGAGGCAGTGAACTTAGCCAAAAAAAAATTGGCTATGCTTGTACCTAGCAGCAGACTTCGTCACAAATTAGCAAAGTTAGTCAGACCAAAATAAATAAATAAAAAATGAACAAAGTCGGGTTGCCTCCCGATAAGCGCTGATTTAAGGTCTGGCATGACCGTTTAAGACTAGTAGATCACTCATAATAGTTCAATGCTCTAAGAAGCTTATCATATGTTCCTGCAAACATCTCGGAGCATATTATATAAGAGTGGAAAGGAAAAATGAACTAAATTAGTACTAAAAAATTACTAAAACTACAAAAGAAAAATCAAAGGAAAAATTATATTTACAAGAAGAAGAAAAAGAAAAATTGTTAGTCTTTTTACATGACTCAAAAGAAGGAAAATAAACTAAATTTACATTATTTATATTATCATAAAAGTCATTCAAGAAGGGAGGAAGAAGGAACGATGGAGGATATAATATAGGGGAAAAAGGAATAAGATCAAGTTTTTTAGGAAAAGGAACATGAGACTCAAAAACTATAGGTGGTACCGATAAAGACTCATAAATCACTTCACTCTCGACTTGACTTTCCTCCAAAGAGGAAATTTCAACAAAGGGCTCTTCCTCCTTTAAAATATTCATCACATTACTCTCTCCTATAATTTGATCATCATCCTCATAACTCTCATTCTCTATACAACCGGCATCATCAACATCATAAATATACGGTTGGGGATGAGAATTTTGAGTGTAATAATCAAATTCATATTGGGGTGAGGGGTTAAAATCATTCACTAACGTCACATCACACGAAGAAAAATCATGTGAAGTAGATCGACAATTTGAGCAATAAGGAGGTGTTGTAATATGCATATCGGATGAAAAGGATGGTCTAGAAGATAAAGACATATCCACTCATAATTATTCTGAGCCAACCACTCAATTTGATCCCAACAATAATCAGGTGATTGAGATAGAAATTGACCATTAGACATAGACTCCAACACCTCCTTAGTTTCTTCATTTAAACCGTCATAAATCACTAGGCACATATCCCAAATTTCAATTCCATGGTTAGGACCAACAAAATCGCCAAGTCTATAATAGTATTTCCAAAACAATTCATTCTCATATTGAGGAAAAGAAAAAATTGCTCTAGAATTACTAGCAAAAATATTGGGTTCATGGAACATGTATGGTAATTCATGAGAACTCATGCAAAAATTGGGAGAATTTTAATATGATGCATCAAAACTATAAATATGAGAACCACAAGAATTATGACTATGGTGCCTATCAGAAAAATTATCCCCATAAAAATAATAATATGACTCCATGAAACGAAAAAAAGAAAAGAAAAAAATATATATTCACAAAAGAAAGGAAAAAAAATATATATATACAGTCTAGTCTCACCAAAAAATAAAAACTAAATAAAAAAAAACTATATATCTCCCCGGCAACGGCGCCAAAAATTAATAGGCGTGTCGCACACCTAACAAAAATAAATAACCTAACTAATCCTCCTAACTATGTAGTAGGGTAAGTCAGAGTCGATCCCACAGAGAGAAAGTTGTTCTATGATTAGCCCTTAAGTAATGGTAAGACTAAAGGAGATTTAATATCAAGAATAATGGTGGAATAAACTATACTAATCAATCTATAAATAAAAGATTCTAAAGTTAAGTATCTCCACTAGCATGAATTAATACAACAATAATTTCTACCCCAAACTAGTCAATTAAATGCTCACAAGGAAAAGTACACCCTATAAAATACCATAAACCTCTTCCGAGTATCTATTGGTTCTCTAATATGCACTCAAGCCTACTCCCGTGGAATCATGCAAATTACAGACATTAAACGCGGCACTCTAACTTCCTAACAATCCATTCTACCTACTCCCGTGGAGAACTTCATGTCCTTAATTGAAATATTCAAATCCGTCAAAACCCATCTCCCATTGTGATCAAGACAAAGGAATCATAACAATACTAGTTATCCCTAATCTAGTATTGGAATATGCACAATCAATTAAGCAATAACAATTCAACAATTAGTTTGGGAATTTAAAGAAATAATCATGAATTAATTCACACTAGGGTTCAACTTAACCATAGATTACAAAACTATGTAAGCATAATTGAAATAAATAAAGAAAATAGAGAAGAATAATAAAACATCATAATATAAAACAAGGAGAAAAGAAGAAGAAAAGAGATACTTGAATTAATGGAAGGAAGGTGGAGTCTTGAAGAACAATGGAGATCAACAAGTTTCTCTCTCTAACTTCTCTCTCTAAAAACCTAAGTATAAACTAATAATGATGATATAATTACAAACTCCAAAACTCTACTCGAAAATAAGGGTTAAAGTCCTATTTATATGCTAAGATTAACATAAACCGACATAAGTTAGGTCACGCGGAAGATACGACATTACAGCAGGTTGCACGGGCAAGCAACATATTGCACGGGTGTGCATGGTCAAGCACGGTCGAGCGAAATCTCGCCCGGTCGTGCGAGCGAGGCAGAAGCTTCAGTGACTTTTGATTGCAGGTTGCACGGCCGAGCAGATATCCGCACGGGCGTGCGGTCGAGACAGTGGCTTCAGCTCAACTTTGAACAGCTATAACTTTTGATCCAGAGCTTTGTTTCACACATGCAATATATAGTTGGAAAGCTCTTGCAGTCTAGTTTCTAACCCAGTTGGAATTACCTCATTATCATTCTTGAGTCAAAAGTTACGAGTGAAATGGTGAAGAGGTGTCATATTTCGCACAAGTACACAAAGTCATGTGTATCTTCTTCACTTTCAATCCGTTTTGGGCACATGATATATCGTTTTGAAGTCATCTACGCGCCTAAATCATCATGTCCTCAAATAGGAGTCCAAAGTACCTGAGATTACATCAAAAGACCAAACAACCCGTGAAAGCATCGTAGCTTACGAAAATGGACCTAAATATGCATAAATGCAAGTAAATGCTCTAATACTACATGAAAATGCACCCTAATATGCAACTAAATGATGTTAGAATATGCACTTATCAGGTTGTTTACTTCATGTTTACAATTGTAACGACATTTATTATGCTTTGAATGTTCATCAATAAAAATTCATTTCTTATTTAATTGTTTGGTTTAGTATTAAATAAAATATCCAAATAATTTGTGTTTCCAAATAGGATTATTGAAAATATTTTGATAATGGAACCCTATAAAGTGAACTGAAATCACAATTTATGTAATGTCCCTTGTCTAAATCACTAAATTGGACATAAGTGATTTACTTATGAGACTAGTATATAATTGATAGTGCAGTTCCATGGGCTATGGAGACATAGAGATGTCTAATTGATTATATGGATGTATATTTCATACATTGAGACATGACCTACTTAGATTCTAAAAGTAGAATCAAACTATTATATTTAGTGGATTCCTTATACATGAGTATGTCTTAATAACCACAATATAATTAGTTTAACCTTGACGATGTTAAACGTCGCACCGTAAAAGGAGGTTATAAAGTCAGTGATCAGGTGGGCTAAGAATTGAGTGGGAGTTATGGTCATACAAAAGTGGATAATTCCTCCTATTAAATAGCAGTGGTGTCTGTGCCTCTTGATGAGCGAGAATTGAAAATTTCATGGCCATGCGGAATAGGATTAAAGAGTTAATCCTTATTTGAATAGTTCGAACTCAGCAATCAAGGAACAAAATTTGAGAATAACATAGTGTTATCAAATTTGGCATTATTAAGGAATTTAACATTGCGTTCTTATCTTCGGACAAGTGGGAGATTCAAGGAATATGTCCTTAGATATCCCGGCAATTACTAAATATAAATAGGAATAGTATATTCGGAAGATAATAAAGTTAATTATTTTAGTAATCGTGTTTTCTGGCTAGAGAATAAATTAATATGATTAATAGGACAATATTGATTAGGCCTATAATTAAAATATATTAATCCTCTGAGGTCACACATTGTAGCATAAGTTGGACAAAGCAATCCAAATCCATTTAGGATTGAGCTGGCCATAAGGGGAATAGGAGGAGAATTAGTTCTCCTAACTAGCCTGTGACTCTTCTATTCACTAGTAGAAAAAAACGGAAGGGTTGCGGTCAAAACAGCCCTAAGGGCTGCGTTTTTGGCCTGCAGCCCTTTCCGTAGCAGCCCTTCACTAAAAGTGAAGGGCTGCGTTTTTTAACCGCAGCCCTTCACAACGAAGGGCTGTGGTTGAGGCCCAAAAACGCAGCCCTTCCATATTGGAAGGGCTGCGGTTTTGGGCCTAAAACGCAGCCCTTCTTTGTACAAAGGGTTGCGGTTTTGACCAAAACCGCAGCCCTTTTGACCCAAAAAATAAAAAAAAAATTTTTTTTCATTTTTTTACTCCTAAATATATCAAGAAATTTACAACAGGGAAAATCAACATGAACAGTAGAAATTTATAGATCTGAAAATGAAAAAAAAGAACGAAAATGAAAAAAAAAAGAACGAAAATTAAAAAAAGAACGAAAAAAAAAGAACGAAAATGAAAAAAAAGAACGAAATGAAAAAAAACGAACAAAAATGAAAAAAAAGCAAACGAAAATACAAAAGAGAAAAATTTATAGATCTGAAATTACATAAACATTAATCAAAACAAAGATCAAGAAATTATAGATCTGAAATTACATAAACATTAATCAAAACAAAAATCAAGAAATTATAGATTTGAAAAACGAAAAATTTATCACTTGTTGAATTGCTATCGGAGTTCGACGACGAGGAAGAACAGCACGGCGCGGCAAGGCACGGCAAGGCGGCGAAGATTTCGTCTGTCGCCTCGTTGGGAACCCTCGTTGAACGAACGAACGAACCAAGTTATTCTTGAACGAACGAGGAGGACGAACGAACGACGAACCAAGAGGACGAACGAGGAGGACGAACGATCTTGTGGTGGTGTTCTTTGCGTGGTGTTGCTGCGCACGGAGGGTGAAAGAGAAGGAGGGAAGGAGGAGATTATTGTTGTGGACGTGAGAGAGAAGGAGGAGAAGGGAGGAGGGTGAGAGAGGACGTGAGAGAGGAGAGAGAATGAGGGAGAGGAAATTGTGAGAACCCTAGCCCGCTTAACATTTTAAGCCCGCGAATTCGTTTCAAATTTTTTTTTTAAAACGCAGCCCTTCACTAATAGGGCTGCGGTTAGCCTCAAAACCGCAACCCTTCATACAGTATGAAGGGCTGCGATTTCTTGTTAACCGCAGCCCTTCACTAAAAGAGCTGCGTTTTTCTTTAAAACAGCAGCCCTTCATACAAGAAGGGATGCGTTTTTAAAAAAACGCAGCCCTTCCAGCGCAGCCCTTCCTTTTTTTTCCCCTAGTGATTATATATAGGATATAATATTAGGGTTTAGGTGATCACTTCATTAAGCAGTTTCTTTCCACAAGAGAGAGAGCAAGTGAAACCCTAAACTATTCCCTCTAACTGGCGCCTATACCATTAAAAGCAAGAGAATTCCTTTTCTTCCATTCTAGCAAACGTTGGTGTTCAATTAGTGCTCGTGGACTGATTAGAGGAGCAACACTTGGGGCTCTCAGATCATCGAAACTTGCATACAACAGGGAAATCACGCTACAAAGGACTGATTAGAAGACAAAGTGAAGATGCTCAATGATTTGGTACAGTGGTACCCGATTTTTTACTGTCTTAATTAACGGTCTGAATCCCACGAAAGTCTCTCATTAGACTATGAGTTTTTAAAAACTTGGAAGTCGCTACACTATTAATATCTGAATAGGACAGATTTATTTAATAGATCATTTTAAAATCAATTTCAAGAAATATCATTTAAAACGATGATGACTTCATATGGATAAGACTTTTTTGAAAATTGATTTTTCATACCATGAGATAGGGTTCGGGGTTTAGGTTAAGAGGTGCGAACATCTGGAACTCGTCTCCTCTTCCGTTCTAAAGAACGGGCTCTTACTAAATGCGTTATTTTCCATTTTAAAGTAATCATGGCTATTCAAAAGAAAGAAAATCACATAATTTGCACATATACACATTAACCATTTTTATCTAGGACCAATATATCATTTGTACATGATAGGTTTAAGCACTGAAGTTGCACTACGTACCAATCATTGCGGGATTGGAATCCACTCATGGATCAAAACCATCGTAGTTCGATCTTATGTCTCACCCTAAATGGCCAATTCCATTGGGGAAGAAAAGGAAATAGATTATGAATAACTCACCTTTAGAATTAAACAAATCTATTAGGAATAAGGTAATCACTCCAATTAGTGATTGAGATGGGATAAGATAATCACTTTAATTAGTGATTAAATATGAAGGAGGATCAAGATAATCACCTTAATTAGTGATTAAAAATAGAGGTTAAGATAATCACTTTAATTAGTTAAATATGAAGGTTAAGATAATTACCTTGATTAGTGATTAAAAGTGAGAAAAATAATCGTCCTAATTAACGATTATTAAGGTTTAGGATAATCACCTTAATTAGTGATTAAATGAGAAAAAATAATTGTCCTAATTAACGATCATTAAGGTTTAAGATAATCACTCTAATTAGTGATTAAATAAAGAGGGTTAAATTAATCACCTTAATTAGTGATTAACCAAGGTTTAAGATAATCACTCTAATTAGTGAATATGATGACAGGTTAAATTAATCACCTTAATTAGCGATTAAAAGGAAGGTTAAGATAATCACCTTAATTAGTGATTAAACTTAAGAGGAAAGATAATCACCTTGATTAGTGATTAAGAATGAAGGTTATAAAGTAATCACCCTAATTGGTAATTATTCAAGGTTTAAAATAATCACCCTAATTAGTGATTAAATGAAAATTTTGAGTTAACCGCTCTAATTAGCGATTAATCGAGGACTGAAATAACCACCTTAATTAGTGATCATGTTTATGATTTCTAAGAGGTCTTAGAAGAAGAGGTTTGCTTCCTAATTGAAGGCTTTTGATAAATAATCTTAATTGAAGATTATTAAGTCATTTAGAGATCTAGAAATGATCAATTTGAGATCAAATTTGGAGATTGTGTTTGGCTAATTGGAATTTGGCCATTTAAAGCGAGACACGTAAAACGACCTAAAATCAATTCGGAGATCATTATTACCAATCTAATTGTGTCAAATTATATGATTAATCCATTTGAATATGGAGAACACATTTTTAAAATGTAAGATGGATCATCATGCAATTTAACTTAGTTAGATTTGCAATTTTTCCTCTTAATTGAGATTGGGTCATTTGATTCATATACTATGATATATTGGCCCAACATGCAACATTTGTAACATTGGTTGCTCATTTTATTTAAAAAGAGTTGTGGAATTATTTATGAAAATTATGCATAAACATATCCATGTTTTTTTTATTAATGTGATGTAATAACTATTTACAAATTATTATTATTACAATAAAATGTACAAACTCTATGATCTATACAAAATCTTCAATCTTTGATCTTCACCATGATGCTCCTTGATCGTCATCTCCTTGAATGGGCTTTGGAATTCATGTTTATTTGTAAACTTGTGAAAATTAGAGATTAATTAACCTTTTTGATTTTGATTTTTTTTATGACAATTTTTATTGATTTTTATTTACATGGTAAAAATGAATCATTTTAAGAGAAACTTAAAATTTCATGATTTTTAAATTAACATTTTCGTGTCAATAAAACAATTTTTTTATGAAAGTTGAGTTAATCACTTTATTTCATTTTCGAGATTGCACTTTTGTTCTTGTACTGACTTTCAAAAACCATAACTTTCTGTATAAAGAGTTAAATTGAGTATGTAATACACCTATGGATAGGTCAGTGAGTTATTTATGTGAGAGATGATACACATACACTCGGTGTATGTGGGCCACACATACACTGGATGTATGTGTTACTACTAAAATGTATACCTTTTGTATGTGTTACAACTAAAATGTATACTGTTACTAAAAAAATTACAAACTTACAATCATTTGAACTTGTTTTGTTATTCAACGATATTTGAATTTACATAATACATAGACGATTAAAATACTATATTTCGAATTGAATTTTATTACATGGTTGATGGTAGGGATGAAAATATAACATTATTTTTCTACAAACAATTTAAATAATTGAAAACGACAAGAAAATTTAGTAGAAATCAATAGTAGAAAAATGGTGAAGATGAATAAGATGAAGCTAATATATGAATAATCTGAAGAAAAACTTACAATTCTTTTTTTTAGTTTTAAACAAAGGATTCATACAAATTTAAACAAAGAAAATTTCATAAAACAGATTTTTTAAACAAAGATAAAGAACAAATCATTAAAAACAAATTATCTGTTGAAACATTGTAAGTTTGTAATATTTTTAGTAATAATATACATTTTAGTAGTAACACATACACAAGGTATAAATTTTACTAGTAACACATACACCTAGTGTATGTGTGGCCCACATACACCCAGTGTATGTGTAGCCTTTGCGTTATTTATGTTGTGTTAAAATGTCACAAGCTATGGTGAATTTTATGCCAAAACGGGTCAAAACAGGACCTTTATCCAATTTTTTCTTTGAAATCTAACTTATTGAACTTATTTTTAAGTGAATTTTGGTATGAACATTCTGGACACTTTTAAGGACAAGACTGAAAATTTTAACTTGAATTGGACATTTTTAAGACCATATTTTGTTTGTTTTCTTAACTGAAGAGAAAATCAGTTTTCTGGAATTTAGTGATTTACATGAACGGTTTTGTAAAAATGAGATAAAATTGTATAAAATTCATATGAGCATGATTTTTATATTTTTGGAAATATACTGATGTTTTCTTTAAACTTGATGTTTTTAGTTTTATCTAAGTGATTTTATTTTAAACTTTATTGACAGAACAATCTTAGGTGGTACTGGACAAAAATAGTTTTGCACAATAAAGTTGTATGATTTTTAATTATTGGTAAAAAAAAAAATTTTTAGAAATTCCAAAGCCCAGTTTCTAGAAACATCTTTCACTTCATAGGAAAAATATTAAATCCTACAAAATATTCTGATAATATAGACGAAAAATGAAATGAAGTACGAAAATAAAACTGATTATAATTACAGCATCACATTTTCTTTTTATGGAGATGTTTATGCACAATTTGTCTTGTATTTTTTTATGAAAATATTTTTTGGAGATGAATAACAACTTGATTAAGGAAAATCACATAATCACATTGTTTCCTAAGAGTCTCCCCATTAGAGTTGACTATTCTAGGTGGGGTGATTTAAGGTTGGGAACCTATATTAGGACTTCCTCATACCCAAGTCACTCCAAAAATTTAAAAAAAATGGTAAGAAGAAAGAAGAAGAAAGTTAGTAGATGATTAAGAAGATAATAAAAAATAATAAGAGTTTCAACTTTACCTTGCTAGCTCAATGATGCACTTCCTTTTTGCAAATTTTTCTACCTTTTTTGTGATTTTCTTAATTTCTAAGTGAGTTTCTAAATCCACTTAATTAGTAACTTAAACTCTCTTTTTTTTTTATGTTTTTGTTTTGATGAACTTCTTTTACTTACTAATTACTTTCCTAACTTTTACTTTCTTTTTCTTGAATGACATTTTTAGAGGAAAGAAGTAGTAGAGAAGATGAGAGGAGTATTGGGAAGTAGTGAAATTAAGTTGATTTTAGCTCAACTTCCTTACTTACTAATTATGACTTTTGTTTAGATGGAAAAATTAAGGAGGAGAAGAGTAGTAGAGAGAGAAGTTGTGAAGCTGAGTTGTTTTTAGCTCAACTTGGTTTTGAAGTAAAAAAAGGAGGGTATTTATAGAGAAATGAGGGAAATGAATTAGGGTTTCAAAGAAGTAGAAAATCAGATATTTTTTAACCCAAAAAATCTGATTTTTCTCATCCCTAATCACCCTAATGACCTCACCCTAATGACATCATCATATCTCTTTGAAAACACAAATATTCTTATTCTTTTTGGATTTTCTCATCAATGAGGCAAAATCAGATTTTCAGAAAATATTCTTCCCCAAATACAACCTATTACGTAAAAAGTGCATCGAAAAACGTGCAAAATAAAACTGATTAGAACGTTGTGCCAAACGCAGGAGCCTGCGCTAGGCACAGCTCCGTGCGCTAGGCGCAAGGCTCTGCGTCTGGCGTAGGCCATGCTGTGCGCTAGGCACACAATCATGCGTCTAGCGCATGATCGTGTGCCTGGCGTACACTCGATTCTGCCGGAAAAAAATCCGGATTCTTGCCTTCTTACACATGGGATTTGATTCTTGTTCTCACTCCTTTTCATGATTCTTATTCCCTAACTAATGGATAAAGGATGTGATTAGTGGATTAAGAATATATTCTTATTCTTTATTCAATGAAAAATGACTTGACCATCAAGAAAACTGATTAATTCCGGTTTTGGGGATACGACTAAAATCCCGACGCCTAATCGCGACTTGTTTTTCCGAAAGACTAACTTTAGACAATTAACGAAAACTTGTCAAATTAATAAAGACAAGCATGATTATACTACGAATCATTTTATTAAAACGGTGGTTGTAGTTATTTACTATGACTCACGGAAATCATATTTCTAAGCCGATGAAACCGCATGAGTAATACGCACAAATGGAAAACCGTACGACAGAATGAAACTCGCGCTCCGGGACGAAACATGCATTTTGACGGGGCGCGCGCTCCACGATGCATGACGGTTTTTGTTATTTTTATTTCTTTTCAAAATCTTTATTTATCCGAAAAAGGGGTTCAAAATTTGGTGTCTACAGGTACTGGTGAAGCGTTGGAGTAAGAAGATCAAAGCGAGGCTTTTTGCTTCTAGTTCCAATGTAAAGGAACGAGTAAGAATAGTAATGAACTGTGGCAATTTAGAATGAGAATGAGCGTATGTTCCTTTGTAAGGAACAGACGAACTTGCACTGTCATATTCAGTTAAAGGAACTAATTATTAAGAGGAACTTAGACATAGGATGAAGCAGTACAACGGTTAATAATGTCGCTTGAGTGATTTATGCCTAGATTCTAGGAAACCATTTTCTTTAAGTAAAAATCTGATTTTAAGGATAATCTTTTTAAGGAAAAGATTTTATTTTGATAAGAAAATAAATATCCTTTTCGGTTTAAGTAAAATATTTTTAAAGATAATACTTTTGGTAAAAGGATTTTATTTCGTTTTATTAATTAAAATATTTCAAGATTAAATCAGATTTGTAATTTACTGCTTTAGTGGTTGCTAAATTTAAGGAAACAGTAAAATTTCCATATCCCACGTTTAATAGAGATCATGGAGATCATGGGTGTACGTCAAAAAGGAACGTGTTCCTCTAGTTGAGGAACATCATGGGAAAATGTTTTACCACTAACACATGAATTTATCCCACGTTCTAAGTTATCACTGCTATAAATACTAATGTGTAATTAAGTTCTAATTTGTGACTAACCAAGTGAATTAGTGAGTTTAACTAAGTAAAGTGTCAGTGCCTTCATTCTCTCATAAAAGCCATTTGCTCTTTGTCTTCTTACTCTATTCCACTAAGCTATTATTGATCAATTGTATTATGGTTTTGGGGTAAGGGGAGTTTGAGTGAAGTTCAGTAAGAGAGAAGCTTTGAGTGAAGCGAGTTAAAGTGAGAAAACTTCAAGTGAAGTTGAGAGGAATAACTGTTAAGGGAACAGTTGTTCAGGAACTTGAGTTTAGGAACTCAAGGTGTGGCCCGTGAGTAGAATTAGGTTGTAACAAAGTTGTTTGGCCTAATTAGTGAAAGTGTTGAGTTTAAAATCCCTAGTCGTCGAGGTTGTTTCTTCTTGTTGGGCCCAAGAAGTTTTTCCTCGTAAAAATCCCTTGTGTTCCTTTAGCTTGTTTCTTTGTTTAAGTTTTACAATTCCGTAAAAAGTTACGTTTATTTCTACATATACAATCCCCCCCCCCTCTTGTATTGTTCCTAGTGAAATAACATAACTCAGGGAGAATTCTTAAACAGATTAATGCTACCATTACACTTAGTTTGATTCCAAAGTGTGAGCAATCTAAGGATGTTACTCAATACAGACCCATTGCTTGTCGCAATGTGCTGTATAAAATTATTTCTAAAATGTTGTGCAAGAGATTGAAGGAGGTCCTCCTAGATATAGTCAACCCTGTGCAGAGTGCCTTTGTGGAAAATAAGGTGATTTTCCACAATATCCTTATACGACAAGATATGTTAAGGCATTATAAGAGGAAGAGTGAGCCAGCTAGCTGCACAATGGAAGTGGATCTTAGGAAAGCCTATGATTCACTTAGTTGGGAATTTTTGAAAGAAATGCTGAGTAGTCTTGGCTTCCCTGAAAATTTGTGAACTGGGTGATGATTTGTGTCTCTTCCCCTTCATATTCACTCAGTATCAATGGTAGCTTGTGTGGATATTTTGCAGGCAAAAGAGGGCTAAGACAGGGTGACCCCATCTCACTAGGCCTGGCAAAAGCTAACCCAACCCGAACCCGACCTGAAAATAGCGAGTTTGGGTTGAGTTTTTCAACCCTATTAGTTAAATGGGTCGACCTGAACCTGACCTGAAAGATAAATGGGTCAGGTTCAGGTCGAAATTTCTAGCCTGAAAATGACCCATCTGACCTGATTTTGAAATGGGTAAAAATCAGGTTGGGTCAACCCGCATAACCCAATTGACCCAAATAATTACAGTTTATAAAAATCCAAAAAATTTTAAGTTTGTCCAGCCCAAAAGATTGTCCAGCCCAATAATTCTAACGGATACATTGAAGAAGCTTACCTAACCCTAAAATTCTAAGTTTCTAACGCAGTCACCTCTTTGCTCTTTTTTACTTCGCTTCTTTGCTGTTCTTCACTCTCAATTTTATATTTTCATGTTTTCTTATTTATTTGCTTCTCCTTTTCGTATTACTTCACAATGCTTCATTCTCTTTGCTTCTGTAAGATTGAAGTTTCCTCAATGCTTCCTTCTCCTTTTCGTATTTTCTTATTTATTTGCTTCTCAATTTTCTTAAATGAATTTTCTGTTTTTTTTAGTTATGCTTTTATTTTTCTGTATTTTTTTTTTATAATTTCTAGTTTCTGTGTATGCTTCTATTAATTTTCTCAAGTTATGCTTCTATTAATTTTCTCAAGTTATACTTCTATTTTTTTTTCAAGTTATGCTTTTATTTCTTCAAATTCTGCTTTATTTTCTATTTGGTGTATTTTTACTTGACAAATTATGCATTCGCTATTCACTGATTTATTTGAAAATCAGGTTGAAGATCTGCAGATTAGGTCTTCGTTTTGCAGAACCATCATTAAGCTCAAACTGGAAGAGGAAGTGGATGAACTTGAGAGTCATCGGCAATAGTCCTTGGAATCATGTTGAAGACTGCAGTTTTTGGTTGTTTTGAAGAACAATTAAACTTGTTTCAACTTTGATTTGTAATCAAGCTGTGCACTTTGTGTTTGGTGTAAATTAAAGTATGAACTTGGTGGTTCTTATTTAGGAAACTTTGTTTGTAATCAGTTTGTGCTTGATTTTCTGGTTATATGAATATTGTTAACATGTTGATTTTTGAGCTACTGTCATTTAATTTTAATGTAGGTCAAAATTGTCATGCTCTAAATCAGGTTATATGGATTCGGGTCAACCTGAAAAGAACAGATCAAACAGGTTCAGGTTGACCCGTTAAAGAGCAAGTTAAAAAAATTAGGTTAAACAGATCAGGTTAGGGTTGACCCGATAAGTTGCAGATCAGGTTAGGGTTCATATTCTTGACCCGATTATATAAACATATCAGGTTCAGGTCAAGGGGTAGTCAATCTGATTATAGATGACCCGAACACAAACCTGACCCAACCCGACCTGATTGCCAGGCCTACATCTCACCCCTCTTGTTTGTCTTAGCAATGGAGTATTGCTCTAGATTGATGTCTAAGATGTGTAAAAAAGGAGTTTGTTTTCACTACTACAAATTTGGCTTAAGAGAAACATTAATTAGGGCTTAAGAGAATACCTCCCAATGGTTCTCCAAGTCAGTAAAGTGTTAAGTTAAGAGAACGCCTTATGTAGGCGTTTAGTTTGATTGAGGAAAAAGAAACCCCTAAGTGAACCAACGGTACTCTTTGCACTGGTTTAAGATGAGAGCAAAAGGAAGAACATCTTTGATCCAGAGCATTCTCTTTGTTAAACTTTTTGTTTAAAAAAAAACTAATTGCCAACTGCCATCGAATAGAGATCACGATTCATGATTAAAAAAATCAACCAAATTCATATTACTGCCAAATGCCAATAGCAACAAAATAGTAATTTTATTTTGCTAAATAATCTTAAATACAAATAAAATATAAATCAAATGAAATGAATAGAGTACAGAGAGATTGAACATATTTAATTTACAGTTTATGAAAAAGAAAATCTTCGAAGATCTATATGAAGGAAAATGCTTCAAAGTATTCAAACAATTCTTCTTCTTCACTCTGGTTAGTGACCTGCAACAACAAACATATGAAATAAAATGAACATTTAAGAGCAACTTCAATGGTTAGCTAAAATGATACTTGGCTAAAGATGCCACATCATTTTCCTTAGCTAATTCTATCTTTAGCCAACTTCCCTTTAGTGGTTTAGCTAAACTATTTTGTTGCTTAGGTAGGTCCCACAATCACCTTTTTCTTTTTTTTATATATATAAATTATCACTTATTGAAAAGCTATTTGTTGTGTAGGACTCAATATTTTGGCTAAGCCAATTTGCTCTATAGAGCCAATTTGCTTAGCAAAGCAAAACTCAATTTTGTGCTCCAATGGTTAAGCAACTAGCTAAGTATTTTGCAAAATTGCTAGCAAGTCCTTCTTTTGCACCATTGGAGTTGCTCTAAGATATGTATATATCAATAAGTGCAATTTTAAATTTATTTAAGAAATTTGAAAAACCTTTTTCACATAGTTCATATACAGCAGCAGTGTGAATATAATATAAGAGATAAAGAATTAAATTAATGCAGTAGTGGCGAAGAGGAGAAGAAGACAGAAACAGCGGCAACACCTACGGCCTGCTGCGGCAGCAGTGGTGCGTTGGTGACCGTGGCAACCCGACCTTGGTGGACAAAATGGCGAGCAAGGATGAGAGAGGAGTGTGAGAGAAAGAAAGAAAATTGGTGCTTCGGGTTTCTTTATCTGAAGGAAGATGAAAATTTTGGACAACAAAGCAAGCTTGAGCCAGATAATTCATTAATTCAATCTAAAACTAAAAACAAGAAATCAGACCTACTTACCCTTTGATGGCGAAATACACTAATTTAGCTTTTGTCTATCTTCGACCACCGATCCAAAAAAACGCAAATTCAACGTACTTCATCGCGATCTAGGGTTTTGTGATTTTGATTAAGCTTTTCTCCACCTCCATTTCCCCCCAAATTTGTACTTCATCGCGATCTAGGGTTCAAAGAAGACAACCTCTCGAGTTCGTGCTCTTCTAACATCGTTGCCATAGCTGCACCTTGAGAGAGATACAAATTGCTGAGAGAGATAAGAAAGATTGAATCAAAAAGATTGAATCAGAAAGATTGAGAGAGAGATAAAGAGGGGATGGGGAGGAAGTTGGGTGAATTTGTGCGTCGTACAACTTACGAGTTACAAGGCACCAACTCCTTATGGAGACCAAATTTTCACTATAGGTGTGCTCCGTTGAAGCAGACACACTTAATATTTGCAGATGACTTAGGCTCCGTTTGGTAGGGCGTAAAATATTTTTGTGGAAAACTGTTTTCCTCTATTTTCAATTTTACATTGTTTGGTTTGCAAAGGAGTGTAAAACCATTTTCCTCGGAAGTAAAATCGCTTCTTTTCAATGATGGAAAACCATTTTCCCTTCAAAATGAAGGGAAAACTGGTTTTCCTTCTCTTTCGTACACTCCTCTCACTATCTCCTTATTTTCCCTTTCATTTTCCTCTCATTTCATTATTTTTCTTACATGGAACCAAACAACGGAAAACTAATTTTGGAATTGTGTTTTCCATTGTAAATTGTTTTCCATGAAAATCATTTTACACTGAAAATGTTTTACGCCCAACCAAACGAAGCCTTAATGTTGTTCTGCAAAGGAGAAGTCCAATCTGCTATCTTAATGAAAAGAGTGTTAAAGACATTCTCTAATACATCTGGTTTGTTTGCAAGTCAAGAAAAGACAACTCTTTACTTTGGTAATGTTAAGGGGGGTGTTCAACAGAGAATTTTGCAGGTTACAGGTTTTCAGAGAGGGGATTTCCCCTTCATATATCTTGGAATTCCTATTACCTCCAAGAGATTAGCAAAGTCTAACTGTGATGTTTTGATTGATAAAATTGTGAAAAGAATTGTATGTTGGAGCTCTCGCCACCTATCACATGCTGCTAGATGTGTGTTGATTAATTCTGTATTAATGAGCTTGCACACCTACTGGGCTCAAGTCTTCTCGATTCCAAAGGGAGTGCTTGATAAGATTGTGCAGATTTAATGAGCTTTCTTATGGGAGGGCAAGATTTTTTCATCTAAGCCTCCACAAGTTGCCTAGAAAGATATTTGCTGGCCTAAAAATAGGAGTGGGCTTGGTTTTAGGGACTGCCATTATTGGAATAAGGCTGCAATAGGCAAATATGTCTGGCAGATAGCTATGAAGAAAGATCTCTTATGGATCAAGTGGGTTCATTCAGTCTATATTAAAGACTCAACTTGGTGGGAGTATCGAAGCTCACATTACGGCCATTGGGGGTGGAAAAAACATCTCGTGAAGTGAAAGAAGCAATGAGGGGAGGATATAGAAATGGAAATCAATGGCTGTATCATGGAAAACCTTATTCTATTAAAGATGGCTATAAATGGCTGAAAGGATAAAGAGATAAGGCTAGATGGAGTCATTGGGTCTGGAATTCCTACAATGTTCCTAAACATTTATTTATAGCTTGGTTGGTGGCTAGTGGCAAATTGAGAACCAGAGAGATACTGGTAGTTGCTGGAGTCTGTGCTGAGAGTGATTGCACCATATGTAATCAAGCTCCAGAGCTAGTCTTGCCATCATCTGTTCTTCAGATGCACCTTTGGTAAGCAAGTTTGTGGTGGTATTGTAACACCCCGACCACTAAATTACTATTTAAGATGACATAATTAGCAGCGGAACACCTATCCGGTCGAGGCATTACTGCCGCACCTTCGGTTAAGAAGGTGCGAGGCTACAATCATGTAATATACTTGAACATTGTGAAATATAATAATGATAACTTAAACAACTTATATTATATTAAAGCGAATAACATTAACGTTACTTGATATAACTACGATAACTTATATTAAAGTATATGGTCTTACATTCTAGTAAGTTAGTAGCACTACTACTAGATGATTTACTAAGGTGGTAATTCTTACCACTACGCAGTACCATCATCCCCAGCAGTACCTAAAACATAAATACAAAACGTTATGAGCCGAGGCCCAGTAACAAGCTACTCTAGCAACGTAAATTCATTTTAATTCATGTTATTTGCAAACAGAGGGAAAGAATAATTCAAACATTTATGAAAACAATATATATTTAATATCACCTCTATCATCCATTAATCCTATTATCCATTTTACTTTGGTTCTTTGCCGCAAAATCGCCGCCTCGGGACGTCTCCCGCCCATGTGTATGCACCACCGTGCAAGGGCTCGTGCCCCGGGCGTTGCCCTACACTAATAAAGGGCCGGTGCCCGGTAAACCGGTAACGGGCAGTGCCCAAGTAAACGGCTCGGTTCGTGCACGACCTGCCAATCACCCAAGAAACCAGTTCTTACACTTTACTTTATCATGTTTCATAACTTTTGATATTCATATGTGATAATCCTCAATTATCTGTCTCAGCTCTATCTCAATAATTAGGGTAGTAAAATCATATCTTGGTTCCATAACTCATGACAGTTCGTAAATAGTATCAAAGTAATAAGTATCATCCCGCAACTCAAAATAAATAATCATAATCATAAACATTTATCATTCCACTATATACTCATATTTTCATAAACATACTTGAAGGGAATTGCGGGTACTAGCAGTAGTTGTTACCTCGATTGCAGTATGATATAAATATCTTCTTATGTCCTTGAGACAGTCCTTACTGAGCTCCGAGGAACGAGTTCTTTTTAAAGTTTTAAGACGAGCATTTAATAATAAGTTAGTAAATCATTAAAATAAATTATTAGTACGGTTTCTATTTTAAAGAATTATTTATATAACTTATAAAGTTTGACTTACTTAGCGTTTATGCAGCGAATAGCTTGTACTTATCATTTTAGTATTATACTAGTTTATAGGAATCCTTTATACTTATCTATTAAAAATTCATAAATATTATTAAGAAATCGAATTTAAGAGTGTTACTCATATTTTAAATTCATATTACAAGGTTAGAATCCTTAATTAAACTTATTTAATTAAATGAGCTAATTTTTAAGATTATAAGTAATTATAACTTTAATTAGTTTAGGAAGATATGTTGTACATGTTAGAACTTAAACAAATTGAAGCTTGATAACATAAATTTTAGTATAAACTAACCATGAATAATATTTGCTAAACTTATGTAACTATAATTTATTAAGTGTGTTTACTTTAACTAGTGCTAAGCATGAATTTGTATTGCCGTTTCTACTTAGCATTTAGTAAGACTAAACTTACAAACTACAAAGTCTAATACTCAATACAAAAACAATAAACTTACCCAGCATCATATACACACGCGCAAAGGAGGACGGGGAAAGCGGGGGACGGGGGGTGAGCCACCGATTGAGGGCCTGGCAAGGCGCGGCAATTCACGGCGGCGAAGGGTGGCGGAGGGGCGGCGAGCAGGAGGGCAGGTGGTGGTAGTGTGTGCGGTTGCAAGTTGTGTGGTGGTGGTTGTTGCCCAAAAACAGAGGAGATGGAGGGGTGATGTTTGAAGGTGGGTGATAATTGATAATGGCTATTTATAGCCATTGTTGGAGTTTCTAGAAAACTTGAATGTTATCCTCTTACTTTAATCATTGAGTTGAAGAGAATTTGAGCATGAATTGTTCTCTTGGTGTGATGGTGACAACAGTTAGAGTTTTAAAAGTGAGAAAATTTGATGAATTGCCATGTATGGAAGGAGAGTAGTAGAAGGAAGAAGAAGGGTGAAAGGGTCAACATTTTTGGCTTGACTTTTCTATTTCCTTCTTTTTTTTGTTTTCCTTTCCTTCTTTTTTTTTATTATTTTCTTTTGGTGAATAAAATGTCAAACTTTGACCTTTTATCAAATATTTGGGTCTTGCTAAGTTTGGGTTTCTAACATCATTAGTGGACTTTAGCTAAAAATTATTTACTCAAAATCATAAAGAAAAATCATTAGTACTACAATATAGTTAAACCATTACCACCAATATCACTTATCTAAAGTAAATATATTTATTTTAGAAAGTAACCTTAACCATAATCATATCGGAAAAATTTAGGACACAATTAAACTGGAAAACATAATTAGTATTTAATAAAACGAGATAAAGGTTCGGGGTATTACATCCTTCCCCTCTTAGAAACAGTTTCGTCCTCGAAACTGGAGCTCAGTTAGAACCTATATCACATACATTTATATACAAATTCAATCCACATAATATATGAGTAACAAGCAGTGTCATAAATCATTTCATACAATCATCGTTCTACTCAAGCAGTAATGTATAACTTTCGATTAAAGCACTCATTACATAGGGATCATATCACCCTAAGAGAAAAGGTGGGGGTATTTCACTCTCATATGTTCTTCCACTTCCCAAGTAGCCTCAGAGGTCAAGTGGCTTGCCCATAAAACTTTCACCATTTGGATCACCTTACTTCTCAGTTGCTTTTCCCTACGATCAAGTATTTCAATTGGTTTCTCCTCGTAGGTCAAGTCATTGCGTAGCTGTAAAGGCTCATGTCTAATTATGTGGCTCGGATCTGGGACATATTTTCGCAACATCGACACATGAAATACATTATGGACTTTATCCAAGTCAGTCGGTAATGCTAATCGATATGCTACATCATTAACCCGTTCTAAGATCTCATATGGTCCAATATACCTTGGACTTAGCTTTCCTGATTGGCCAAATCTCATGATTCCTTTTGTGGGTGATATTTTCAAGAATACATGATCTCCTACCATAAACTCCAACGACCTTCTCCGTTGATCTGCATAACTCTTTTGTCTACTCTGAGCTGCTTTCATTCTTGATTGTATCAATCGGATCTTATCTGTGGTTTCTTGAATCAATTCCGGGCCTATGACACGTGCTTCATCAATATCACTCCAGCACAAAGGCGTTCGACATTTTCTTCCATATAGTGCTTCATAAGGAGCCATTCCAATGGTGGCTTGATAACTGTTATTGTACGAAAACTCCACCATAGGTAAGAATTTCTCCCAAGTTCCTTGAAAATCCAAAACACATGCTCTAAGCATGTCCTCCACAATCTGATTTGTCCTTTCTGTCTGTCCGTCTGTTGTCGGATGAAAAGCAGTACTAAAGTTAAGCCTTGTTCCCAAAACTTTTTGTAACTCTTTCCAGAATTTCGCTTGAAATCTTGAATCACGATCAGAAACAATGGAGCTAGGCACTCCATGTAATCGTACTATCATGTTCATATATAATTCACCAATCGATCCAAACTCCAATTACTCTTCTTTGCTAGGAAATGTGCCGATTTCGTCAATCGATCTACAATAACCCAAATGGCATTCATTCCCTTGGTTGATATTGGCAATCCCAAGATGAAATCCATCGATATCGAATCCCATTTCCACGCTGGCACATCCAAAGGCTGCAACAAACCAGCTGGCCTCTGGTGCTCTATTTTAATCCTTTGACATGTCAAGCATTTAGTCACAAAGTCTGCTACTTCCCGCTTCATATTACTCCACCAATACACCTGTCTCAAATCTTTATACAACTTATTTCCTCCAGGGTGAATCGAATATGGTGCATTGTGAGACTCAGTCAAAATTCTTTTCTTCAAATTTTCATCATTTGGAACACATAATCTTCCTTGAAACCTCAATGTTCCATCTTCTTGAATCACAAAACCAGGTGACTTCCCATTCTTTACATCAACCTTTATTCGTTCCAATTGTGAATCTTTTCCCTGAGCTCCCTTTATTTCATCAAGTAAGCACGACCTTACCTCCAATGTATTCAAACAAGCACCCTCTTTCTTCTGAATGAATTCTACCTCCATCCTCATCAAATCATCATGAATGGCTCGAGGAATAAACACGATTGTTTTCAGGTGAGATTTACGACTCAGGGCGTCAGCAACTACATTAGCTTTTCCAGGATGATATTGGATATCAAGATCATAGTCTTTCAGGAGTTCTAGCCACCTACGTTGCCTCATGTTGAGCTCTTTTTGGGTAAAGATGTATTTTAGGCTTTTGTGATCAGTGAAAATTTGACACGAGGCTCCATACAAATAATGTCTCCAAATTTTGAGAGCAAAGACAACAACAGCAAGTTCAAGGTCATGGGTGGGATAGTTCTGCTCATGTGTTTTGAGTTGGCGAGAGGCATAGGCTATCACTTTCCCATTCTACATTAAGACACAGCCTAACCCGTGTTTAGAGGCATCACTATAGATAACAAATCCCTCGGTTCCTGATGGAAGGGTAAGAACAGGGGCAGTGGTGAGTCTTCTTTTAAGTTCTTGGAAGGCAGTCTCACACTCCTCAGTCCACTTATATTTAACATTCTTCCTCACAAGTTTGGTTATTGGCAAGGCAATTCTAGAGAAATCTTTCACAAATCTTCTATAATAACCAGCCAAACCCATAAAACTCCGAACTTCAGGAACATTAGTTGGTCTAGGCCACTCCACTATCGCTTTTATTTTCTCGGGATCTACAGACACACCTTTTTCAGAGATAATATGACCCAAAAATGATATCTCCTTAAGCCAAAATTCACACTTTGACAACTTGGCATATAACTGATTTTCTGCTAACTTATCCATTACTTTCCTCAAATGCTCCTCATGTTCCTCCAGGTTCTTTGAGTACACCAAAATATCATCAATGAAAACAACAACAAACTTATCTAGATATGGCTTAAAGATGCGGTTCATTAAATCCATAAATACAGCTGGTGCATTGGTTAACCCAAAAGGCATAACAACAAACTCATAATGACCATATCGGGTTCTAAAGGCAGTTTTGGGGATATCCTCAGGCTTGATACGAAGTTGATGGTAACCAGACCTCAAATCTATTTTCGAAAAGACTTTTGCACCTTGAAGTTGGTCAAACAAATCATCTATACGGGGTAATGGGTATTTATTCTTAATGGTAATCTTGTTCAACTCCCGATAATCAATACATAACCTCAAACTTCCATCTTTTTTCTTCACAAATAAAACTGGGGCTCCCCAAGGTGACACACTGGGTCGGATATATCCTTTTTCAAGTAATTCATCTAATTGTTTCTTCAATTCTTGTAACTCGGTTGGGGCCATCCTATAGGGTGCCTTAGAAATAGGAGCTGATACTGGGATAATCTCAATACTAAAATCTAATTCCCTTTGTGGAGGAATACCAGGTATCTCATCGGAAAACACATTTGGGTACTCACAGACCACATGTATATCAGCTATGGAAGGTTTAGCGGCATTTAAGTCTATGACACTACAAAGGTACCCAAAATAGTTATACGCAGGCATCTTTTGAGCTCTCAAATCGGAAACAATTTGGATCTGAGGTTTTCTCACAATTCTTTGGTATGAAATTTTCCGCCCATCAGGTGCTTTAAGGGTCACACTCTGCTTAACACAATTGATATCAGCCTCATACTTAGTCAACCAATTCATCCCCAAAATCACATCAAACTCAGATAACTCAAACTCTATAAGATCAACTAAAAACTCAACTTTCCCCAAGACAATTGGACAACTTCTATACATGACTCTACATTTCACAGTTTCTCCAGTAGGCAAGGCAACATTTAAAGAGGGAAAATCACAGGATTGTTGCAATATAACCCCGACTTTGGCAACCCTGTCTCCGATAACCCTGAACTTGATTTTTGTCATTAAACTAGACGGAATTTGTAACACCGTTAACTATTTTGACATCTATAATTAAAAACCTATTTTTTTTATATAAAAAAACAAAAATATTTTGTGTTCTTCATCCTCTATGTTATGTTCTTCCTCCTCTCTATTGTTCTTCACCACAAGCAATCACATATCAAATGCTTTCAAAATTAAACAATATTACCAAGAAATTCAAAGAATTAAGCGGTGAAAATTGAAAATCAAACTGGGCTTTCAAAAGTTCTGGTATTTGGCGTTTTCACTACTACTCAACTCCTCCTCGTCTTTGTTGCACCGCCTCATCACAATCTTAGTTCGCAACTAGGATTTAGCTTAGTTTTGACATCACCAATCAGATCTCATCTTCAATATGTAATCTAGTATGAAAAGTATGCAAGAAACCTAAAATATATATATATATATATATATATATATATATATATATATATATATATATATATATATATATATATATATATATATATATATAAAAAAAAGGACCTCAAAAGTTCGAGTTTCTAAACAAATACTTGAAAGTCTTTATACTTGAGATAAAATTCAAAGTGGATGAACTGTAAATCGATTCGCCGCCTTTGGAAATCGACCCTAAACAATCGACCCAAAACTTGTGGTTGCTGCTGCCCAGAAATCTGGGAAACAATCGACCGGCGTGGGTGCTGGTGAGAGAAACGGTGAAGGCGAGCGAGAAGAGGATAGCAGGAGTGGTTCGTTGGGTTGTTGCCCTGAACAGGAGGGGACGGTGGTACGAGGCTGGAATTTCTAAGGTGCCAGCTATGGTGGTGGTGCAGTGGGTGTCGGAGGGGAGAAGGAGACAAGGCGTGGGGATGTGAAGTGTGAGGACAGAGGAGGACGAAGAAACAGGGGAAGAATGGAGGTCGAAGATGATGGTGTTGGTGTTACTGTTGTGGTTAATCGTGGTTGCAACCACAAAATCCCATGACCCATTGAATGAATTTGATGAATTTGATTATTCTCTTTTGAACGAATTTGATGAATTCTCAAAGTTTACAGCGATTTATAGGTAATGTACCCAGATTCATTTGTAAAGAAGGATGAATGTTTGAGAAGAGATGAAGAACAAGAGAGAGAAAGAGATGAGTTTGGTTTTTTTTTTTTTAATAAAATGCAGTAAGTATTTTATTTGAAAATAGTTAACGGCGTTACAAATTCCGTCCAGTTTAATGACAAAAATCAAGTTCAGGGTTATCGGAGATAGGGCTGCCAAAGTCGGGGTTATATTGGAAAAAGGCCTATAAGTCAGGGTTATCTGGATAATATCCCTTTTTTTTAGGGGAAAAATTAAGTTTGCTTAAAACAATTCTTATTGAATTAACAGATTAAAAACAATTTCCAGCAAAACATTTTGATCACTTAATATAATTGATTTAATTATTTCATAATTAATCCTTCAAACTATTTACAGAGAAATACACAACGTTGAAGGACAATATTCCAATAGATTGTTAGTGTAATAAGGAACAAATTGGAATTGACCATCAGAAATTATAAGTTTGTCTCCTGGGTCTTGTGTAACAATCCGCATGAGCGGCAATCTTGAAACTTGAAAGATGAAATTAATGGAGTTTGAGTGTTTGATGATGTGTTTGTAATGTTTGAGAGAGTATTTATTATGCTGGTGTAGGAAAGCGTGAGAAAGCATATGTCGACGCATATGAAAGTGTGAAAAAGTGTGTTAAAATCAGGTGATAACGAGGTATATTTATAGAGAAAACAGAAGAAACCGGATAAGATTACTGATGCACGGCGTGCATCAGTGTTGCGCGACACGCATCAGCTTCTGCGCTTCAGAATTTTGCTGACTGTCTTGATGTCACGCATGCGCTTAGTTGGCGCGCCAGACGCATTCGGGCATGCGAAGCACGTCTGCAGATATGACCGGGAATTTTCATTTATCCAATCTTTAAGAGAGTCTTTTTATCCTCATCAAATATTATCTTTTGGACTCGAAAATCAGTTATCTTAAGGAATAAAAAATTCGATTTTCATAATATCTTTTAATCTGGAAAATATTTATAAAAAATACAATTAATTATCGAAAATAATTAATAGGGCTTTTTGAAATGGGCTTCAAAAATGCAATTAATTATCATGAATAATTAATTGGGCTTTTAAGAATGGGCTTGGAATAATAAATAGACTTTGGCCCTGTTTGGAAAATAGAGTTTAGAGTTTAGCTGTTAGAGTTTAGAGTTTGCTGTTAGAGTTTTAACTTTTTATTCAGCAGATTTGACTGCTGATTTGACAACTTTTTTTTATAAATGTGTTTCGTAACAATTAATTGATTGCTAAAAGCTTATTGCTATTTGTTTGTGTGAAATGACATATATAGACATTTTAATATATATGTGTTGTATTATTATTAGAGGCAAAAAAGTCATTGAACATATTTTTACCTAATCCTCTAAAGAAAAGCTCCTAATAGCTTTTTCATTTTGAGAGTTTTTATTCCAAATCTCTCTCTAAAACTCTCTTTTACCAAACACCCCTTTTAGAGTTTTTGACTAGTCAAAACTCTAAAAGTGGTCCAAAACTCTCTTTTTGCTCCAAAACTCTAATTGCCAAACACCCCTTTTATGTTCTTAAAACGATTTTGGGCTTAGCTTTTTAGATTGATTTTCCTTTGGACCGGACCAATTATGGACGACGGTATATTTTTATCAATGGCTACTAAATGGAGAGACGTGATTGTGTGTCTACACTTGAGTTTTTTTCATAAATTATTCTGTGCTTCATTTTATTGTTTATAGGCTGCTTATTATTGCTTAATTGCTATCTGTAATTCATTTATTTGAGATCGGTTGATATTGCATGCCTATTTTACAACGCCAATGGTAAAGGGATCATTTGCTTCCACTAGACATTGTGTCTATTTTATGTCTACTTTCCCACTTGAGTCGAACTTGTGTTCGAGAGGTCCAACGCTGTTACGCACATACTTGACAGTAGGATGATGAAAAAAATTGCTCTTAGATTTATTGAATAAATGCAATCTAAAAAAGGTCTTACAAGAGCAGGGCCGTCTTGAAGATTTGGGGGCCCCTGTTCTAACATGAAAATTAGGTCCCAAATTTATTGAAAATAAAAAATGGAAGGTTGGAGTATTAAAGATGGAAAGTTGAAAATTTAGAGATTAATCATCGAGAAATTTATTAAGGGTGGAAAGCAAGAGTGATTTCCTCAAAAATAAAGTAAATTATTTAAAAATAACATATTTTAGGGCCCTTATACTTTTGGGGCGCTGTCGTTGATGCTCTGCACACCCTCATCTACCCCCTGTACAAGAGTAAGATTACTATCTAGGAATTAACAACACCACAATTCTTCCTTATTTCACCCTGGATTCCAGTGAGCACACCTATTTGAATCATTTTGGTCATAGACTCAGCAAAATCTTTAGGAAAAGTTGATCCCATGGTTTTCACTTGGAACTCTAGATAATCTCTAGTTTCTTGATCATTCAAAAGTGCGGCATCAGATTGAAAGAGTCCTCTATTTTGGGTTACCATAGTGTAGTATTTTTCGTCGAAAACTTTAGGGGTAATGCGATCCATAAACACAAAAGATGTAAAGTCAGTTGAACTTGGCCTGCACCTGGTTTTCAACCAGTCGGCATATGTAGTGGATATTGAAGGGTCAGTGTCGCCGTTTCCGGTGAAATTATACAATCGACTTTGGATGATAAAGCAATGACCAATTCCAATTGTGTGAGAACCTAAATATCATAGAATGAAATATGTTAATATATTTAATGTCAATATTAAATAATAGAGTTTTTTTTCTTTCAAGGGTCATATCTAGAGCGACTAAGCTCAGTAATCTAGAGTTCTAGACGGGATTTGTTCCTAGTTCTTATAAGACATTACCAATTAAGTTAGAAGACATCCAAAAAAATAAGAGTTAACAATACTACATATGTATTTATCTCATAAAACCTTTGCGATTGACTAATATATCATTTCTTTTCCTTTGGTGATAGCTTTGTTCTACTTTCTTACATTGTAAAGTCCTATTTTTTTTTTTCCTGTAATCATTATGCTATTAGTAAAAATTATATAAAGTTGATATTTAAAGAATATGTATGAAGATAAACATCTTATATTATACTAAGAATTTCTTTAACTTTCACATCTTAATATGAAATTTCCGATCATCATCATTAATGTAAAAGTCAAATGGTTGAGATTAAATAAAAGAGTGATAATTGGTGCTTAATTTACGAAGGAAGATACCTGACAAGACAACCAAATCCTTGGTAGTCAGACCCAAAGCTGCAAAGTTTTGTTTTAAGGTAGCAATGTCAGCAAATGGTGATGGTATAAGAGCATTAGCTTCTGAAGCTAAAGATACTTTGCCGTCCCTTCGACCTGTAGGCACCTCCCACCATGGTCCATTTATCTGTCAAGGTATTATGGTTTTAGTAAGCCACATAACGAAATAAATTTTGCATTACTCAAATTCAATCCATAAGAAATAATTAAGCAAATGACAAGTTTATAATCATATTTATTTTATATACCGTTGTTACTGCATCTCGAGAAGCTAAAGCCAAAATGTCAGCACAAGAAACAACACCAGGACACTCCCGTTCTAGAGCTGACTTGATATTATCAATGATTTCAAATCCTCGGAGTGTTGTGTTGGGAATTGCTGTCTTCTCTGTTTGGTTGTTAGCAGCCGTAGGATTTAATAGTAAAGATCCATCACAGCCCTACAAAAAGTCAAACAAAACCAATATGGTGAGGTAAATTTAAAATAATAAAAAAAACCAGCCTTGGGTAACTACATGATGTGTATAGCTTGGACCAGCTACAAAAAAATTTGTTTGTTTTCCTTTTCTGTAATACTATTGATCGTTCCTAATTAAGAAGTTAATGACTATAAATGCATACGATTTTTTTTGCTTACAGTATATTACCTGCGTTACTATTTAATCTACACGGTTTGCTTTGGGGTATAATCAAGAAAAAAGTGAAAAAGTAGGTGAGAGGAGATGAATTCTAAAAGTACGGAGTAAGAAGTACCAAAAGAAAATAAAAAAATAGAGGAGAGAGAAAAATGGGGTATGTGCGGAGCTGTTTAAGTGAGTTAATTTATTTGGTGAGGAACCACATGGAGGGACAAAAGCGGGAAAAATTTATTTGGTGAGGGACCACTAGAAAGGCAACTCAAATCGCGTGTTCCTCTATTTGTACGTGTATTAGTTCTGTGCCATTGTTTCATTGTCGGTAGATTAAAATGCATTCAAAAATTTGATTAAAAAAACTGGTACATAGTAAAAACTAATCAAATAAAATGTTATATAAGTCAAATAAAATGGGACAGAAAAAATTGATTCGTAATAAAGAGGATGCATGCATACCCTAACCGCATGATCATGAAAGGCCATTCTAAGCAAACCAAGAGAAAGTTGGGAACACGCTAACGTATTGCTCGGTTATCCGTGTACTTATTCCCTCGGCATCGGGGCAGGATTTCTTGTAGAAATCTAGCTTCAAGTCATTTGCATTTGCCATAGCAACTAACATGGCAAATATGAGAAAGAGTGGGAGGAATAATTTTTGGGGTGTCATATTTTACGTGTTTTGAGATGAATAAAGGAATGTTTGGCTGTTGAGTTGATCAAGAAACAAGTATAATGAGTGCATTTTATACTTGAGCTTGTGGCATCAACAAACTTGATACTTTTTTTATTCTTTAATTTTTGGGAGAATAGAAAAACAAACATGTAATTACATGCAATTATTAAATGATAGAAACTCCATGTTAGCTCATATGAGCAGAAGGTGATGAGAACGAATAGTGGCAACTTGATTACTACTATGCATAAATGACAAAACGTTAAAATTTTTTGTCATGAATTATTGTTGTTTTCGTTTGTTTTACTACATTCTGAAGGTTTGTTGGTCGTTAATTATACTAAAGGTTATGTCAGCGAAAATTATTGAAGGCGGCTTAGTGCAAAAGAAAGCGAACTCATTGGAATTTTAGACAAGTCATAACAATTAAAATGGACCACAAGTTTTATATACAAATTAAAAATACATTAGGTAGTGTTTCATTTTTACTGATGTGATTACCCAGCTCATAGTATTTGAATTCGTAGAAATATCTATCCAAAAATATCAAATCGCAAAAAAAAAAGTATTATTTGCTTGCTTTTTAATCAATAGTAATTTAAATATGTCAAACGGATCAGTTTGGATGGAGTTACTTGAGGTTTAATCAAATTGTTGCGATTCATCTTCATCATACAAATTAATGGATCTAATCTTGAATGTTAAAACCTTTGAAAAAAAAAATCTTGATCGATGAATGTTAAAACAGCAATTCCTCTTGCTCTAACTTATCTCTTTGCCACTCAAAAGAAATTAAAAAATGTTCTCTGTCCACTAAAAACAAACAATGGCCGCTCACTAATTTAATTCGACTATATAAATCTACTACAATCGATCTTGTTATTTCACCAAGAACAATACTAAGATGGGTGAATTAGATGTGTAGAAATAAACGTAGCTTTTTGCGGAATTTTAAACTTAAGCAAGTTAAAATAAGCTAAAGGAACACAAGGATTTTTACGTAGGAAAAACTTCTTGCCCAACAAAGCTAAAAACAACCTCGACCACTAGGGATTTTAAACTCAAATCTTTCACTAATTTGGCCAAACAACTTTGTTACAACCTAATTCTACTCACGGGCCACACCTTGAGTTCCTAAACTCAAGTTCCTGAACAACTGTTCCCTTAACAGTTGTTCCTCTCAACTTCACTTGAAGTTTTCTCACTTTAACTCGGTTTACTCAAAGCTTATCTCTTACAGAACTTCACTCAAAGTCCCCTTACCCCAAAAACCAAAATACAATAGATCAAATAAACTCAGTGGAATTAGAGTAAAAAGGCAAAGAACAAATGGCTTTTATGAGAGAATGAAGGCACTGACACTTTACTTAGTTAAACTCACTAATTCACTTGGTCAGACACAAATTAGAACTAAATTAGACATTAGTATTTATAGTGGTAATAACTTAGAACGTGGGATTAAAACATGTGTTAGTGGTAAAATCATTTTCGCATGATGTTCCTTACACGTTCCTCATTAAACCCATGATCTCCATGATCACTGTTAAACGTGGGAGAGAATTATGTTACTGCTCCCTTAATTTTAGCAACCACTTAAAGCATTATTTCGTAAAACTGATTTAATTAAAAAGCATTTTAATTATTAAAACCAAAATAAAATCCTTTTACCAAAAATATTATCTTTAAAATATTTTCCATAAAACCGAAAAGGATATTTATCTTTTATAAAAATAAAATCTTTTCTTTAAAAAGATTTTCCTTAAAATCAGATTTTTCCTTAAATAAAACGGTTACCTAGAATCTAGGCATAAATTACTCAACTGACATAAATAAACCGTTGTAATGCTTCATCCTAAGTCTAGTTCCTTTTAATAGTTAGTTCCTTTAACTTATTAGTTAAGCACCAGTTCGTCTGTTCATTACAAAGGAACAAACGTTCATTCTCATTCTAAAATGCCATAGTTCCTTACCATTCTTACTCGTTTCTTTACAATGGAACTAGAAACAAAAAGCCTCACTTTAGTCTTCTTGCTCCAATGCTGCTCCAGTACCAATTTATGAAACATCTTTTGGTAGTCTTCAAAATCCAAACTTTATTTCTTCCTTGACTTAGTATTCTCTTTGTTCCTTGCATTGGTACCTTGAAATTCATTCACTTAAACTACTTGTTAGTCCAATACTTAGTTTGCATCTTTGTTCCTTTGTCATCATCAAAACTAGGGTTCAACAATTTCCCCCTTTTTGATGATGACAACAAAGTTACAAACTAAGGAAAACAACAAATAACATAAGAGAATAAAAAACATAAAATATTTATTTATATAATTGATATAATTGTTAGTCCAATATTCTTTCAACTTAGTTTGTTCCTTATCTTTTCCCCCCTTGTCATTGTCAAAAAGATCAAACACTTGGTGATTTTAGGAAGACTGCTATGTACAAGACCTTGAAACCATTAACAAGCACCAAAAAATGGTTAAGTTAGGAATTTCAATGTATGGTTAGACTTGCTCAAACATTAATCACATAATACTAGCCATTCCAAGTAAGAAATTATGCACACAAATCACAAACGAAAACAAATATAGCAAAAGTCATCTATTTATAGCACTTGTTCCATTAAAGTACAAAAGTGAAAACGAAGAAAAGAAAAGAAACAAAAGCTAAGAAGTCTTGTTCCTTGAAGAGAAATAAGAACTAGACATCAGGAAGGGAAGGGGAATGGTGTTCCTCGACGACTTCTTCATCACCTCTCCATGTTGCCCATCAAGTTGTTGCTTCAAACTGTTAATGGCTTGGGCCATCATCTCCATGTTCTTTTGTTGTTCAATCACAGTATCACTAAGGACTTTCATTAAACCCATCATTTTATCAGTTTTAGCATCCAAAGTCCAGTGAAGATAATTGTAAAACTTAATCATATGTTGAGCAGGGAGACATATTTCATTAACCCAAGCAAATTCATCCGAAGGAACATGTTCCTTTCCCTTAGAACCAGTGGCAGTGGATGGTTTAGGTGGAGGAATTGGGGTGTTTTCTTGGGATGGACCTGCTGTTCCTTTGGGAGAAACAGAAGGTGAGGTGGTGGTGCAAATGGAAGGAAGAAAAGGTGGTTGTGGTGGAAGGTTAGTGGACGTAGAGGAGAAAGGATTTGGTTCTGTCATCAGAACCTTCAATTGTTCAAAACTGGAAGGAACGGTGAAGGATGAGGGAGAGATGGAGAGAATAGATGTAAGAGTAACTGGGATTTTGGGTGAGGATGGAGGAGTTGGTTCCTTAGGAGAGTTGTGATCCTGTTCCTCTGCATCAGATAGGACTAAAGGAGAGTCCTTATTTGAAGGAACAGGGGCAGCTTTAGCAATTTTTAATCTAGTGCTTTGTCTAACTCTCTTAGAAACAGGAGGGGAAGACTTTTTGGCAACTGTCTTGCGCCTCTTGGGATTCTGTTCCTTTGGTTCTGTTGGAACAGGAACTTTTTCCTCCAGTATAACTTCTACTGGTTCCTCTTCTACTGCCTTGGGCAGTTTTCTCTTGTGAGATGAACTAGTAGCAATCCTCCCTTGAGTTAACACTCCATCTTGGACAGAGAGGTCCAAACCATACAAAGTCTTTTCATTGAGAATATTTCCTTGTTTTATTCCCAATGTAGGCCAACCAGTAGTCTTCACTTTAAAGTGAAAAAGAAGAGAGGTGATCAATGCACCATAACCAACAACACAATGATTTTCAATGCAATGAGTTAGATGTTGGATAAAGAGAGAAGGAAAGTTTATTTGAATGTGGTGGTCAAAGCAAAATATATAACACATATCCAAGAGACCCACCTCATTCATCTTTTCAGTGCGAGGAATGAGTGCTCTCCAAACAAGGTTAAACAGAATTTTGTGGACAGGAGAAAGAAAATTGTGATTTATTTTGTTTTGGCCAGTAGTTCCCCCAAAGGATTCAGCAATTTCATCTTGGGAGAAATTGGGAAAGGCGACAGTTCCTTTCCTCTTAAAAATACAGATCAGTTCCTTTGCAAGGAACTTCCCATATTTTTGCTAAAGTTTCTTGGGAAAATTTTATTTTCTTCCCCCTAACTTCTGTAGTACATACTCCATCAGTGTTGATGAAGTTTGCACAAAATTTATCCATAGCTAAAGGAACTAAGGCATTGTTAAAAGCGGATTCAAACAGGTATTCCATACCCTGTTCCTTTACACTACTACAGAATTTACGATTTGCGTCTGTTTATTTGCGTCGCACGTGAGAGAAACTGACGCAAATGACCTTTGTGCGTCGGATCTTACTGGACATCCGATGCAAATAGTCTAACTCTGTCTAAGCAAAATGTATACAGGACTTTTTGCGTCGCACATAACGCTGTAAACGACGCAAATGAGTACGCTATGTGCGTCGCATCAAGCTCACGTGTGACGCAAATGCTGATCCGCAAAATGTCAATCTTGATCTGCGTCGGACCATCGACCCATCCGACGCGGATATCTGGCATCAAGTCCACGTTTGACGCAAAGCCCAAGGATCGCCCAGTTAAAAAGAATCACGATTTGCGTCGGACCTCCAGGGCCCATCCGACGCAAATCACTTACAATATATAATCCAACCTTCACAATTTCACTCCTCAACCCTACTGCATCTCTCTCTTTGCTCCAGCCGCATGCCCGCATCTGATCTCCATCCCTCTCACCAACCTTCTCTCTCTCACCAAAACCTAGATCTATCATCTCTCATCTCTAATCTCTAATCTCTCATCCCCAATTTTGAGCAAAACCCATCTCAATTAAAGACTCAAAATTTGAGAATCACCCACCAAAAAAACTTGCTTGAATCTGAAAAATCCACCAAACATCCGTTCTCTGTTCTTCGCAATTTTGAGCAAGCTTGCGGTTGTGGTTCTCTGTTCTTCGCTACTTCCGTCTCGGCTCAAAGTCCTGGCCTCCGTAATCCCCCAAACCAAAAGCTTTTAAACCCGAAAACCAAAATTCTCTAACTTCAAAATTTTGAACTTCCTGAGATTTTTGGGGACTTTATGGTTGGTGGTTGCGAGGTGGTGTATTATATGCTGCTGCTGCGTTTGGTGGTTGCGAGATGGTGTACGCTGCTGCTGCGAATTTGGTGGTTCAAGGTGGTGTATGTTGTTGCTGCTAATGGTGGTTGCTAACGATGGCTGCGTGATGGTGTTCTCTCTCCTAGGGTTTCGTTGAATTATGTAATTTATGAATTTTTCCACTCATAATAATCAGGTTTCAGTGATTCACAATTTTTTTGAATAAAACACAATTTAGCGTTTTGATTAGGGTAAAATTGAGGAAAAATGATTATAGTTTGTAGCGATTTCTTCTTGTAATTCTATCTCTGCTACGTCTTTAATGGCGGTTTCATATTCTTTTTCCATGTATATTAATACTACAATGCTTACTGGTTCACCAACTTCTTCTTGTAATTAATCTGTAATTTTCTTGTTTAACACCAAACTGGTGAACATGAATTTGGGTCTCAAGAATTAAATTCTGAGGTTATTGATTGAAAGAGGTTTAATAGTGGTAAACTGACAGTGAGAGCATGTACTGATATTTTTTTTATTAAAATATTCACCATTTGCGTCGGACCATAGCCTTCATATGACGCAAATGACACGAAATTTGCATCGGACAATGCCCTTCATCCGACGTACATGAGTGAGGCTGGGATGTTGGCTTGGCCATCTGCGTCGCACTTTACTCTTCACGCGACGCAGATGAGTCTTTTGCTGCTGTGACAAAGGAGTCATCTGCGTCGCATGGTAGGCAGGGTCCGACGCAGATAGCTAATCAACTGCGTCGCGTCGTTGTACGACGTAGATCCTGTATCCTGATCTGCGTCGAGGCCTGTGCCGTCGGACCCATGTCCGACGCAAATAGGCGCCTCGCATCCGACGCAAATCGTCTATTCTGTACTAGTGTTAGTATGTCGGTTAATTCATTGAATCTAACTTTCTTGGCCCACTCCAAATCGACACAAAATCCTAAAACATACCTTGAATTACTTCTTTCCACTCTTTTCTGGGAGGAAGAAGCAGCAGTTCTTTTGGAAGGAACAGGTGAAACTTCTTCTTCCCCCTCAACTAGTTCCGGGATTTCTTCTTCATCATCTTCCCCAATTAGTTTTCTTCTTCTCACACTTCTCCTAGGTGACTCCAATTTTTGCTCTTCTACCGCCATTGTTGTTTCTTGAGATTTTTCGATTTCTAGGGTTTTGGATGGAGAAGAGGAGTTTTCCATTTGAGAGGTTTTGGGATTTTTTGTTGTTGGAAAAGGTGAATTGAGTGAGGTTTTTGCCATTTGGTGAAAATAATTTGAGGTTTTATGTCTTGCGAATAGGTGTGAAGGAGATGAATAATGGTGAAGTTGAAGCGTTTAAGGAACACGGTTTGGAATGGAAGAATGAAGAAGATGCATGTAATAGTGAATGAGGAGTTACACGCGTAAAAATTAAAAGGATAAAAAAATTAAAAGATAAAAATAAAAGAAAAGATAAAAAGGGAATCATGACTTGATTAAATCTGATTCCTATATTTTTGGGATTTTCGGATTTTTGATTTTTATGGACTTTTTAATTTATGGAAAGAAGATAAATTCTAAGGAGCTTGTGCTATAGGAACAACTTATGCTAAATGTCAACATTCTTCATATCATGCATGTTTCTTTAACTTAGGAACAATAAGGGGAATATTATGTGACATTTGTGAGTTGCTTTATTCCTTTGAATCCATGTACATGTTTTTAACATCTTAATTTGCAATGGTCTTAGGCAATTAATCAAAGTCACTTAATATCACATAGAGTAAGATAAATCAATTCAGACATAGGGGATTGGAATAGGAACAATTACTTAAGTTTTATTAAACCTAACTCAAGCCTTAATTTTTCATATCTATCTCTTTGTAGAGGCTTAGTTAGTATATCAAGAATCGATTTTCGCTTGACAAAACTCAAGTTTAATCAAACCTTTTCCACATTTTCTTTTAAAAAGTGATGTCTGATATGTATATGCTTAACTCTTGAATGATGCACTGGATCTTTTGAAATACTAATGGCACTAGTATTATCACAGGAAATAGGAACACAATTAAAGATTATTCCATAGTCACAAAGTTGTTGTTTTATCCAAAGCATTTGAGAACAACATGCAGCAGCAGCTACATATATTCTGCTTCAGCAGTGGATAAAGCAACTGTGTTTTGTTTCTTGGTGCTCCAAGAAACTAAACTATGACTAAGAAATTGAACCATACCGAAGTACTTAACCTATTTACAAGATCCCCAAAGATAATCGGCATCAAAGATATCCTCTTAACTCAAATGTATCACTTCTTGGATAGAAAAGTCCAAGATCATTTGTTCTTTTAAGATATCTAAGAATTCTCTTCACGGTAGTTAGATGAGACTCCTTGGGGTTAGCTTGAAATCTAGCACACAAACCAACACTAAAAGCTATGTCTGGACGACTAGCGCTAGATACAAAAGTGAACCAATCATGCCTCTATATTTTGTTTGATCAACACTTGTTCCTATGGAATCTTCATCTAATCTAGTTGAAGTTCCCATAGGAGTGTGATTTATCTTTGAATTTTCGAGGCCATATTTCTTTAGCAGTTCCTTTATGTATTTTTGTTGGTGAATAATTATTCCTTTTTTAGTTTGCTTAATTTGTAACCCAAGAAAGAAATTTAACTCACCCATCATACTCATTTCGAATTCATTACTCATGAGATTTGAGAATTCTTTACACAGTGATTCATTAGTTGCTCCGAAAATAATGTCATCAACATATATTTGAACAAGTAGTATGTCGGTCCTTTCGATTTTAGAAACAAAGTTTTATCCACCTTTCCTCTTTTAAAGTTGTTTTCTAAAAGGAACTTTGATAATCTCTCATACCATGACCTAGGCGCTTGCTTTAACCCATAAAAAGCCTTGTCAAGCTTGTAGACATGGCTCGGGGAGATCATTGCTTTCAAATCCGAGGGGTTGTTCAACATATACATCTTCATTTAAATAGCTATTTTAAAATGCACACTTAACATCCATTTGATATAGTTTAAATCCCATATAAGCAGTAAATGCAATTAGTATTCTAATGGCTTCAAGTCTAGAAACAAGAGCAAAGGTTTCTTCATAGTCAATTCCTTCTTGTTGATTATAACCTTTTACTACAAGTCTAGCTTTGTTCCTTACAATTTTTCCATACTCATCTAGTTTATTTCTAAACACCCATTTTAAGCCAATTACTTTTTGTTGTTTAGAAGAGGGAACTAGATGCCATACCTTGTTTCTTTCGAACTCATTTAATTCGACTTGCATAGCGTTGATCCAATCGGAATCGTTAGGGCTTCTTCATGATTTCTTGGTTCTATCATTGATAAGAACGCATGAAATGCAAAAAAATTCCTTAACTGAGATCTAGTTTGCGTACCTTTGGATATATCACTTATTATGAGTTCCACTGGATGTGATTTTTGATGTCTCCAAGGTTTTGGTTGAAACTCCCTTATAGGAACAGGTTGTTCCTCTTGAGTTTCATGAGAGGATGAGGAGCTTTGTTCATTTGTTCCTTTTCAGTAAATGTTGAATCAGTTCCTTCAACATTCTCGTTCTTAGTAGGAACAGGAACAACTCCATCATGGAACATCATTATTATGAATGTTTTTATCTCCTTCGTTCCTTTCCTCTTTTATTTCTTCTTCCTCAATTGAATCTGCATCTTTCTCATTTGGTCGTACCAAGCCAATCTCAAAGTCATCAACTTGTTTGCTTGGATTAAAGTTGTCAGATTCATCAAAGATTATGTGGACACTTTCTTCAACACACATAGTTCTTTTATTGTAAACTCTATAGGCCTTACTATGTGATGAATATCCTAAGAATATTGCTTCATCACTCCTAGCATCAAATTTTCCAAGATTATATTTCCCATTGTTATGAACAAAATATTTGCAACCAAATGTTCTGAAATGAGTAATATTGGGTTTCTTTCCAAAATAAAGTTCATAAGGAGTTTTGTTAATGATAGGTCTCATCATGGCACGATTTATTATGTGACAAGCAGTATTTACAGTCTCTGCCCAAAAGTTCCTTGGAAGTTCACTAGCTATTAGCATGGTCCTAGCCATTCCTTCCAAAGTTCTATTTTTCCTTTCTACAACCCCATTTTGTTGTGGTGTCCTAGGGGCAGAAAAATTATGATCTAGGCCATGTTTTCTGCTTAAGTCATCAAATTTATAATTTTCAAATTCTTTACCATGATCGGATCTAATATGCATTAATTTGTGACCACTCAAATTTTGAACTCTTTTAGCAAAGACAAGGAACTCATCATAAGTCTCATCCTTACTAGAGAGAAAAATAACCCAAGTATACCTAGAGTAGTCATCAATAATAACTAATACATACCTCTTTCCACTTCTACTTTGAATTCTCATAGGGCCACACAAATCCATATGAATTAATTCTAAAGGTTTTGTGGTGCTTACAACAGTTTTAGATTTGAAAGAGGATCTAATATGCTTTCCTTTGGCACATGCATCACAAACTTGATCAATATGAAATTTTATAGATGGTAATCCCAAAACAAGGTCTTTTGATTGAAGTTTGTCAAGTAATGAAAAGCTAGCATGTCCTAGACGCTTATGCCATAAGAGTGGATCATCTTCAATAACACTAAGGCATGTCAAATTATTTTTAGGAACAAGATCAAGATCCACAATATATGTGTTCCCTTTCCTTGTTCCTTCCAAGATGACACTCTTAGAGTTAATGTTAATGATCAAGCATTTTTCACTATTAAATTTAACAACATTTCCCTTGCCACGGGGTGAGAAATAATTAACGATTATACTTTAAACCTTCAACTAAGAATACATTATCAATGAAATGTGATGGTGACTTACCAACCTTACCCATGGCAACTATGTTACCTTTCTTATTGTCACCAAAAGTCACACTTCCACCTTCATAGGTTGAGAGTGAGAGAAACTTAGATTTGCCCCCTGTCATATGCTTAGAACAACCACTATCAAGATACCAAGTGTTGTTCCCCCTCACTCCAACCTGCAAAAATCAACTAGTTGTTAGTTGTTGGAACCCCTTGTTTCGTGGGTTCCTGTTCTTGACTAGCACTTGTTTTGGCAACCCATTTCATGTTGCACAATTTCACATTTTTGCCAATCATTACCAGTTCTTAGTTGACATTGAGTTATGTAATGACCTATCTTACCACAATACATGCATATTTTATCACTAGGTAGGTCAACATATTTCTTAGGCTTGTTCCTCTTCTTGTAGTTTTTAAAACCAAGGCCTTCTTTTCTTTTAGTCTGTGGTCTTTCAATCCACTTAGGAACAACCATCACCTGTGGTCTTTCAATCCACTTAGGAACAGCCATCACTTTGCCTCCGTTCCTTGCAACAACCAGTTCCTTCTTGAGATTACAGATTTGTTCCTTTAAAACATTTTTCTCTTTATTCAAATTTTCGATCTCAGATCTGTAACCTTGCAAAGGAGTTGATCTAATATCAAAGGAACTTAGAACAGGGACAAATTCCTTTAAGTGTGAAATTTCTAAATTGATTAGATAATTTTCATTCTTCACACTCTCATATGATTCCTTGATTTTAAAATTTTTATCAAATAAATCAAAGAACCTAGTTTCAACATCCGTTCTCATTTTCTTAAGCCATTCTATATGTTCTTTACAAACTTTAACAGCTTTTTCAGTTTGCTCACGTTTTTCACGTTCATCTCTACATTCAAGAATTGCATCATAAAGAAGATCATAAATTTCAGGCCTAGTTTTGCCATCTAAGTCCGATTCAAGTCCATGTTAGCTTACCTCAACATTTTCTCCGTCTTCTTTTTCGTCGTTGTTCGCCATGAGGCATAGATTTGCGGTTTCTTCGCTTTGTTACGTTGTTCTTCTTCCTCTTCGCCCCCGAATCTCCCCAAGTCGCTATCATAGCCTTTCGAACGTTCGCTTTAGAGAAAGGTGCTTTGGATTCCTTGTTCCTTTCAGCGAAGCGTTCCTTGTTCCTTTCTTTGGTCTTATCATTTTCCCAAAGTGGACATTCCTTGATGAAGTGTTCTGTACTACCACATTTATGACAAGCAGCTTTGTTAGAAAATCTATTAGTTTTACCTTTGAAGTTCCCATTCTTCATGTTCCTATACATCTTTCGAAATTTTCGGACCATGAGTGATGCTTCCACTTCTTCTGAGTTAGAGTCATCTTCATCATCTGCTTTGAGGGCAATGGATTTGGACTTAGAGCTTTCACCATACTCAGTATCAAGGTGAAGCTCATGAGTCATAAGTGATCCAAAGAAGTCGTTCCAAGTTGAACTTAGTGAAGTCTTTTGTTTCTTGTAAAGCAGTGACCTTAGCCATCCACCTATCCTTAGGAAGACTCCTAAGAACTTTTCGAACCTGTTCTTCTGATGAAATAAACTTACCAAGAGAAGCTAACTCATTAATAATGTTAGTAAAACGAGTAAACATCTCTTGTATGCTTTCCTTAGTCTTCATGGAGAACCAGGTTCATATTGATTCATTAGTAAATCAATTTTAGATCTCTTGACTTCATTAGTTCCTTCATGGGTTACTTCTAGTAAATCCCATATTTGCTTTGCGAATTTGCATTCCATGATCCTATTGTGTTCATGGGGTCCAAGTCCACAATGCAAAAGTTTAACAGCCATTGCATTTACTTCCACTTTTTCGAAATCAGCTTTGTCATATTCAGAGAAAGGTTTAGGAATTACCTCATTTTTGTCATTAGTAGTTGTGACCTCAAAATCACCAACCTCAATGACTCTCCATACCTGGTAGTTTTCGGCCTTGATGAATATCTCCATTATGTTCTTCTAGTAGGAATAAAACTTTCCATTGAATATGGGAGGCCTTTGCGTAGAGTAACCTTCCTCAAGTTTCTCGGTGGTATTCATTGTTCCTTGGATCTTTTTCTCAATAGGGTTTCCTATCTTTCGTGAGTTCTAGCTCTGATACCAATTGTTATTTCACTAGGAACAATACAAGAGGGGGGTGAATTTGTACGTGTAGAAATAACGGTAACTTTTGCGGAATTTTAAACTTGAACAAAGAAACAAGCTAAAGGAACACAAGGGATTTTTACGAGGAAAAACTTCTTGGGCCCAACAAGAAGAAACAACCTCGACCACTAGGGATTTTAAACTCAACTCTTTCACTAATTAGGCCAAACAACTTTGTTACAACCTAATTCTACTCACGGGCCACACCTCGAGTTCCTAAACTCAGTTCCCGAACAACTGCTCCCTTAACAGCTTGTTCCTCTCAACTTCACTTGAAGTTTTCTCACTTTAACTCGCTTTACTCAAAGCTTCTCTCTCTACGTAACTTCACTCAAAGTCCCCTTACCCCAAAAACCAAAATACAATTGATCAAAATAAACTCAGTGGAATTAGAGAAAGAAGGCAAAGAACAAATGGCTTTTATGAGAGAATGAAGGCACTGACACTTTACTTAGTTAAACTCACTAATTCACTTGGTCAGACACAAATTGGAACTTAATTAGACATTAGTATTTATAGTGGTAATAACTTAGAACGTGGGATTAAAACATGTGTTAGTGGTAAAATCATTATCCCATGATGTTCCTTGCCCGGAGGAACACGTTCCTCAATCAACCCATGATCTCCATGATCACTGTTAAACGTGGGAGAGAATTGAGTTACTGCTCCCTTAATTTTAGCAACCACTTAAAGCATTATTTCAAAAATCTGATTTAATTAAAAATCATTTTAATTATTAAAACCAAAATAAAATACTTTTACTAAAAATATTATCTTTAAAATATTTTCATAAAACCAAAAAGGATTTTTATTATCTTTATAAAAATCAAATCTTTTCTTTTAAAAGATTTTCCCTAAAATCAGATTTTTCCTTAAATAAAACGGTTACCTAGAATCTAGGCATAAATTACTCAACTGACATAATTAAATCGTTGTAATGCTTCATCCTAAGTCTAGTTCCTTTTAATAGTTAGTTCCTTTAACTTATTAGTTCAGCGCCAGTGCGTCTGTTCCTTACAAAAAAACACACGATCATTCTCATTCTAAATTGCCATAGTTCCTTACCATTCTTACTCGTTCCTTTACATTGGAAATAAAAACAAAAAGCCTCGCTTTAGTCTTCTTGCTCCAATGCTGCTCCAGTACCAAATTATGAAACATCTTCACTTAGTCTTCAAAATCCAAACTTGATTTCTTCCTTGACTTAGTATTCTCTTTGTTCCTTTCCTTGATACCTTGAAATTCATTCACTTAAACAACTTGTTAGTCCAATACTTAGTTTGCATCTTTGTTCCTTTGTCATCATCAAAACTAGGGTTCAACATCTGTCAAAGTTCCTCTTGCTGTACACAGCGCGTCAACTGTTTATAAGCTTGATCGGTCGCTCTATTCTTTCTGGCTCTGTGAAATGGGGATCTCAAGTTGTTAGAATAATTGGAGATTCCTCTTTCATTCCTAGGTATTGGGAATGGACTGAAGATGTCTTATCTCGTTTTCGCGAAGCTTTTGACTACTGCGGCATTTTTAACGCCGTCTACGCTTCACTCTACTCCTATGATAGGGATTCTAGCATCCTGCGTGCATTATGGTGTCCCACTACCAACACGCTTCATACCATGGCAGGTGAGCAGTCTATTTCCTTGTGGGACCTCCACCGACTCGGTGGATTGCCCATTGTCGGAGAGATTTATGATGAAGCCATTCCTCATTTGAACATCATAAGGGCGCGAGGCGAGGATGGCGACCGCTTCATCTCTAAAGCTTACGAACACCTACTTAATGCTTATCATCATCTGAACAAGCGACTTGAATCAAGGAAAGGAGTTTATGCTCAACAGTGGATACAATTTTAGTACAAGTGAAAAATCACTTATGCAGCACCCGTGAAGAGACGCAAATACTCTGATTCTCGCCCGAAGTCTACTCATAATCCCACTGGTGAGCTTAGAGCTCGGCCGACTGAATGAACAACAGAAAAATCTGCCATGCTTGATTTTCTTGGTGTCTTTGGTGATGTCAGAAGACAGACTACCTATACTGCAGCTTTCTTGGCTTGTTGGTTGTGTGTTTTTGTGCTTCCTGAAAGTGAAGATAGACTCATTAGGCCCGGTACCTTTGAAGTTGCTACTCTGATGGCTCGGGGTACGACTTTTAGTCTTGTTGCACCTGTACTTGCCAGTATCTACAAAGGTTTGAATGCAATTTCCGCATCTTCAAAGCCTGCCTATTCTGGATCTTTCTTCCCGGTGCAATACTTAAATAGTTGGTTAGCGTACTACTTTAGCACCAACCATGATGTAGACCCTTCCCCACCAGGTCCTTTGATGACCGTATTTTCGGGGGCTCAAGTAGCTAAGTGTTTCAAAGTAGTTGATGCTCGGGAACTCATCCATGATGGAAGGAAGGCGAAAGTGGGGTGCACCATCTTGAACAAAAACAAAAATAGCTTATATTTTGACAATGGTGAACTTGACGTCTCAAGCTTCAGCTACCTTGTCTCTCTTCGTTCTGCCTATCTAGCCATACGTCAGGGTGATTCTTTTCACATTGAGCCTTATGCCCCCTATCGATTTAGCAGACAGTTTGGCTTTGTTCAAGATGTCCCTGGCACGCTTAGTCGCGGTGTTGAATCTCGAAGCGTAACTTATTATGAAGCTTTGAGATACCTGGAGGTTGTTATTGTTTCAGGGGTAGTCGATCCGGACTTTTTGTCCCTCGCTCGCTCATTAGATCGGCGTCGATTGAAGACCTTAGAATTTCGTGATTGGTGGCCCAGGGTGTCTATCAAAGACCTAAGGAATAAGGCTGACATGTCGTATTCGAGTGTTGGATCTAATTCTTCTAAGCCTAACAGGAGCGAACATTAGTTGTAGAAAATCCAACTTCAAAGAATAACTTAAATCCTGAAGGTACCTGCGACTACCTTAACAATGGTACAGGACAGGAGGATCTAGACAGGCAATGAGTCCGAATTCCAGCAATGGGAGGAACACCAGCGATGCAGAGTCAGATGTGGATTTCAAACATCAACGTCTGGGAAAAGAAAATCTCCCGATTGTGTGCTTGAGGAACATGGGCTGAACTGTGAAAGTTTTTTTGATGGAGTGCTCGAATCATCTCACGCCGTTGCATTCCCCTTGGTAGACCTTTCCTCCCTTACACCAATTTTTTTTTTCTTATTTCCTTAATTATTTTTTTTTACCAATTTTTATTGCTTTTGTTATCTAGGGAGATGACTTCAACCTTGAGATGGATATTATGGATATTCCTAAAGACTCAGGACATCCCACAATGGTGCTTCCCTCGAAAGTGACTCCTGAAGGGGAAGGAATTGAAATTTGCAAGGGATTTGGTTTGCAAGAGTGTAGACGGATTTGCTAAGAGTTCCTCTCCTATTCACAATCATCAACCCGTTGAGGGAACCGGCAGAATGTCGATATTCACACAAAAGTTGCGTAAGCTCCCGTCATCGAGACACCTGAAGTTCATATCTCTAGTGCCTCAACCTCTATGCTCCAATCTGGGTCCTTGATGAGAAAGATCTTTGCTAAGGCGATTCAAGACATGGGTATTCAATATCTGGAAACACTGAGAGTAGCGCCCTTTAACGAGGTTGCGAAGAAACATGAGGAAGCCTTAGTGCTATCACTAGTACAAAAACGACGATTTGCGTCTCACCATCTGCGTTGGACAACAAGATAAACGTCGCAGAAGACTCATTTGCGTCGCATGCAACAGGGAATCGACGCAAAAGACGACCTATGTGCGTCGTATCTAATTAGCGTGTGACGCAAGACAGATATGTGCGTCGGATGGGCAAAAAATGCGATGCACATAACAGAAGCTATGCGCGTCGCATGAAGCCCATGGTGTGACGCAAATGATGAATTATCGAGCCAAAATATAGGAGCGTGATGAATTCATTACTCATAAGATTTAAGAATTCTTTACACAATGATTCATTAGTTGCTCCGAAAATAATGTCATTAACATATATTTGAACAAGTAGTATGTCAGTTCCTTTCGATTTTAGAAACAAAGTTTTATCCACCTTTCCTCTTTTAAAGTTGTTTTCTAAAAGGAACTTTAATAATCTCTCATACCATGACCTAGGCGCTTGCTTTAACCCATAAAGAGCCTTGTCAAGCTTGTAGACATGGTTTGGGAGAGGGAACTAGATGCCATACCTTGTTTCTTTCGAACTCATTTAATTCAGATTGCATAGCAGTGATCCAATCAGAATCAGTTAGGGCTTCTTCATGATTTCTTGGTTCTATCATTGATAAGAACGCATGAAATGCAAAAAAATTCCTTAACTGAGATCTAGTTTGCGTACCTTTGGATATATCACTTATTATGAGTTCCACTGGATGTGATTTTTGATGTCTCCAAGGTTTTGGTTGAAACTCCCTTATAGGAACAGGTTGTTCCTCTTGAGTTTCATGAGAGGATGAGGAGCTTTGTTCATTTGTTCCTTTTTCAGTAAATGTTGAATTAGTTCCTTCAACATTTTCGTTCTCAGTAGGAACATGAACAACTCCATCATCTTGAGGAACAGGAACATCATTGTTATGAATGTTTTCATCTACTTCGTTCCTTTCCTCTTTTATTTCTTCTTCCTCAATTGAATCTGCATCATTCTCATTTGGTCGTACCAAGCCAATCTCAAAGTCATCAACCTGTTTGCTTGGATTAAAATTATCAGATTCATCAAAGATTATGTGGACACTTTCTTCAACACACATAGTTCTTTTATTGTAAACTCTATAGGCCTTACTATGTGATGAATATCCTAAGAATATTGCTTCATCACTCCTAGCATCAAAATTTCCAAGATTATCTTTCCCATTATTATGAACAAAACATTTGCAACCAAATGTTTTGAAATGAGTAATATTGGGTTTCTTTCAAAAATAAAGCTCATAAGGAGTTTTGTTAATTATAGGTCTCATCATGGCACGATTTATTATGTGACAAGCAGTATTAACAGCCTCATCCCAAAAGTTCCTTGGAAGTTCACTAGCAATTAGCATGGTCCTCGCCATTTCTTCCAAAGTTCTATTTTTTCTTTCTACAACCCCATTTTATTGTGGTGTCCTAGGGGGAGAAAAATTATGATCTAGGCCATGGTTTCTGCTTAAATCATCAAATTTGTAATTTTCAAATTATTTACCATGATCGGATCTAATATGCATTAATTTGTGACCACTCAAATTTTGAACTCTTTTAGCAAAGACAAGGAACTCTTCATAAGTCTCATCCTTACTAGAGAGAAAAATAACCCAAGTATACCTAGAGTAGTCATCAACAATAACTAACACATACCTCTTTCCACTTCTAATTTGAATTCTCATAGGGCCACACAAATCCATATGAATTAATTCTAAGGGAACAGTTTTAGATTTGAAAGAGGATCTAATATGCTTTCCTTTGGCACATGCATCACAAACTTGATCAATATGAAATTTTATAGATGGTAATCCCAGGACAAGATCTTTTGATCGAAGTTTGTCAAGTAATGAAAAGCTAGCATGTCCTAGACGCTTATGCTATAAGAGTCGATCATCTTCAATAACACTAAGGCAGATGACACTCTTAGAGTTAATGTTAATGATCAAGCATTTTTCACTATTAAATTTAATAACATTTCCCTTGTCACAGAATTGGGAAATACTTAACAGATTATGCTTTAAACCTTCAACTAAAAATACATTATCAATGGAATGTGATGGTGACTTACCAACATTACCCATGGCAACTATGTTACCTTTCTTATTATCACCAAAAGTCACACTTCCACCTTCATAGGTTGAGAGTGAGAGAAACTTATATTTGTCTCCTGTCATATGCTTAGAACAACCACTATCAAGATACCAAGTGTTGTTCCCCCTCACTCCAACCTGCAAAAATCAACTAGTTGTTAGTTGTAGGAACCCCTTGTTTCGTGGGTTCCTGTTCTAGACTAGCACTTATTTTGGCAACCCATTTCATGTTGCACAATTTCACATTTTTGCCAATCATTCCAGTTCTTAGTTGACATTGAGTTATGTAATGACCTATCTTACCACAGTACATGCATATTTTATCACTAGGTAGGTCAACATATTTCTTAGGCTTGTTCATCTTCTTGTAGTTTTCAAAACCAAGACCTTCTTTTCTTTTAGTCTGTGGTCTTTCAATCCACTTAGGAACAACCATCACTTTGCCTCTGTTCCTTGTAACAACCAGTTCCTTCTTGAGATTATAGATTTGTTCCTTTAAAACAGTTTTCTCTTTATTCAAAGTTTCGATCTCAGATATGTAACCTTTCAAATGAGTTGATCTAATATCAAAGGAACTTAGAACAGGGACAAATTCCTTTAAGTGTGAAATTTCTAAATTGATTAGATAATTTTCATTCTTCACACTCTCATATGATTCCTTGATTTTTAAATTATTATCAAATAAATCAAAGAACCTAGTTTCAACATCCGTTCTCATTTTCTTAAGCCATTCTATATGTTCTTTACAAACTTTAACAAACTTGTTCGCTTTGCTCACGTTTTCACGTTCATCTCTACATTCAAGAATTGCATCATAAAGAAGATCATAAATTTCAGGCCTAGTTTTACCATCTAAGTCTGATTCAAGTCCATGTTGGCTTACCTCAACATTTTCTTCATCTTCCTTTTCGTCAGTGTTTGCCATGAGGCATAGATTTGCAGTTTCTTCAGTTTGTTGTTCTTCTTCCTCTTTAGTCTCTGAATCTCCCCAAGCTGCTATCATAGCCTTTCGAACGTTCGCTTTAGAGAAAGGTGCTTTGGCTTCCTTGTTCCTTTCAGCCAAGCGTTCCTTGTTCCTTTCTTTGGTCTTATCATTTTCCCAAAGTGGACATTCCTTGATGAAGTGATTTGTACTACCACATTTATGACAAGCAGCTTTGTTAGAAAACTTTTTAGTTTTACCTTTGAAGCTCCCATTCTTCATGTTCCTATACATCTTTCGAAATTTTCGAACCATGAGTGTTGCTTCCTCTTCTTCTGAGTCAGAGTCATCTTCATCATCTGCTTTGAGGGCAATGTATTTTGACTTAGAGGTTTCACCATACTCAATATCAAGGTGAAGCTCATGAGTCATAAGTGATCCATCAAGTCGTTCCAAGTTGAACTTAGTGAAGTCTTTTGTTTCTTGTAAAGCGTTGACCTTAGCCATCCATCTATCCTTAGGAAGACTCCTAAGAACTTTTCGAACCTGTTCCTCTGATGAAATAAACTTACCAAGAGAAGCTAACTCATTAATAATGTTAGTAAAAGGAGTAAATATCTCTTGTATGCTTTCCTTCGTCTTCATGGACAACAGTTCATATTGATTCATTAGCAAATCAATTTTAGATCTCTTGACTTCATTAGTTCCTTCATGGGTTACTTCTAGTAAATCCCATATTTGCTTTGCGGATTTGCATCCCATGATCCTATTGTGTTCATGGGGTCCAAGTCCACAATTCAAAAGTTTAACAGCCATTGCATTTACTTCCATTTTTTCGAAATCAGCTTTGTCATATTCAGAGAAAGATTTAGGAATTACCTCATTTTTGTCATTTGTAGTTGTGATCTCAAAATCACCAACTTCAATGACTCTCCATACCCGGTAGTTTTCGGCCTTGATGAATATCTCCATTCTCGTTCTTCCAAAGAGGGTATAGAACTTCCCATTGAACATGGGAGGCCTTTGCGTAGAGTAACCTTCCTCAAGTTTCTCGGTGGTATTCATTGTTCCTTGGATCTTTTTCTCAATAGGGTTTCCTATCTTTCGTGAGTTCTAGCTCTAATACCAATTGTTATTTCACTAGGAACAATACAAGAGGGGGGTGAATTGTATGTGTAGAAATAAACGTAACTTTTTACGGAATTTTAAACTTAAGCAAAGAAACAAGCTAAAGGAACACAAGGGATTTTTACGAGGAAAAACTTCTTGGGCCCAACAAGAAGAAACAACCTCGACCACTAGGGATTTTAAACTCAAATCTTTCACTAATTTGGCCAAACAACTTTGTTACAACCTAATTCTACTCACGGGCCACACCTTGAGTTCCTAAACTCAAGTTCCTGAACAACTGTTCCCTTAACAGTTGTTCCTCTCAACTTCACTTGAAGTTTTCTCACTTTAACTCGGTTTACTCAAAGCTTATCTCTTACAGAACTTCACTCAAAGTCCCCTTACCCCAAAAACCAAAATACAATAGATCAAATAAACTCAGTGGAATTAGAGTAAAAAGGCAAAGAACAAATGGCTTTTATGAGAGAATGAAGGCACTGACACTTTACTTAGTTAAACTCACTAATTCACTTGGTCAGACACAAATTAGAACTAAATTAGACATTAGTATTTATAGTGGTAATAACTTAGAACGTGGGATTCAAACATGTGTTAGTGGTAAAATTATTTTCGCATGATGTTCCTTACCCGGAGGAACACGTTCCTCATTCAACCCATGATCTCCATGATCACTGTTAAACGTGATAGAGAATTATGTTACTGCTCCCTTAATTTTTGCAACCACTTAAAGCATTATTTCGAAAATCTGATTTAATTAAAAAGCATTTTAATTATTAAAACCAAAATAAAATCCTTTTGCCAAAAATATTATCTTTAAAATATTTTCCATAAAACCGAAAAGGATATTTATCTTTTATAAAAATAAAATTTTTTCATTAAAAAGATTTTCCTTAAAATCAGATTTTACCTTAAATAAAACGGTTACCTAGAATCTAGGCATAAATTACTCAACTGACATAAATAAACCGTTGTAATGCTTCATCCTAAGTCTAGTTCCTTTTAATATTTAATTCTTTTAACTTATTAGTTAAGCACCAGTTCGTCTGTTCCTTACAAAGGAACAAACGTTCATTCGCATTCAAAAATGCCATAGTTCCTTACCATTCTTACTGCTTCCTTTACAATGGAACTAGAAACAAAAAGCCTCGCTTTAGTCTTCTTGCTCCAATGTCGCTCCAAGTACTCAATTTATGAAACATCTTTACTTAGTCTTCAAAATCCAAACTTGATTTCTTCCTTGACTTAGTATTCTCTTTATTCCTTGCATTGATACCTTGAAATTCATTCACTTAAACAACTTGTTAGTCCAATACTTAGTTTGCATCTTTGTTCCTTTGTCATCATCAAAACTAGGGTTCAACAAATCTTATATTAACGGAATAGAAACAACCAACGGGGCAAATTGAGAAATGTTGGTTATTCCTCCTTATTTGGAGAATATGTAATTTGTAAAGAATAAGAGAAATAAAAGGAGAGAAAAAGAACGAGAGAAGTGAGAAATCAACAAATATTTATTGGCAAATTATTTTGCGATAATTTGCATCATTAGTTTCTTAGTAATAGGCTGATTATAAATATGTAATCAGATTGATAGTTAATATATTCAAAAATTATAACATTGGAAGATAGTTCATATATATAGAGAAATATTACATTTTGAGATATACCATCGAATAGTAGTTTATATTTTATAAACACTTTGTGAGTTGTTTTATTGAGTATATCATAGGGATATAATTGCTAGCCTATTTTGTTTATACACGAAAGGGAAAACAAATATTATTTCCGCTGCAAGATTATTTGTGATATTTCCCAACAGTCTGGTATCAGCCGGATACGTACATACACATTGTATAAAACAAAATGGAAGATTCGACGGTAAGCATATCGGGAATGATTAAATTGACGTTGTCCAACTATTCCATGTGGAAGTCTCGAATGGAGGATATCCTTTATTGTAAGGATTTGTATAAACCCATCGAGGAAGAAAATAAACCGGAAAATAAAACCGAAGATGCATGGAAATTGGATAATCGGAAGGCAGTTGGGTTAATACGACAATATATTGATCAAAGCATTTTTCAACATGTTGCTAATGATACAAATGCCTACAAGCTTTGGAAAAAGCTTGAGTCAATGTATGAGAGGAAGACAGCTTTAAATAAAGTTATATTGGTGAGAAGGTTGGTTCGTCTTCTATACAAGGAAGGTAAAAATATGGCAGAACATATGAATGAATTTTAAGGCATTGTTAATCAGTTAACAAATGTCAGCATGGAAATTAAAGATGAAGTCCAAGCCTTATTACTCCTCAACTCATTACCTGATAGCTGGGAAACTCTCGTTATCTTGTTGAGAAATTCAGCTTCTAGTGCTAAACTCACCCTTGATATGGTGAAAGACAACTTATTCAATGAAGAAGCTAGAAGGAAAGAATTTGCCTCGACAAATCGACTGAAGCACATATTACTGAAAACCGTGGGAGACCAATGTTTAGAGGTTCCCAAAGTTAAGAAAAATCTAGAGGCAAATCAAAATTCAAAAAGAGGTTCACTTGCTTTTATTGTCATAAGGTCGGACATAAACAAAGTGAATGTAGAATATAGAAGCGGGACATGAGATCAAAGAATGACAAGAGTAGTGATAATGAAGATAAGAAAAATGTCATGGCTACATCAGTTGGTGACGAAGTTTATTTTGTAGGTGATGACTCATGTTATAACCTTACAAATGAAGATTGTAGTTGGGTGATTGATACAGGTGCTTCATATCATCTAACTGCAAACAAATATTACTTCACATCTTACACTAGTGGCGATCTTGGCTTTGTGAAGATGGGAATTAATGGATCCTCCAAAATTATTGGTGTTGGAGATGTTTCGCTTGGAAACCAATATCGGTTGTAAGCTTACACTACACGATGTCGACATGTTCCGTATATTCTACCGAATTTGATTTCAATTGTAAACTTAACGATGAAGGGTATGCAAATCATTTTCAAATCAAAAGTGGAAATTGTCAAAAGGCTCGATGATTGTTGCTCACGGAAAGAAGCAACAAACCCTTTATGTCACAAATGGGAAGCTCACCACAACTAAATTTAGTTGAAGAATGTTCGACCGAGCTATGGCATAAGCGATTCGGGCATATGAGTGAGAATGGATTGCAAATCCTCACTTGAAAACAACTCATTCCTTTGAAGGATGTTAATTTGAAATCATGTGTTGATTGTTTGGCAGAAAACAACACAGTAGTTTCATTTTGGAGAAATCCACCATATGGAAGATCCGGGTTCTAGATTTGGTTCATACGTACGTTTGTTCTATGACAGAGAAATATCTTGGTGGTGCATCATATATTGTTACATTCATTGATGACCATTCCAGAAAGTGTGGGTCTTTCTTTTTAAAAAGTAAAGACCAAGTCTTTGACGCGTTTAAGGAGTTTCATGCAAAAGTAGAAAGATAAATTGGCATGAAGTTAAAATGTGTGAGATCCGATAATGGTGGTGAGTATAGAGGTCCATTTGAAGAATATTGTAGGAAGTATGGGATAAAGCTCGAGAAAATCTGTCCCAAAAACACCTCAACAAAATGGTCTCGCTGAAAGAATGAATCGAACGATCACGGAGAAAGTTCGTTCGATGTTATCACATGCAAAGTTACCCAAATCTTTTCTCGGGGGAGGCAAGAAGATCGCAATTCATTTGATTAATCTTTCTCCTTCGGGCCCACTTGATGGTGATGTTCCACGATGATATGGTCTCGGAAGAAAATTAAACAATGAAAGTTTGAAGGTGTTTGGATGTAGAGCTTTTGTTCACATCCCGAGGGATGAAAGATCAAAACTTTATAGCAAGACAAAACAATGTATTTTTCTCGCTATCCCGAAGATGAGTTCGGTTATAGGTTATGGAGTCCAACCGAAAGAAAGATTGTCGGAGTAGATATGTTGTCTTCTTTGAAGATCAAACCATTGATAACATACAAAAAGTGGGAAAATCTACAACATCCCATGAAGAATCACCTATAATCATGAATCCAGTTCCTTCTCCTGATATAATTGATAATCACGGGGAGAAGTACACCAAGAAGATCAACCTCACCAAATAGATGATGACGAGGATGATAGTAATGAGAATGTGGAAAGATGACACAACAAGAGAGTCAACCACTAGAGTTAAGAAGGTCTAGCAGAGATAAACGACTTCCAAAGAAGACTTGCTAGTGGTGAGTATCGGTTGCTATCAAGGGGGAGAGCCGTAGTCTTATGAAGAGGCTATAAGAGATAACCACCGTAGAAAGAGTGGATGCAAGCCATGCAAGATGAGATAAAATCCTTGCATGAGAATCACACATTTGATTTGGTACAATTGCCAAAGGTCGACGAGCACTCAAAAATAAGTGGGTGTTCGGATTGAAGACTCGAAGAAAATAATCCGCAACCAATATACAAAGCAAGGTCTGGTTGTGAAGGGGTTCGACCGAAGAAAGGTATTGACTTTGATGAAATACTCTCACCAATGGTGAAAATGTCGTCAATACGAGTTGTTCTAGGCATGGCAAAGCATGCATGGATTTAGAAATTGAACAACTAGATGTGAAAACAACCTTCCTACATGGTGATTTGGAAGAAGAAATATATATGGAACAACTCCGAGGGATTTCAAGTTAAGGGAAAAGAGCACTTGGTATGTCGTTTGAATAAGAGCTTGTATGGTTTAAAACAAGCTCCACGCCAGTGGTATTGAAAATTTGAATCCTTTATGAAGGACCATAAGTATCACAAGACAACATCAGATCATTGTGTGTTCATTAAAAGATTTGCAGAGGGAGATTTTATTATCTTACTCCTCTATGTTGATGATATGTTAATTATTGGTCGTGATGCCAATAAAATCGCCAATTTAAAAAAGGAGATGAATAAGTTCTTTGCCATAAAAGACTTAGGACCAAGAAAAACAGATACTTGGCATGAAAATCTCCCGTGACAGGAAATATAAAAAGTTATGGTTGTCACAGGAAAGATATATAGAGAAACTACTTGAGAGGTTTAATATACATAAGGCTAAGCCGGTGAGCTCTCCACTTGCAGGTCATTTTAAATTAAGCTCTCAACAATGTCCTACAAGTGATAAAGAAAAAGAAGAAATGGATAAAGTTCCTTATGCATCTGCAGTTGGCAGTTTCATGTATGCTATGGTTTGTACAAGACCAGACATTTCCTATTCAGTAGGTGTTGTTAGTAGGTTTCTCTCTAATCCAGGGAAAGAACACTGGGAAGCTGTGAAATGGATATTAAAGTATCTACATGGCACGTCAAAATTGTGCTTATGCTTTGGTCAAGGAGATCCTATGTTAAAAGGATACACAGATGCAGATATGGCAAATGATATTGATTCGCGAAAGTCAGTATCAGGTTATATGATGACTTTTGCAGGGGGAGCTATATCATGGCAATCAAGATTACAAAAATGTGTTGCTTTATTAACAACGGAAGCTGAGTATATTGTTGTGACAGAAGCTTGCAAAGAGCTCTTGTGGATGAAGAATTTCCTACAAGAGTTAGGAATTATACAAGAAAATTATATATTGTATTGTGACAGTCAGAGTGCTCTTCATCTGGCGAAAAATCCCACCTTTCATGCCCGTTCTAAACATATAGACGTAAGGTATCATTGGATACCAGAGGTCTTTGAAGCCAAGTTGTTGCATTTGGAAAAGATCCATACTAACCACAATGGCTCAGATATGATGACCAAAATATTGACCATGCAAAAGCTTGATGTATGTCGAGGGGAAGCGGGTTTATCAAAAATCTTATAATAATTCGGAAGGGGGAGATTTGTTGGTTATTCCTCCTTATTTGGAGAATATGTAATTAGTAAATAGTAAGAGAAATAAAAGGAGAGAAAAAGAAGGAAGAAGTGAGAAATCAACAAACATTTATTGGCAAATTATTTTGCGATAATTTGCATCATTAGTTTCTTAGTAATAGGCTGATTATAAATATGTAATCAGATTGATAGTTAATATATTCAGAAATTGTAACATTGGAAGATAGTTCATATATATAGAGAAACATTACATTTTGAGATATACCATCGAATAGTAGTTTATATTTTATAAACACTTTGTGAGTTGTTTTATTATATCATAGGGATATAATTGTTAGCCTATTTTGTTTATACACGAAAGGAAAAACGAATATTATTTCCGCTGCAAGATTATTTATAATCTTTCCCAACAAAAAACACACACACCACACATACCCCACACACACAGAGAGACACACTCACGCATAAACAGTGAAACACTCAGAGAAGTGCTCACTACAAACTAGTAAGTGAAGAATGAAGTAATTGACTTACAAATCAAGATATATTCATTACATTCTAGTTCAATGTAAGAAAATTACTACACAAGGCTATGAAAATCCATGCAATTGCTTTAAAAAATCCGGTCATACTATCAAAGAGGGTAACATGAGTGTGGATGTCAACTAGCTTAGTTGGTTGAAGTCTTGGGAGGTGGTGCCCAAGACTTGGGATCAAATTCCGTCTACATCAATTGTCATTGTGGCTCTCTTTACACCAAAATAAAGAGGGTAACATGAGTGTCATATACTTTATTACATATGATATACTTCCTCCGCTCTAAAATAGTTGACACGTTTCTCTTTACACACTTGCCAATGCATGTTTTTCAACAAATATTTCTCTAATTCCGTACAAGTAAAAATAATAATAAGTTGATATTTTAAAAGTAAATATCGAGACAAATCTAAAAAGATCCCACATCACTATATTTAATCTTAATTAGAAATCACAAAATATGGTCAAAGGAGAGTGTGAATAATGCATAAGTCAAACCCTATCATATATTTTGAAACAGAGGAAGTAACATTTAAAATCATTCATTTGCTAGTCACTTCACTATCAATTTGATATTTTTAGAGAATAGAGAGTTAGGGTTAACATTGATCGAATGTGGAGACTAGATCTGTAATCATTGGACTTGCATCAAATTTGACCCATGACCATATAGACCCGCATCGAACATGGAATAATTGAGTCTAAAAATAATAGTGATAAACTTCATTGTGCCTTGTACACAAGCCCACGTAGGAGGAGAGAGTGACCACATACAAGGTTGGAAGGGTTCCATCCTAAAACCAATTGGTGATAGATGGAGTAACCCACCAATCTATATGTTAGTCATTCTCTCTCTAATTCTTCTATGTGCGTGGGATAAACTATATATTCCTAACTCACATGTGGGCTATACTCTTAACACCCCCCTTCACATGTGAGCCACCTTTAATCTTGCAATTTGGATAGGTCACAATCAACATCCTCGTTGGGCCCTCTCTAGACTTCCAACATGAGGTCAATTGGTCCCCTTCTTGGGGCCATTATAATTCTGTGGGCTTACTTTGCTCCAAACAGATCTTCAACGCCTTCCATCTTGCATTTCATAATGGGTCCGCTCTGATACCATGATAAACTTCATTGGGCCTTGTACACAAGCCCACGTAGGGGGAGAGAGTGACCACATACAAGGTTGGCAGGGTTCCATCCTAAAACCAATTGGTGATAGGTGGGGTAGCCCACCCATCTATATGTTAGTCATTCTCTCTCTAATTCTTCAATGTGGGACAAACTATTCCTAACTCACATGTGGGCTATACTCTTAACAAATAGACCCAAACCGTTGAGAATTGGTCGGGCTTTACAACGTCTCGGTCAGATTTTGAATCCACTGCCATCTCATAGTTATGCTAATGATATTGTCCTTACCGCTTTTCTACTACTGTTGAAGCTCAACTTATTCCTTAGTTACTTCATGCCCTTATCTTAGTAGCAATACACAAATTAAACCTAGTGCAAGTATAAGCTCATGTAAACCTTGTTCTCCATCCCGATTTATACCAAGTTGTACTCAAGGTGTCCTACAATGATGTATGCTATCGCTCGGTAATAATTTATTAGAGAATATTAGATGAATATCAATTCAATTATTTCAAGTCAATTACAATATTTTGCAAGAAAACATTTGTTTATATATATGCAAGTTATATAATACATGAGCTTACTTATTAGTTGAACATATAGGGTCAGACATAAATAAATTGGGTCAATTAGATCCAATAGGCTGGGGCTTACTTTCCTCATCCATTCCATAATGATCGAAACCCTAGTTCTAGCTTCCTAATTACACATAGAATGGTTCTTCGTTTTTTTACAAGGAAAAGGAAATATCTTGACTTGTTGTTGTAGAGGAAGCTCATTTGAGGTTATTGGAGAGTTCACACAAATTAAAAACAGTTACACACGTAAAATCTTCATTATGTTTTATGATTCTGATGAATATGAGAACTGAAAATGGGCATGGGCAACCCAATAAGGAGGAGGAGAGTTCGGTCCACATACAAGCCCAAAGGAGGTTCCATACTAAAACCAATTGGCAATAGTAAGAGTAACTCTTCTACCTTATATTGTGGTACTTTATCTCCTCTTTCTCCAATGTAGGACAACTCACATGTGCACAACAAACATGGAGTTCAACACTCCACCTCACATGTGAGTGTCCATAGAATTAGAGCAAGAGCCTCAACTGTTGCTCTTATACTAGGTCCATCTATCACAGAATAACATGCATAATGAAAATATGAATTAAATAATATTGTTTAGGAAATTACAACCTTTGTAGCGTGAATTTCACATAGCTTTAGAGATCTAAGAGCCTCAACTGTTGCTCCTCTACTTGGTCAACCAACTCGAATAGAATCCTATACATCTGCTAGAACGGAAGAGGAAGATCAAATATCTCTCTTACTCTTATTGGGAGAGGCACCACACTAGAGTAGCGTTGAGGATTTTTGTTTCTTTCTTTTTGTGTCAAACACACTAGCAAAAATTGATCACCTCAAAACCCTAATATTATAACTCTGAGGATTATTAGTTTAACAATAGAGAACAAAATCCCTCCTTTTACTCTATGTTGGTGGCCACTATAGGCTCCAAAATAGGCCTATATTATTTTCTAATTAGCTGCTTATTTGTGTGACCTCATAGGATTAGGTTAGTTTAGTTGTAGGCCCAACCTAATTGTAACCTAATATCATAATTATTCTCTAGCAAGTAATTATGAATTGCTAAAATAACATAATTTATGATCTCCATAATATTTCCTATTTATATTTGGAAATTGTCGGAAATATCTTAGGACACAGTTCCTTCCCGTTTTACTTCATGAGTCATGACATTGTTTGTTCTTGGAAATAACATAGTCCTTTGTTCTTCTAAAAGCCGGCAAAATATTTTACTAATCTAGCTCAAACGCATAATATCATGGTGTTGCTAATCTGGTTATTATTGACGCCAACTAAGTGCTAGCTACGCAACCTTCTTCTGAAACAGTAAGACACCATTGTGTACATTGATAATGTCAGTCTTATTTACCTCTCTTATAACTTGATCGAGCATCATCGTATTAAACACATAGAAATGAAAATTCACTTTGGACGATTAACGTTGCTTTGGGTTATGTTCATGTGTTATCACTTACATTGTTCCATCTTCTATTAGTTCACAAGACCTTGCACAATACGATGGCACACAATGACAGCTCTTCCTTTACTGAAGTTCCAGTTTGAATGTCCATCCTCCTGCTCTTAACATGAGGGTGTGATAAAAAAATGATTTTCTAGAGTTTTTAAAATTGTGTATGTATTATATAATGTATATTTCCTATTATTATCTTATTACTAAAAAGAACTTTTCAATCACGATATATATTAATAAATAGGAAACCCAGTCCAATGCGAATTAGATACCCTTACAAAAAATTGTGATGAGAAAGAATTTGAATTTGGGTTTAATGCAATACCTTCACAAGTTGGTCTTGTAAAAAACTGCCTACTTTTAATTTAAAATTAGGCAACGGCCCAAGCCCAAAATTAAGAAGAGAACGAATTACCTTTCTGAATATAACGACTAGTTTAATCTATTTAGTGACCAATATAATCTTTTTATAAGTAACCGGTTTAATCCATTCAGTTTTCACCTTCTTTAATCTATATAGTGACAAGTTTAATTTATTCGATAAGATTGTTAGGTTAATTTTTGAAATTGTCTGATTTAGTTCGAAATTCAAAGAAAACAAAGAAAGGAGAAGAGAATGGACGGTTAAATTAGTGCTTGGGTTAAAATTTGCACCATCTCAATTCACAACCCAAGATTTTGACTTGCTCCCAATGCCCGCTTGCTTCGGTTATGATAAGACACTACTCAATCATTCTAGGTTTTTTATTACTGTCAGCGACAAAAGAGTACCCATATATGATTGGTTCTGTCTAACTGTACACGCATCAATTCATCCTAGGAAGCATGATACACCCGTAAGTTATGGCATTGCATGTCCAATAGGCAATAAGAAGGCATTCTAGTGAATAAATAAAGTAAATCCAACAGCTTTTTGTCAATCTTTTTCCTTTAAATGGCTTCATTCCTTTTCTCGGAACTCACCACCAGTCCACCACCATATTCTCACAAGTCACAACTAGGAAAGCAATCCAGTCCGGATCCGACCCTAGTACGCTCCAATCCGAAAGAAAAAATTCAAGCCGACTCCGACAAAAAAATAATCTGAATCCGACCCCGTTTAAAAAGTCCGACTCCGAGTCGGTGTAGGGTCGGAGTCGGATCTCATAAAACAATCCGACATCCGAATCCGACTCCGACTTTAAGTCGATTAATCCTTTATTATTATTTATGTTAATGTATTATTTATGTATAACCTGACTTCGACTTTTAGCCAATTGTATTATATAAGATTTCCCCATTGAAGAAATGATTGTTAAAAATAATAGTAATATTTAGATTATTTGTACTATATAATATTTCCATATGATTATTAGAAAAAAGTGTAATGATTAGATTATTGTATTATAGAAGACTTTTCTATTATAAAAAATGGACGGAAAAATAAGTCGGATCGGATTCGGAGTCGGATGTTTGGATTTTAAGTCGGATCGGATTCGGAGTCGGGTGTTCGGATTTTAAGTCGGATCGGAGTCGAATTTTTGGAGTCAGATGTCGGAGTCGGAGTCGGACTTGGATTTAAAATCCAACTTTTTGTAGGGTCGGAGCCGGATTATGCATAATCCGGTCCAAGTCCGACCCGTTGTCATCCCTAGTCACAACTATAACGACATCATTATCAACTAGGTGTCACCGCGTCAATATAATGACCAGATCACTCTCCCATCGTTGACCACACCCATGCAGTACTCAGTATAAGAATTAATAATATTGCCAATTTAATTAAATATCGGGATCAATATCTTAAACATTAGTAAACTGATATTTTAAATCAATCGCAACTTCAACTCTTGCATAGTTGCATATGATATTCATGATTGAAATCTCATACATTTGCGTAAACACATTAGCTAAGTTTCGAATACAATGTCAAAAGACAACCAGTCTCACGTATGTCTTTGAGAATACGCTGCTTGATCAACCACTTCTTCCTTCACTTGGCAATAGTTTACAATAACGCCATAATTAATTAGCCAAATACCATAGTATATATAATTAAACAATATGGTAAACAATCAAAATGAACATTTAGCCGAAATCCACAATCTTACAAAACTGTAAATGGATATATATATATATGAACTTTTTGTTAGGAAATACCGATTAAAATAACCATTTCGTTGGAAAAGACCTAATAAAATCTTTTTCGTTCAAAAAGACCTATTATAATATTTCCCTTTGTTACATAAAACCACCTCACTATTTTCGGCCCAAAAAGTCAATTTTATGGCATTGACTTTTCATCCCCTCCTTTTCTTATTAAATGAGACCAACATATTTTTTTAAGTTCATATGAGAACAGGTGAGAACCGTGAGAATCACTCATTTTTCCTCATTTTACGGTGATTTTGCTCATTTCACAACGCTTTTACTCGTTTTATGATTTGTTTATTTTATGTTTTTGCTCATTTAACATTTTTATGCTTATTTGGCAACACTTTTGCTCATTTTTACGTTTTGTACATTTTACGTTTTTGCTCATTTAAAATTTTAATGCTTATTTAACTTTTTTTTCTCATTTTACATTTTTGCTTATTTTACGTTTTTGCTCATGTAGTGTTTTCTACTCATTTTATGCTTTTGCTTATTTTAACTATCTTTGCTTATTTTATGAAGTTTTTTTACTCATTTTTAGTGGTTCTCACGGTGCTCACCATAAGAGGGTTCTCATTAGAACCCAATTCAATATATACAAGATTTCTAAAACGAGAAGAACTTTTTGTGTACATATATATAATACTTTGAACTAAATGTACTAGCCTCATATGCACGCGATGCGTGCGACGACATATTAGCATCAATACTGACATTAAAAAGTGCTAGAGCCACTAATACTATTTTATTGTAATTTAATTTGATCATTCGCAACTTTTTTTCTATGTGATGAACGAACATGTATCAGAATGTACTATACTTTGATATTATTGGATGATACTCCCTCCGTTCCTTTTTAATCTACACACTTTCCTTTTCGGCATGTCTCGTTTTAATCTACACACTGTTACTTTTTTAATTCTTGGTAACATATATCATCTACAATCTACTCTTTTTCCACTCATGTCATCCACTTTTAAATATTTTAACCCACTTTTTAGTTTCTCTCTCCATCTTTTCAGTTTCTTATCTCTCATACTTTTGTATTTCCTCCTTGGTTCTCCCCTAAAGTGAAGTAAGTAAATTAAAAAGAAACAGATGGAGTCACTAGTGGAAAAAAACGCAAGGGCTGCGGTGCAAGGGCTGCGTTTTTTAAAAAACGCAGCCCTTAATAGTGAAGGGCTGCGGTTAGCCCAAAAACCGCAGCCCTTCGTATACGAAGGGCTGCGGTCAATGCAAAACCGCAGCCCTTTTAGTGAAGGGCTATGGTTAGCCGAAAACCGCATCCCTATAAGTAATAAAGGGTTGCGGTTTTGGGCCAACCCGCAGCCCTTTATATTTGATTCTCGCACGGGCTTATGGGCTAGCTTATATTGAGCGCACAGATAATGAAACCTAGTTAGCACAAATATTGAGCGCCGAATTTTAATTCTCTCATTTTCTCTCATCTTTCTCTCTCCTCACTCTAACCTCTCCCTCTCTCTCATTCGTCTGGGCTCACAAATCTTCACACCACCACCTCAAATCTTCACCTCACCACCACAAATCTTCGTAGCCCCTCACAAATCTCGTATCTCCTCTCACAATTCTCGCCGGCACCCACCACACCACTCGCCACTCGTCGCGCACACCACCACCCTACTCGCCTCCTTCCCTATCCAGCAGAATAGAACACAACAACACAACAACAACACAACGACGCAAACAACAAAGCACAAACAACGGCAGAACAGACCACTCGTCGCGCACACCAACACCACAAAGGAGAACGAAGCACCAGCGACACAGCAACGACGCTACCAGAACGACAATGAAGCATCAGCGGGCCATCGACTGGCAGCGACGCAAACAAGAACGTGGAAGCAGCAAGCCTTAACAGAGGAGAGAGAAAATTGGGGCAGAACAAAGGAGAGAGAACGCGAAGGCGTTTAATTTTTCGTGAGTTTTTCAGTTTCAGATCTAGAATTTTTCGTTTAATTCCGAAAGTGTCAATTTTTCTGTTTCAGATCTAGAATTTCTTCTTTTTTTTGTATTTTCGTTCTGAAATTTGAATTTAGGGTTTTTTCTAGCAATTTATGAGCGATTTAGGATTTTGTTTGTGATAATTTATCCAGAATATTCGCTGGGATTTTGTTTTGGATTTATTTGTGATAATTTATCCATATCTTGTTGATTTCGTTTCATGAATTTATATTTTGTACTGTTCTTTTATAATTTCGTTATGTTCTTTATAATTTGGTGATGCTAAATTAAAAACATATACTCAGTATTGTTTTTGGATACATTTAGAACAATAAAATGCAAAAACAAAAAAAAATCTTTTTTGGTGACAAGGGTTGCGGGCTTTAGCAAAAACCGCAGCCTTTTGTACAATATATATATATATATATATATATATATATATATATATATATATATATATATATATATATATATATATATATATATATATGTGTGTGTGTGTGTGTGTGTGTGTGTGTGTGTGTGTGTGTGTGTGTGTGTGTGTGTAATTTATTGCGTAACATTACATTGTGAAACTAGATGGTATAAGCCTATTTCTTTAATATATTTGAATTACGAACATTTTTTAAAATAATATATCTAGTAATCATGATATATTTCTACATAAAATAATATGATGAGATGGATTATCCCAACTGACACAAACGACTACTACGAACCTTTAAATAAATAAACTGATAAATTATCCTAACCGACGCATACGACAATCATAAAAGCCAAAAAATAAAAAGATGAGACTATCCTCTTATTTTTCTTTATATGTTTATGGATTATTAATGTATGTTCTTTGAAATTGTAATTGCAATTGAAAGTTTAGGTAGAAAGAAACATTGTAAATTCTTACTTTGTAATTGTTTGGAATTGCTTTACTTATATCAGTTTAATTTCCAATCGAAAATTTCTCTTTTAAAGCTTGTTTTTTTTTGGGGAAAGGTTTTATGCATACATTACATCTTAGTATAAGTTAGCCAATCTTAACACACATAATTGTAGATCAAGAAGGAATTGAATATTTTAAAATAAGCATTGTTTGATAAGTGAAGGGCAAAAGAGTAATTTTATAGGGGACACCATAGCTCCCCCTTGGCTTATACTCCCTCTGTTTTCTTTTGTTGTTCCTATTTGGAATCGGGGAAGAAACCAATGCAACTAAAAAAGTGGGCAAGATTCCACTATTTTAAATAAAATTAAATTAACAAAAAATAAAGATTCTAGCCCTTTGAGTTATTCTATGTTAAGCAACCAATGATACAAAAAGTTTGAGGGGTAAAAGAGTAAAGTAACTACAAACTAGTGTGAATACATTTATTGCTCTTTGAGTTACTCTATGTTAGACAACCAATTAGACAAAAGTTTGAGAGATAAAAAGGTAAATAATGACTACTCAATAGTGTGAACACATTTATTGCAACTCAAAACTAATGGGAAATTTAATTCCTAAATTATACTATATATGGAAAGATTCAAAATAGGAACAACATATCGAAATTTCCCAATGGGGAATACAGGAACAACAAAAGAAAACGGAGGGAGTATAAAAGAGATATATTTTGTTTACTAATATGCATAGTTTTAAGCATATGCATTTTTTTTAACATAGTATGCATCTTATTTCCACAAAAAAAAAAGTTGTAAAGTTAGTTCAGAAACTAAAATATGCATACTCTATTCGAAAAATATGCACATCAATTCTTCTCATCCTTCTCTTTTTAAGGATTCTTAAACTGTGGAGAATGAGAAGGATTTTTTCTTTGCATATTTTCTGAACTAGATGTGTAACTTTTTATCATGTGTATTTTTTTGAACTAAATGTGCATCTTAATAAATATGCACATTTAGTACAAAAATTATGCACATTCAGAAAAAAAAAAATGCACATCAATCATTCTCATCTTTCTCGTTAAAATATCCTTCTCTTTCTCGTGTGTGTGTGTGCACGCGTTTGTGATCCTTCTCTTTCTTATGTGTGTGTGTGTGTGTGTGTGTGTTTGACCTTTCTCTTTCTCATATGTGTGTATGTGTGCGCACGCGCATGTGTGTGCATATATATAGATATTCTTTTATTTAAGTGGTGATTGGTAAGGCTTAAACCAATAGATACTCCATCTTATAATATATTACATAATAATGTATGTCCTTTCTTACACTATCAATTCTCCAAAGATTATCCTACTTTTCGTTTAGGCCTGTCTCTAAATAAATCTTCCTACTTTTACTTTATTTCTTAATTGGTAAAAGTTTGCTCCCTTTTCAAACTAGTTTAACCCACTTGTTGGACCCACATCATTTTACATTCTCTCATAATCATATTCGAATATATTCTCTCTGCTATTTAAATAAATAAAAATCGGACCCACTTTCTCACTATTTCCCCTCTTTACATTCGTCTATGTTGCTATAGTAAAAAGGAAGATCTTCATAGAATGAATTTGCTAAAAAGTATTCCCAAAGTGAAATTCAAAATAGTGCAACAAATCAAAGTCAAATAAGTGAAAGAAAACAAGGATTTTTTTATATTGATTGGTACAAGGAGGAAATCAAGAAATCCTTCTCTCAAGGAAATTTCCTAATTTATCAAAAAATATAATTTGGGAAAGACAACTATTGGGTTGATGGTATAGCTGCTGAATTGGACAGAGTGTGCCCTAGTTTTGATAGATGATCAGGAACTCGATTGTCATCACAAAAATGTGAGTGAAATGAATCATCTGAAATCCTTTACTAATTTGGAGAATATCCTTGATGAGATAATCTAGCTTCCAAGGGCATATGAACGTTTCTTGAATGATGTTGATAATTATTTGGTTGTCATCTTCAACCAAAGGATGAGGGATATTAAGGCTTTTACCGGTGGTGAAACAAGCCCGGAGCGTGAGAGCTTCTCATACGAGAGGTGTGGTAGGCCTGATTTAAAATCACTTGTATTGAGGATGTCTGCATTCAGGGTCCAAAACAAGGAATTATGTTTCCTATATTATATGCAGATTTTATCATAAGACAACTTTGAAGTCACTAATCCATTACTATACCACCCATTAGACAATTTCTCAGTATACAAGAACAAAACCGTGGGAGTATGTTAATATATATATAAACAAGCAAAAGAACTCATCTCCTATAATTATTCAATGGAAAATTTGTCAAAATTACCTTTTACAATTCAGTTTTTGTGAGAAACTACCTTATAACAAAATTGGCATGAAACCACCTTTTATGATTTTTTTCTAAGATGAAACTCGTCAGATTTTGGCTTTTAAGTTCCATTTATGGTGTTGATTTGCAAGTGGACCTCACTTGACACACTTAACACCCTCCATTTATTTTCGATTGTTTCCCAAGATTCCGCCCCCCCTGAGGAAGAGGCCCAAAGTGGAGAAGGAGAAGAAAGAAAATGAAAATAGTGGAAAATCTAGGCAAAGAGGAAAGAAATTGGGAGGTTAAGTGTGAGGTACAAATGCGAGCCAATGTCAAAAAAAATAGAAGTAAATAGCCTAAATTTGACGTTCAGTTCCATCCCCCAAAAACTGAGTCATAAAAGGTGGTTTTTGTGCCAAGTTATTCTATACAAAAGTAACATTATGTCTAACATAGGCTAGGCATGCAGTTCGTCATGTGCCACTCTTCTATCTTCTAATATATAGCATTTTATCAGTGTCGTTTGCATACGATTTAAAAAATACAAACATGGTTAATATAAAGTTTCGAACGGAAAGAAAGAATTTATCCATCAATCCTCTACACTCTTATTACTTGTCATATCATAAATAAAGATGTTATCACAGAACGATTCCCATGGAAATCATAAGTAAAACTAAAATGTTCCAATTCATAATGTTAATGAAATGACTTATTCAACTCCCTTCTTTACTATCATATCTCCACTTTTGACATTTTTTAAAAATCTGATGGGATATGTTAATTTTCGTATATATAAAATATGTTTACATATTTTTACTTGGTGTCGATTATAAATCTAAAACAAAGATTTGGGTACTTCTGAATAATAATTCCTAATGGAAAATAGTATATTCATACGTCATTGTTTTCAAATTTTTTTAGGCTTATCACTATAAAATGGGGAAAACCAATCAGATGCAAGCACGGGAAGAAAGCACGACTAGGTCGCAAAATAAAAACATGTCTTGTTTCTTAATGCATTGGATCGAGCCAAGTCTGATAGATTAGAATAAAGACAACTATCAAAAAAGTCGTAGTTGGGTGAGCAACAACCCAACAAATGATCTAGTCATGGCTTCCAAATCTCACACGAACTAGCTTGTGTCGAACCATAACTGATGATCTTTACATTTTGACAAGTACACAGCTAATCAAAAGTCTAGCAAATGAGGGCAACAAAAAGATATTAAAGAGTTGCAGTTATTAATATAATTTTTTTTCCTCTACTTTTCTACTCCATCTATCCCAAAATGAATCCAACAATATGCTAGCACCATCGCCAATGCCGCAATACGGAACTTTAATGATTATTGTGAAGGAATATGTGCTTAGACATCCCGGCAATTACTAAATATTAATAGGAATTATATTATGAAGATAATAAAGTTAATTATTTTAGTAATCGTATTTTCTTGCTAGAGAATAAATATGATTAATAGGACAATACTGATTGGGCATATAACTAAAATATATTAATCCTATGAGGTCACACATTGTAGCACAAGTTGGACAAAGCAAATTAAATCCATTTAGGATTAGGATTGGGCCGGCCATAAGTGGAATAGGAGGAGAATTAGTTCTCCAAACTAGCATATGACTCTTCTATTATATATAGGATATAATATTAGGGTTTAGGTGATCACTTCATTAAGCATTTTCTTTTTACAAGAGAGAGAGCAAGTGAAACCCCTAAACTATTCTCTCTAACCGGCCCCTATACCATCAAAAGCAAGAGAATTTCTTCTCTTCCGTTCTAGCAAACGTTGGTGTTCAATTGGTGTCGTGGACTGATTAGAGGAGCAACACTTGACGCTCTCAAATCTTCGAATCTTGCATACAACAGGGAAATGACGCTACAAAGGTTTGATATTTAATCCCTTTTGAATGATTCATGTGTTTGATTATGTTTGCGATCCTATGATAGATGTTCGGAAATTGTTTTACTGAAATTCCGCTATATGCATCTATATGTTCCTACAGTGGTATCAGTTTTGCCCAATTCATAATATTCATATGATCATGTTATTGTATGCAATTAAAGTTATTATTTTTATTCAATTAAGGGAAATTTTATTTATGGCTTGAATTTACATAATTGATATTTGATATTAATTGATTGGAAATTGTAAATAATTGATTTATTTATGATTTATGCTCAAATAAATTTTAAAGGTCTGAATTTTTTTAATTTGGACGAAATTAATTGTTAATTTCTCTTAAATTTTTGGACTTGTATATAGATAATTTGTCAGATTTAAAATTATTTATGTTTAATTTGATTAATCATTGAAATAATTTCTTAACAATTATAGATTTGATTTTTAATTTGTTAAATAAATCTAATGTTCATCACCAACATAGATCTAAAATAATATGATAGCTGATAATAATTTTCGGATTTTTCCCACTAATTTTCGGATTTTTATCATGTTATTTAGAAATTTTAGTTAAATTTTATGTTTAATTTGATTATTCATAGAATTTAAGGATAACAATTATAATTTTTTATTTTATTTGTTATGAGAATTCAATAAATCACACTAAAAATTATTTTTGAATTTGTCGGAATTTAATTGTTGAATTTTTTGGATATAATTTTATTTTACCCTAATTTTTGGATTCTTGTTAGAATTAATGTTTAATAGAGATTATTCATTCAACTCTAATCTCAATAAACCTAAAATAAAAATTTAAGCTTTGTTGATTGATAAAAAAATTCTGCCAAAATTTTCGGATTTTTAAAGCCTAATTAGATCTCTTAAATCTTTAATTAATTGTTGAATAAGATATATTTAATTTATATGTAATTGTTGCATAAAAATTAAAAGGAGACAACCCCTATGGCTGGGTGGCTCCACCAAAAGGTAGAGCCACGGTGGTGGACTGAGGCGACGACAGATGGTGGCCGCATAGGTTGGTGCGGCTTGCCGTAGAATCGCAACACGTAGCCCAGCAAGCACTTTTGAAGTGCATCCTACTGGTGGGCATTGCCGGATTCGCCACCGGCGTCTGCTGGCGGGTGCGGGCTGACCGACGAGGTCGTGGAAGGGCGGTGCGACCCAGATGCTGTCCGGCGGGCCTGAATGTGCTGTTGGCCTGGTGTGGTTTTTTGCGTGTGATGGTTGGTGTTTCCAGCGGTGTATTGCGTGAGTAAGGTGACTGTTGGCTGGCAGTCTTGTGCTGCTGGTCAACAGTCAACTCTAATTAAAAAAAATACTTTTGAAACAAAAATCTAATTTACTTCTTTGAGCATAAATCCAAAATTTCCTTTAATGCAAATCGAGATTAATACAGATTATTCTAGCCATATTTAAATAAGTAATAACTGAATTAAAATAATAAAGTTTCCTAAATAATCTCTAGCTTAAGTTTGTTAAGTTTTATTGTCTTATTAATTGTTAATAAGTAAATAGTTTGTGTTTATTTTATTTTAATATTATAAATGTGTGGATGTTTAATGTAATATGTATGATATTATATTTTGCATGTTATGACTAGTATGGCCCAAATTTGGATTGTAAATACGATCTGCGAATCGTTAAATTTGAATGTAAATTAAATACGATATGCGAATAGTTTTTATTTTTGTAACTTTAAATTTTTCGCTATTTATTTAATTCAAATTATGTAATCAAGCATGAGGATCGAAGGAGTTTCAAAAATGATGATCCATGGAGATTCAAGGGAAGATTCATGAAGATTAGTTATTTTCCTAAGTTTAGGGGCCATACTATATCATTTTAATTATTGCTTTTATTAGTGTTTGCATTTATTTTGTTTAAATGCTTGCTTCTAAGTTTGTTTGTGGTTAATTGATTCATGTGTTCACTATTGGTTGACCATATTAGTAAACTTAATTCCCAAAAAGTAATATTGAGTTTAATTGCTTTTCCAAACAACACCTATAAAGCCTTAAATCATGAGTAATAGGTTCTGCCAAAACAGGGTGTTGCTCATATTTCCGGGGATAGTAGGGTACACTAGTACAAAAACGCAAATTTGCGTCCCTGAATCTACGTCGGACATTTAAGAGGCCGACGTAGATAGATCATTTGCGTCGGATTGGAGACAGATCCGACGCAAATTATAAGTAATGTGCGTCGGATTGACTCGAGCATTCGACGCAAATCACTACTGTAAATGGGGAAAATTGAGTTGCGTCGTATGGGCCACGTGGTGCGATGCAAATGATGGGCCATGATTTACGTCGGATGGGCCACTGCACGCGACGCAAATCATGGGTTTTCATTAAGTTCATCCAGTTATTCCTTTTAATGAGCAGGTAGGGCTTTCATAATTTCTCTCACTTTCTCACTCCAGCCATTGGTCCTTCACTCTAGCTCACTTTCCCCATTTCGTCCTTCACTCTCACTCTCCGGCGACCCTTCCGCATCTCACTCTCCGGCGACCCTTCCCCGTCTCACTCTCCGACGACCCTTCCCCGTCTCACTCTCAAACTCGAAAATTCGAAATCCCCCAAAGACAAAAACTCAGTAGCAGATTCGTCAACAACAACCGAAGAAGAACCCTAGTTCGTTGTTCGCCCGTTAACGCTATTGGAAATCTGGAATCGTCTTAATTTGCTCCATCTTTCTCATTCGACCTGGTAAGTTCTCAATTTCTATCTCCCCTCAATTCGACATTCAATTTGTTATCCTTTAAATTCGACATTCAACTCTATACTTTTTAAAAAAAAATCTTAGGGTTTTGCTGCTTCGTTGAAGGAGTGTTTGAATCGCGTTGCAGTCGCTAAAAGCGGAGGAAGTTGTTGAGGTTGAGGTTGCTGAAATTTTGGCTTAGATTCCATTTTTGAGTTTCTATTTTTCTCTTATTAATTCTGGATTTATTGTACAGATTAATAGAATTTTGTGTTTGTAGGTTTTAGTGGATTCATTGTAATTTATTGTAAAATTACCTAATTTTTAATTTGTTAATTTTTAAGTTGTAATTTTCAGTGAAATTGTATTAAGTTGAAATTGATTTGAGCGTTTCCATTTTTCTCACTGATTCATTGTTAATTTGGGGGTTCAGTAGGTTTCTTGCAAATATGTTTTTTTTTGTTTTTGGTGAACAAGATTTGCGTCGGAACTCCACTATCATCCGACGCAGATGACTGTTATGTGCGTCGCATGTTGCAGCATGTCCGACGCAGATGACTGTTATGTGCGTCGCACATTACCATGTGTCCGACGCAGATGACAGTCATTTGCTTGTGACAGCGCTGGCTGGAGGAGTCATGTGCGTCGCACCTGGCGCACTGTCCGACGCAAATAGCTTAGGATCTGCGTCGTGTCCTAATCCGACGCAGATCATGTCTCACTCATCTGCGACGAGGTCTGTGCCGTCGGACCCATGTCCGACACAAATGGGCGCCTCGCATCCGACACAAATCGTCGGTTCTGTACTAGTGCTAGGTTTTTGGAACTTACATGTTAATGTTTAGTTTAACTCAACAAAATCATCAAAAGACAAAGTTTTGGGTTTTGAAGCTAAGAGATAGGAGTAAACAAGGAGTTGTTAACCTGTCTACCAAGAATTATAATTAGTTATTATTAATAAAGTGTTTACTTACCTCAACTACTATAAATTGAAGGCAGTGCTAAAGTCTGTTTGATTGTAGTGGGAGGGGATCTTGGTTATTCCTTTATTCAATAGGAGATTTTCATTTTGAATAAAGGGCAGTAGTTAATTAAAACTTGTTTAATTGCTGCTTTCTTGATAAACATTGATTGAATCTTGCTTTATTATTTGTTGTAGTAATCAGATCTAGTAACAACAACAGCAACACCAACAATTCTACTCGTAATTTGCGCTCCGTCCTTTTGAACGACTAATTGAATGCTGAACGTTTCATTGCAAGTGAAAGGGATATGAGAATCATTCTCAGAACTAAAAAGTTCAAAAGCTTTCACATGCAAGGAGAGGAAGCAACAATGCAAGAGATGCATGAAATGCTAACTCAGATCGAGCGAAACATCCCTAACAAGCCAGGAAAAGAACATAAGGATGTTCTTATGGTTAGTAAAGAGCAATCGCTCAATAGGATTGGGATTGCTATTAAGAAGGACGAAAGCAAATAAGTTGCCAAGTCTGAAACTTCTGAAAAGCAAAAGACTACACCAAAACCAAAAGTTGGTGATGAGCATTATTGTTACACCTGTAACAAGGTTGGTCATCGGAAGAGTAGTTGCCCCAAGTATCTGAAGGATCAAAAGAAAGGAGTGTCTAGTTCGGATATGTATGTTATAGAAGTTAACTTAGCAACTTCTGCTTCTTGGGTATTTGATACTGCTTATGGTTCGCACATTATCTGTAATATGTAAGGCCTCAAAAGAAGTAGAACATTAGGAATGGGATAAGTAGATCTTCGCGTTGGCAATGGAGCACGAGTTGCTACATTGGTAGTGGGAGTATATAGTCTACTTTTACCTTCTGGATTAGTTTTAGAACTTAATATAATTGTTATTATGTTCCTGCTATCACAAAGAACATTATTTCGATTCATGTTTTGGATTCAGAAGGTTTTTCATTTATTATAAAGAACAATTGTCGTTCTGCGTATTTGAATGATATGTTCTATGTCTCCGCTAAGTTATCAAATGGTTTATATGTGCTAGACTTAGAAACCCACATCTATAACATAGACAGCAAGAAACATAAAGCAAATGATTCAAACCTTACATACCTATGGCATTGTCGATTAGGCCACATAAGCTCAAAGTGCATTGAGAAACTTTATAAAGATGGAATTCTCAAATAATTTGATTTTGAATCATTTGATACTTGTGAGTTTTGCTTGATGTGGAAAATGACAAAGTATCCTTTCACAGGTTCAAGTGAAAGGGCCAATGATCTTTTAGCTCTCATATATACTGATGTGTGTGGACCTATGAGTACTTTGGCTAGGGGAGGGTACAGTTACTTCATTACTTTTATCGATGATGTAAGCAAATTTGGATATGTTTACCTCATGCGGCATAAGTCGGAATCCTTTGAAAAATTACAGGAATTCCAAAATGAAGTACAGAACCAACATAGGAAGAAAATTAAGGCATTGCAATCCGATCATGGTGGTGAATATTTATCTCAAGACTTTGGTGATGATTTTAAAGATTGTGGCATTCTTTTACAATGGACTCCACCAGGAACACCACAGTTAAATGGCGTTTCTGAAAGAAGGAATCGAACTCTACTTGATATGGTTCGATCCATGATGAGTCCTGCTGATCTTCCTATTTCATTCTGGGGATTTGCGCTTGAAACATCAACATTCACACTTAACAGAGCACCATCTAAAGCAGTGGAAAAGACATAATATGAAATGTGGACTGGAAACATTCCAAAATTATCTTTTCTAAGGATATGGGGTTGTGAAGCTTATGTAAAACGTTTACTCTCTGATAAGCTTTCACCCAAATCCGATAAATGTCTCTTTATGGGTTACCCAAAAGAGACTAAGGGATACTACTTCTACAACCAAATCGAAAATAAAGTGTTTGTTGCTCATAATGGTGTCTTTCTGGAAAAGGAGTTTATTTCCAAAAAAAAGTGGGAAAAATGTATATCTCGAAGAAATTCGAGATGAGCAACAAATGGATGAGGTTAACACCTCATCAGAGGCGGCCCGGCATGAAAATGCTCAGGAGGCGGTGCATTCAATTCACGTACCTCCTACGTACCATCCCACTTGGAGATACTCCATGCAAAGTCACTCAACCTAATGAGGTAGAAACTTCTTCTGTTGTTCCCCAACGTAGTTCTAGTAGGACCATCATTCCGTCAAAGAGATATATTGATTTCCTTTTGACTGAAAGTTCAGAAATAAAGATTATAGAATCAGAAGAACCTACTAGCTACAAAGATGCTTTGGATAGTCAAGACTCCGAAAGATGGCTTGAGGCCATGAAATCTGAATTGGATTCCATGTTTGAAAATCAAGTATGGGACTTGGTTGATTTGCCTGATGGGGTAAAACCCATTTGATGCAAATGGATTTTCAAGTTGAAACAGACAAGGATGGAAACATTAGTGTTTTCAAAGCAAGGTTGGTGGCGAAAGGTTTCAAGAAAATTCATGGTATTGACTATGATGAAACCTTCTCACCAGTAGCCATGCTGAAGTCCATTAGGATAATCCTTGCGATTGCTGCCTTTCATGACTATGAAATATGGCAGATGGATGTCAAAACTGCTTTCCTGAATGGGTTATTGAAAGAGGATGTGTACATAAGTAAGGTTCATACTGAGGATAATGTAGCAGATCCTTTGACTAAACCGCTTGCTCATTCTAAGCATGAGTGTCATACTAGGTCTATGGGGGTTAAGCATATGGGAGAATGGCTTTAGGTTGTTTACTTCATGTTTACAATTGTAAAGACATTTATTATTCTTTGAATGTTTATCAATAAAAATTTGTTTCTTATTTAATTGTTTGGTTTAGTATTAAACAAAATGTCCAAATAATTTGTGTTTTCAAATAGGATTATCAAAAACATTTTGATAATGGAACCCTATAAAGTGAACTGAAATCACAATTTATTTAAAGTCCCTAGTCTAAATCACTAAATTGGACATAAGTGATTTACTTAAGAGACTAGTATATAATTGATAGCGCAGTTCCATGGGCTATGGAGACATAGAGATGTCTAATTGATTATATGGATGTATATTTGATACATTGAGACATGACCTAATTAGATTCTAAAAGTAGAATCAAAGTATTATATTTAGTGGATTCCTTAGACATGAGTATGTCTTAATAACCACAATATAATTATTTTAACCTTGACGATGTTAAACGTCGCGCCGTAAAAGGAGGTTATAAAGTCAGTGATCAGGTGGGCTAAGAATTGAGTGGGAGCTATGGTCATACAAAAGTGGATAAGTCCTCCTATTATATAGCAGTGGTGTCTGGGCCTCTTGATGAGCGAGAACTGAAAATTTCATGGCCATGCGAAATAGGATTAAAGAGTTAATCCTTATTTGAACAGTTCGAACTCAGCAATCAAGGAACAAAATTTGAGAATAACATAGTGTTATCAAATTTGGCATTAATTGACTTAAGGAATTTAACATTGTGCTCTTGTCTTCGGACAAGTGGGAGATTGAAGGAATATGTCCTTAGACATCCCGATAATTACTAAATATAAATAGGAATTATATCAGGAAGATAATAAAGTTAATTAGTTTAGTAATCGTGTTTTCTTGCTAGAGAATAAATATGATTAATAGGACAATATTGATTGGGCCTATAATTAAAATATATTAATCCTATGAGGTCACACATTGTAGCACAAGTTGGACAAAGCAATCCAAATCCATTTAGGATTAGGATTGGGCCGGCCATATAAGGGGAATAGGAGGAGAATTAGTTCTCCTAACTAGCCTATGACTCTTCTATTATATATAGGATATAATATTAGTGTTTAGGTGATCACTTCATTAAGAAGTTTCTTTTCACAAGAGAGAGAGCAAGTGAAACCCTAAACTATTCCCTCTAACCGGCGCCTATACCATCAAAAGCAAGAGAATTCCTTCTCTTCCGTTCTAGCAAACGTTGGTGTTCAATTGGTGCTCGTGGACTGATTAGAGGAGCAACAATTGGGGCTCTCTGATCTTCGAAGCTTGCATACAACAGGGATATCACGCTACAAAGGTTTGATATTTAATCCCTATTGAATGATTCATGTGTTTGATTATGTTTCTGGTCCTATGATAGACGTTAGGAAATTATTTCCTGAAATTCCGATATATAATGCATCTATATGTTCCAACATATTGATAAAGTGATAGAGAATATACACATAATATTTTCTTTCTAGCTTTAGTATATATTTAGGTAAAACATTATCTTTACAAATCTTGTTAGTTTCCTAATATGATTAGGACTATTATTGTAACCCTATAAATATTGATCAATGTAATACAATAGAACCAACAAAGAGTTTACATTATCTTACTACATGTATCAAAAGCGGGTTAAAATCTTTGAGTTTTTTTATATTCAAGAAATTTCTTTTTCCTCCCGCTGGTGGGTGAGTGGTAATGTAACACACACTGAGCGGATCTCATAAGCCCTCTCGTTCAATTTTTTTTTCATAGCCAAGATTAAGGACCTAAATCAATCCAAGTAATTTTTTTTTCTTTTACCAAGACCTCACTTCCGACATTAATTCTTCAACAACAACTCAACCATTTTGTTGTTTCGTGTGCATAGGACCTCACGTCACTTTGCTTTTACTTACAATATGTTATTGCTAAATTGGGTTTTACGTCCCACTGCTTCGCTAGAAACACCACTTTATTTGTTTAATTTTTCGGGTTTTTCACCATATATACCCCGGACACATTTTTTTTTGCACCATATACCCTTGTAAGTTTCAAAATTCACCATATACCCCCGAGATTTTTACAAATATATTAGAATACCCTTATGACTAACGGAAGTCTAACACCGTTAGTCTTAATCCCTAGTTCTGTTAGCTAACTCTAACCAACCCTAAATGACCCTTATTATCTTATTGCTTCTCTCTTCACCCAACTCCCAACCCCCCTCCCCCTCCCCCTCCACCACCCGCCTTCACTATCTCCGGCCACCTCTCCTTTACTAAAGCACACACATCATCCCCACCATTAGAGGAGGCATGCAGCACAACCACCACACACCCATACCATTAACCCCTCACCTTGCCTGCTGCACTGGCCTGCTCACCCTTCACACATCTCTCAAGACCCACAAATTAACATGTTGAAGTTGACCTAGTGAAATCCACAAACATTAGTTCACGTCGAAAATTTTCAAGCAACAATATAATGATTTTAGTACAAAATAATCTGAACAAACCCTGAAATATGAGTTTGAGAGAGAAAGGAGAGAGATAATGAAATTTTATTTCTAGAAAATGAAGTCAGGTTGTTAGTCAACCCTTAACCACTTATATACAAGACTTTATTACAAATGCTTCTAGAGAACATTACTAAATAAATTTGAATTAATTAACAACCTAACACAATCGAAAAGTATGAGGAAAAGTATGAGGGTGAGGAGGTGCAGTAGAGATGGAGGTGAGAGAAAATATTTTTGGGAGGAGGGTGTCTTTCCTCGTGTAGAGTACTCAAATTATTTGCACGAAATGGCTAAATCATTTGGTGTACTAAGAGCTTGATATTTTCAACAAATCAGTATATTTTGGGTTGAAATTGCACAAATTTTGGCATAAAATTGATTCAAAAATCAATGGGAAATTTCCTCAGGTACCCCTGAGGTTTGACGTAATTCTCAAATTACCCCTCACATTTGGGGAATTCCTCAGATATCCCTGAACTTTGAGTTTGTGCTCAAAATACCTTACTATTGACGGAACCCTATCTCCGTTAGGTTTTCCTCTCTCCCCAATTTTCTCTCTCTCTCTTCCCACCATCCTTCATTGATGACCCTATTGCATCCAAGCAGGAAGCTTTATCGTCGGGCAGCTCTGCCCAAATTCTAGCCAGCACTCACCAGCATCAACCGTCGGCGGTGGCTGCAAGCGGCAACCACCAACAGTCAATGAAGGGCCTGAGCTGCAAGCATCAGGCCGAAGCCCAACCACCGCACCCAGCAACCACGAAGGGTGTCAGCACGCGTCTTCAGCAGTGGCAAGTCGGCAACAACCAACATCAACTATCAGCGGTCGCTGCAAGCAGCAACCAACAGCAATCGTTGCTAGTGCACGACCCGAGCCGCAAGCAGCAGGCCGAAGCCCAGCCACTGCAGTTCTCCCCGTCCTTCACCGCATATCTGCACCATCTTCTGCCGCCCGGATTTACCTAATTATGCGCAACATCGTGGCTTTAAACTGATTTTTATGCAACAGTTGTTCATAGATTAAGGAGATTAATTAGGTTCTAAAAAATCCAAAAATTATGGGCAGGAATTTTGCATTAATTTAACAAACTAAATCTGGTTTTATTTTGTTAATTTAGACTTTGATGGATAATCTCTATGAACCTTAAAGTCTAACTATATTTCAGAATTAGTGGTATGAATGTATCCGAAAATTCAAGTAAATAACAATGGAGGATAGTGTGAGGAGACAGAGAAAATTTGAGGTTTAGAATGTCATCAATGGAAGATGGTGGGAGGAGAGAGAAAGCTTGGAGATTCATCAAAGGAGAATGGTGGGAGGAGAGAGAGAAAATTAGAGGGAGAGAAAGAGAAGAAAACCTAACGGAGTTAGGGTTCCGTCAATAGTAAGGGTATTTTGAGCAGAAACTCAAAGTTCAGGGGTATCTAAGGAATTCCTCAATGTGAGGGGCAATTTGAGAATTACTTCAAACCTCAGGGGTAGCTGCGGAAATTTTCCAAAATCAATTGGGTTAAATTCTGGAAGGAAACTGGGTAAACTTGCAATGAGAGAGGAAGAGGGAGAAAGGGGGTTATGGAGGAAAAGGGTAATTTGGGGGCGGTGCACAGCACCGAGAGACACAGATTATTGGATTTTCAATCGCTGTTGTTGGGACAGGAGGCAGAGGGGCTATGTGCGTTGTGCGGTGGTGTGCGGATGGTAGGTGATTGTTAGTGGCTGGCAAGGGTGGTGCGACTGCCTCGGAGGTATTGTAGTGGTGTTATTTCAGTGACCCATCAACGACCCTCCATCCTCCTCTCTTCTTTCAATTATTAATTATTTTCTCAGATTTATTTTGTTTTGTATCTTGAGTTTTCATTTGATTTCTGTTTAAATAAAAAAAAAAAGCAAGCTTGACGTTGATTTAATGGCAGAGGAGATAAAGAGGGGAGGTGGGTTTCTTCGGTTAGGGGAGAGAGAAGGGGTTTAGGGAGATTAATTAGGGGAGAGATAATCAAAGATTAGTGGATTAATTACGTCAAATTAGGGTTAATGACTAACGGAGTCAACGGCCGTTAGTCATTAATGGCATCCTGTTGATTTTTTGAAAAGTCGGGGGTATATGGTAAATTTTGAAACTTGCAAGAGTATATGGTGCAAAAAAGAATATCGGGGGTATATGGTGAAGAAACCGTTAATTTTTTAAAAACTACCCTCGATGGCCAAAGATCAAAAGGACCCACCAACTCCATCTTCTACGCCGTTTGCAGCTCCGTCAATAGAAGACTTGTCAATCTAAGTTTGTGCAAAACAGCTCCTGCTAATTATGTTTGGTTTGATATATTTTCTCAAAATTCAAATCTCATGTTTTTTTTCTCTTTTTAATCATATTAGGAAAGTACATATGGTAGTTTATACTTACCATAAGTCTTATATATGTTATTATATTTCCTATAATCATAGTAACTTTCAGTTAGGAAAGTATTTTAGTTGTTTCCTGTTAGGAATATATTTAGGGTAGCTTCTACCTTTGTTTCTCCAACAACAGCAATGCCTCCTCGATAATAGCCTTATTTTCGGATCCGCAACTTAGCCCGAATCTGCAACCCACGCGCGCCCATTCTCCTTTGGCCAACAACACTCTCCTATCCTCTGCGTAGGTTGTGGTTGTTGCTTCCCTCGTCATCATTAGGGCCCTTCTATTGCTTCTCCATTTGATCTTCGGTTCTCATATTTAGGGTTGTTTAGAGTGCGGTCTGGACTACACCAAACAGCAACCCAAACTGTTTTTTCGCGGTTTGGTTTGGTTTGCGGTTTTAAAATTGTGGTTTAATTTGTGATTTTAAGAAAACGGCGGTTTCCGGTTTGGGTTGGGTTTGAGTTTTTGTAAACGGAAACCGCACCGTAAACCGCAAATTTACATGATTTTTTTATAAAAGAAGTTTATCTATTTTGGTTTAGGATGTGGTGAGGCCTGCGTGCCTCTTTTTTTTTCTCTCCTTTGTTTATTGTTTGTTTTTTTTTACAAAATCTTTATTATTTGTTATGTCTTCTATAACTTCGACTGCCAACGAAATTTTGTGAATTTTGAAGTCTTTTTTATTTTATTTGGATTCTTTTTATTAATTATCTAGTTTTAGATGATTATGTTTTGGTTTATCAACATCTTTGCACCAAATTTTTTTTTATTCTTAGATTGCAAGACTCATATCGCGGAGGAAAATATGGTTAAACTGCACCGCACCAAACCGTTTTGCGTGGTCCGGTTTGGGTTGGTGTGGGCAAAAGTGCTGTTTTGTTGGAAAAATATCAAACCGTATATTTGCGGTTTGGTTTGAGTTACATCTCAAACCGCACCAACCCAACCATCAAATAGTCCTACTCATAATATCCTTCATCGTTTGATGCATGATTCAGATCCAGTTTGACCGTCCCGACTTTATCCCGCTCCGACTGTGGGGGTGTGATAGAGAATATACACAGAATATTCTCTTCCTAGATTTATGATATATTTAGGTAGAATATTATCGTTACAAATCTTGTTAGTTTCCTAATATGATTACGAGTATCATTGTAATCCTATAAATATTATTCAATGAAATACAATAGAACTAGGGAGTTTAGGTTATCGTACAATTATTATTATCAATTGGTAAAACTTATGAAACGTTGATGTATTAACAATGTAATATCGATAGAAAACTGAGAACATCATATATATACTAACATTTGCTATAAAATATTAATATATTTTATTATGTTCAAAGTTAAGCATATGAATTAGCCGGTAAACATATGAGACAATAATAGAGTTATTTTTTTTTGGGTTAGTAGCATTAGAAGGGGTTTTTTTCCTTTAGACCGCCCGGAAGGAAAGGACGGGGGCCTGGAAAAAATTGGCCCTTTGGACCGGAATCTTTTTTTTTTAAAAAAAAAATCTTTTTAATTTGATTTAAAAATATTTATATATTACATATTTTAAAATTTAATAATTTTAATAAAAATATTCCTAAAGTTAATAAATAGTAGGTTTTTAAATTTCTAACTTTTTATTACCTTTTACACTTTTTAACATATAAACTTTTTTTAATAATTTTTTACTAAAAATTTCAAATTTCGGTCCACCGGTCGGCCAATTTTCTTGGCTGGCCGGACCCGGCCGAAACCCGAAACCGGATTTTCTTGGCCCGAATCTTGGACCCTCGCCCCCCGGTCCCCAACCGGCCCGGGTCCGTTCCCGATCCCTCCCCCCCTCGATTCGTCCGTCCTGGCTCCCCCTCCTTTGAACAGCCCTAGTAGCAATAATAGAGTTGAAGTAGAAAGATAGGGTATTTAACTTCAGCACGTTAAATCACATGAGAAGGTGATCCTAGTGCATCTCGGCAATTGGTGGTAGGATTGTTTATCATCCGTCCTCCAATTTGAAGTCTAACAAATTTTGACTTGTATTTAGTTGTCATGCTCGTTGATTTTGTCTTATTAAATATTAATTGTTATCGTCGACACTCATAATAGACATTGCAGTAGAACCCAATTATTTAGGCTGCAGTACTTTTAAATTAATTGTTTCTTTTATTTATATGATGAGGGAACTCCAAATAACATAACACACTTTTAAAATATTTGTGATAACGTACGGTGTAAGGTTCTCCCATCAATTACTCCGATGATTATTAAGTTGACCTTTGATTATTTTACATACAGAGGCACAGAGCTGTGCTATTAAGGTTTTATCATTTAATTAGTTTTCGACTTTTTGGTCCAATAGCTGTGCAATTGGTTTGCAACAAAACAATAATTTTTGACTTTTTTTCTTGTTTTTCTGAAAGCCATAGCCTAAACACAAGTACATGTAGTAAAAAAATGCAAAACTGTATACATGCAAACAGCATAAATGTTAACCAAAAGCATTGTAACAACGTCAAAAATGTCATAAAATTCTTTAAATTTGCATGCATGCAATTAAAGTACTTCCTCCCTTATTTTTACTTGCAAAGTTTTGTCTTTTTTATTTAATTAACCATGTAATACGGAAAAAACTTATAAACTTTTCTCTCCACGGGTTCTTTAGTGCTTGTGCTGGTAGCCATGGGCAGACCTCGTGGGTCGAAAAACTCGAAGGCCATGAATAAGAGAAAGACGAAAGCAGTAGGGCCAACATCTTCTGAGGCAAAGAAGACGCGTTCTGGTTCAAGCGATTGAATGAATTGTAAAAACAATCTGCTGATAAACAATTGTTCTCTGAGTGGTTGAATATGTTGAATAGTGGGTCTAAGTCGAGAAATCCTGTTAATCAGAATGATTTGACTTCTGGGTCAAGTAAGAGGGTCTCATGGGTGAAAGAAGTTGAAATGAAAGATGTGATTAATAATAACATGGATCATGATAAAATATTGCAACCTGATTGTAATCCGCATTCATGAGGATCATGTAATCTCTGAAATTGACCTTGTAATTGTGTGATATGATATTCAAGATGAAGTTAGTTATTGGGAGTTGTAGGGTGTTTTTATTTGTCTATGCGGGATGAGCGCGTATTTGACTACCCCATTGTAAAAGTTTTGTCGAAAAATATTTTGAAATACAATAAGTCGCCGATAAGTCTTTAAATGAAAACTCATGAACTTAATTTGATATTGGGAAATCGTAGGGACAACTTATGGACTTATCCAATGTAGATTTCCCCGTCATGACTCCATTAATGGTCATACAACCATAGATTGAGTTTGGGGGTGAGGGTACGAATAAGATCAGGATTCAAATCTGTCCATTGTTGGCCTCCACTTAATAACTATTTATGTCATGTTTTATGCAAATAAAAAACCAAGCAATATTTTAATGCAATCTAATAATTAATCTATGTTAGTTCATTAAACAAACAAAAGACTAATTTTTGGTGACTTGTTATTATGCAATCAAATTACTGGGATCCTAATCAGATTGTCCAACTATCTTATTAGGTGTTAAAACAGTTCTTTAGGTCTTGATTATCAATATTAAGCATGTGAGGTGATGAAAGAATTAAATCATACAATCACGCATATGAATATACAATATATAGATAAGAAATATAAAGAGAAGAGAGATTAGAGAAGAATATACAATAACGCGTTAGTTCCTTCCATTTCTACATTGCAACAAGTAAATTGTTAGCACAAAAGGAATTAAATTGGAATTGACCCTCGGGAATTATATCTTTTTCGCATGGGTCTTATGCAACGAACTTTAGGTTGAGCACTCTTGAAGCTTGAAATAGGAAATTTGAAGGTATGAATGTGTGTTTGAGTGTGTTTGAATGTGTTTGATTATGTGTTTGTAGAGAGTGTTTATGTAGCATGAAGTATTGTATTCGTAGGACAATATGTTGCAAAACCCTATGAAAAAGTGTCAAGTCGCTCGAATAAATCCAGCTATTTATAGGAAAAGGAATCCGAAAACAAAGCGAGGAAATAACTAAAAACAGTGGGTTAGATGCACGTAGGGTGAGCGCACGCTCCATGTGCGGCACGCACGAGGTGTGCACCTACACGACTCGTGCGTCTAGCGCACTTGCTTTGCGTTTTTCAAACTTGTGCACGACATTTGCACTGCGCACGCACAATATGTTGCGTTAGACACAATGCTGATCTGACCGGTTTTTTAATCGTTTTAAGATTCTTTTTTATCTTTGATGAAATTTATCCATTGAAATCCAAAATCAGCTATCTTTGTGAGTAAAATCTGATTTTCGAAATACCTTTTTAAAATTATTTATCAAGAATAATTAATATTAAAATATTGAAAAAATGCAATTAATTATCAGGAAAGATTAATTGGGCTTTTAAAATCGGGCTTGGATTTAACAAATAAGCTTTATATTTTCGAAATGCTTTTGGACTTAGCTTCTCATATTGCTCTTCCTTTGGACCGTACCAATTAGGACGACGGTATGTTTCATCATTGGGTACTACATGAGGAGACATGATTTTGTGTCTACAGGAGTCTTTAATAGTTCGTTAGATTTTGGGGGCTAATCTAGCACAACATGTTGTTGAGGGGTTTCTTAGACGGATATGGGGTAAATTGGAAATTGATAAGCTTGTTGCTTTTGGTAGAGGAGTATACATGGTTATATTGCTGAATGAAGAATCTAGGGATAGTATAATTGCTGAGGGGTTTCAATTCTTGATGAAAAACCATTAATTATTCAAACATGGAAGCCTGGTGTGGATTGGCACCATAAGAATGTTGGGTGGCTTCCAATCTGGGTTGAACTCCATGGGTTAGACTTGAAGTATTGGGAGAAAAGAGTTTGAATAAGATTGTGGGTGTAATAGGCAAGTTCCTGAAACTGGTCATGCTACCTTCAATAGGGAGAGATTGTTGTTTGCCAAGGTGTTGGTCGAAGTATCAATTGATGAGTACTTCCCTGAATCTGCTCAGTTTAGGAATGAGAAAAATATTATAGTTGAACAAAAGTGTTCACTATGCCTAGAAACCTTGTATTGTGCTCGACTTGCAAGGTTATTTCATACACACAATGACTGTGTGAAGAACAAGAGGGTAAAACAAGCAACAAAGGTGTGGTTGGTTAAACAAGTTCCTGGTGTCACAAAGGAAGTTATTGCTCCAAAGGAGAATGTGGTACCAAATAAGATAATGCAGATGAAGGTTACTAGTATACCTGTGAGAAACAGATTTGATGAATTGACAACAGCAACTACAGAGAAGTTATTTTATGATGTGACAAGGAACAAGGAGGATAAGATGCAGGGATTAAAGGCCCTCCTCATGGATAACATTTTAGTTTGGAATATTATGGGATTAAATAGGCATTCTAAGCAGGTTGTTGTTAGGAAATCCATTTCCTCTAACAAAATATCCCTATTTAGTCTCCTGGAAATTAAGGTAAAGATGTCCAAGATGGGGAGTATTTACCAAAACTTATGTTCTGGAAGGTGCTTCACTACTAATGGTTGTGTGGTTGATAAAGGAAGAATTATAGCTACTTGGTTACCTAGTTCTTTTACAGTCTATGTGGAGCTTGTTACATCTGAGCTTATACACTGTAAAGTGGAGCCTATGGGACCTAACCCCAGATTTATGCGCTCCTTTGTCTATGGCTCGAATGATATAAGTGAGAGGGTGGCATTGTGGTCTGAATACTAAAATTAAAACTAATATTCCCTGGGTGGTCATGAGTGATTTCAATGTGGTATTAAATTTAGGTGAGATAATTGGCTCCCCTGTGAGGTTACATGAGGTTGAAGCTTTCAGAGAGTGTGTGGAAGCTTGTGAGTTGGATGACATCAAGAACGTAGGAAGGTTCTTCACTTGGTCTAATAAACAAGAGGGTGATAATAGGGTCGTCTCTAAAAATAGATCGAGTGTTAACTAATGAAAAGTGGATCTTAAAATATGAGAATGTTGTGGTTACTTATCTTCCAGAGGGTGAGTATGACCACTGCTCTGGGTTGGTTTGTATGCATAAGAAGCATGGTGGCAGGAAACCTTTTAGGTTTTTCAATTTATGGGTGCAAGCTCTAGAGTTCATGAATATTGCCAGGACTGTATGGAGTAGTCCTATCTATGGATGCAAGATGTATAAGGTGACCCATAAGCTGAAATTATTGAAAGTGGAGCTCAAAAAGATTATTTGTTATTTGTGACTTGAAATCTTGTGAAAATGGCATAAGGCTGACTTTTAATGCATATATCTCCCAATATATAAATGGTTTTAATGTGATTCAAATTGGAGGTGATATCTTATTCCAAGAGCTTTCCAACGACATTTCATATGCCCAATTCCGCTAAGAAACGAGAAAGTTATGGCTGTTTTATGAAGAACTGTCGAACTGGAATTTTGTCTCACCCGAACGGGCGGGTTTTAGCCCGACAGGGCGGGTTTTAGCCCGACCGGGCGCTTTTTTACGGGTTTTTATATTATTTTTAACCCTAAGTTTTTAAGCCGTCATTAGAGTTATACTAGGAGATTTTTATTAGGGTTTCCTTATGTTATAAAAGGACTCTTTTGGTGATCATTATTTGACACACACTTTAGCCATTAGAATTTTAGGACTCCTTGTAATTATTCTCTCTGGTTTTCTCCATCATAGTGAAGAAGCTCGAATCCCCCACCTGTGGACGTAGGTCTATTTTGACCGAACCACGTAAATCCTTGTGTTCTTTCTGTTTATTTTCTTTATTGCTTTTCTCATCCTTCTTATTTCATTAACTTGTTCCGCATTAATCAAACTACAACACCCCGTTTCCTAACATTAATCATAATGGGTTTTCTGATATTCAGGTGAAGCTCACCAAGCCTATCAGAATTTGATACAGGTGCAGGGTCAAGTCTATGCCAATCCAGGTGTTAGTGCTTTAACTATTGCTGAGAAGTTTGCCACTGAGGATTATAGGAAAGCTCAAGATACTTACGTGAGTTTCCTAAGAGACAAAGCAGAAGAAAACTGAATCAATCAGGGTGATGACAATTCTTAGCTTTTTCATCAGTCCATAAAAAGCTAGAAGGAATGTCGACAAGGTGTATACTATTCAGGATGGGCAAGGGCAATGGATGAATGATGAACAAGGGGCTCAAGATGCTTTTTTGAGCTTTTACCAAGGCTTGCTTAGAACTAGTTTGAGTACCAGATGTGATGTGAAATCTTAAATAATTAATAAGGGGGTGGTTTTGACCGATGAGAAACAAGGCCTTCTGGAGTGTGTGTTCACAGTTGATGATGTGAAGCAGGTTCTACATCCAATCCCTAATGAGAAAGCTTGAGGAATTGATGGGTATAACAGCTATTTCTTCGAACACAGTTGGAATATTGTTGGGGAGGAAGTTGCAGCTTTTGTGCTTAACTTTTTCAACACTAGAAAGCATCCACTCTAATTTCAAAGGTCTCATGTGAGTGACTTTAGACCAATTTCATGCTATTTTATTATATTTACGGTTTTTTCACCATATACCCCTGACAAATTTTTTTTGCACCATATACCCTTTCAACTTTTGAAATTCACCATATACCCCTCACTTTTGAAAAAATACATCCATTTACCCTTAATGACTAACGGCGTTAAACTCCGTTAGTCAATAACCCCTAATCCCCCCTCTAATTAACTAACCTAAATCTACCCCTAATCCTAATCCTAACCCTAACTCTAACCCTAACCACAATACCCTAATACCCTAATCCTAACACCTAACACCTAATTAACACCCCCACCTCTTCCCCCACCCCACCACCCCCTTACCCCCCACCCCCCCCATCTGCCACCACCAACCCTTACCCCACTGCACCACCACTCCAATGCACCCCCTACCCACCCCCCCTCCCCCTTCACCTGCAGCCCCCCCTCCACCCTCCCCGCATCCGCCCCCTCCCCTTCCCCGCAGTCGCGCATCGCCCCTTCCCTTCCCCCGCCATCGCGCAACCTCCCATCCCCTACCCCGCCGTCGCGCGCACCTCCCCTCCCCTTCCCCGCCGTTCCGCAACAATTCGTGCTTGATTCTCGTTTCTCCCAAAATTTTGCGAGGAATCGAAACTCCTTCACGCCCTCCCGGAATCGAAACTCGAAACCATTGCGAAATTCACGAATTCAAAACTTTCGCCATTGGAACTCCTTCAAAGCTCGAAAACCCGCATCAACTCAAGCACGAATTGTTGCGAGTTTCGAATTTCGAATTTTTTTTGGGGTTTAGGGGTGCGATTCAACAGGGGAGGGGGGGGGGAAGGCGGGGTTGCGGGGGAGTGGGGGGGGGACTTCGGTGGTGGTGGGGAGGGGGGGGGTCAGCGGGGGAAGGGGAGGAGGTTGCGGGGGGAGTGAGGAGAGGGCTTCGGTGGTGGTGGGGGAGGGGGGGGGGGGTCAACGGGGAAGGGGGGAGGGGGTGGTGATGGGGCGACGGCGGGGAGAAGGGAAGGGGTGGTTAGAGTTAGGGCCCAAGTTAGTGTATTAGATTAGGGTTAGGGTTAGGGTTTGATTTAGGTTAGTTAATTAGGGTTAGAGGGGGATTAGGGGTTAATGACTAACGGAAGTCTAACACCGTTAGTCAAAAGGGTAAGTCGATGTATTTTTTGAAAGGTGGGGTTATATGGTGAATTTGGAAAGTTGAAAGGGTATATGGTGCAAAAAAAATTTGTCAGGGGTATATGGTGAAAAAACCGTTATATTTAAGTGCATCACAAAGCTGATTAGTGAAAAACTTAAGTTGGTGCTGCCTAGTTTGGTTTCACAAACACATGGTGCTTAGAAGCATCCAGCACAATGCTGTGTGAAGATATTGTGATGTATAGAAGGAGTCAAAAACAGAAATGTTACCTGCTGAAATTAGACTTACAAAAGGCCTATAGTACAATTTGTTGGGAAATTTTAGAAGACATGATGATTGCTTTGAGATTTCCTAGAAGATTTGTCAAACTTGTTATGACTTGTGTTACCATTCCTACCTTTTCCCTGATGTTGAATGGTGTGTCCACTGGGGTTTTTCACTCCAAGAGAGGGCTTAGACAAGGAGATTCCATATATCCTTTCTTGTTTGTACTATGTATGCAATATCTCTCTAGAATCATGTCCTATATTGAAAAACAACCTGAGTTTGGGTTCTATCCTAGATGCAAGTCTCTAGGAATCAACCACCTTTGCTTTGCAGATGATTTGATATTGTTCAGTAAAGGGGACTATAGGTCTACACACATGTTGTTGCAAGGCATTGAGCTTTTTTCTGCTACTACTGGCTTGAAGGCAAACACTTCCAAGTATGCTTTCTTTAGTTATTATGGCATGGATAGATAGGAGATTCAAAGAATTGGGGAGAGCTTTGGATTTCAACATGGTGCTTTACCTTTTAGGTACCTGGGTATACCAATTAGCACAAAGAAATTGTTTGTTGCTGACTGTGAAAAGCTTATTGAAAAAATGGTGAACAAGATCAGAATTTGGAGCACAAGGCATATTTCCTTTGTTGGGAGGAGGCAACTAGTCAACTCTATCTTGATGAGCATCAGTGTACAATGGTCTTAATTTTTTTTGTTCCCCATGGCTGTTCTAAAGCAACTTAATGCAATATGTAGACTGTGGATAGGTACTTATAATAGTCCAAGACCAGGGTATGTAAGCTAGGAGGATGTTTGCAAGCCTATGAGTCATGGTGGGCTTGGGTTTAGAGATCTATTGCCATGGAATGTTGTTATAGCAAACATGCTTGGAATATTGCCATGAAAGCAGATAATCTATGGGTGAAACGAGTTCATACCATGTGTATCAAAGAACAATACTGGAGCACTTCCAATCCAAATTCAACCCAACCCATTAACCCGACCGATTGTTGACCCAACCCCTTACAAATCCGACTTGTTACGAACCCAACCCATTGTTAATCTGTCTCATTACCAACCCAACTCATTGTTTATCTGACTAATAGCCCAATACTTGATATGGCTCAACTCAAAAGTGGTTGAGGTCAAGCTCAGGTCGAACTCGAAGCTCATTGAGCTCAAAATTATTGGATCCATTCAAGCTCAAGAGGACCACACCTCGACTCTACTAAGCTCGAGGATTGGCTCAAGAACTCAAAATTGCAAATATTCAGATATAAAATTTGGCTCAATTTAAGTCCAGCAGGATTGGAAATGTATTTCCCAACAAAATCATGTCAAAACTTATAATAATTGACCCAATAAATGCCAAATATATAGTCAACCCCACTAAGTATAAAACCCGACATCCTCTCAATCAACTCCGCTCTATATGACGTTTTAAACAATAATTGGTTTCCTATTACACTTGCTTTTGCTCCGATGTGGGATTTCATGAGATATCTCAATTTTTTTTCTTCCCCCGTCCCTCTTATCAATCTTCACTCCAAATGCACTTCTTAAACCTTGTCTTTGTCACCATGTTTCAACTAATATGAAAACGTGAAAGTAAATGTTCAGGCAAAGTTCGCTTATCATAAGGAGTGAGTGAAGCGATATTTGAAACAAGACATATAACAAGAGCAACTAGGTGACAATTCTTCTATCTTATTTAAAAGTAAAATTGTTAATGCATATATCATGAAATATTAATGCAAGCTAAGGAAAATAATATCTAGGCCCCTATCTTGCCTCCACCAAGACAGGTGTTTATGTACCCTTAGCGAAGGACACACCGTGCCTACCCCGGACACATGGGGATCTTACGAACCTCCCCCACTTTAAGAGCTTGAAGTACTCCTCAACCTTTCTCGGACTGCCAAAGAGTTGTATCTCGCTCCCAAGAAGCCTCCGCTTTTGGACAGATCTTCCAATGGACCAACTATTACATCCGTGTTTTACTTTGGCCCAAGCGACAATCCGATAATCTTTTCAAATTTCTTCGTGAATGGTTTTTGTATTGTTAGTGGGTTCCTCTTTCACGGTGGAGGCAGTCTTGCGCATCCTCATGGTACGGCTTTAAATAACTCACGTGAAATGTAGGGTGGACCTTTCAACATTTCCGGAAACAGCTTTTATGCAACTTTACAAACCCTTTGCACAACCTCTTTTTTTTTTTTTACATCGGCGAATCATACAAGTTACAACAAAAGTAAACATAAAGCAAGAAAACTACAACTACCACTAGTGGAAAAATAAGGAAGGGATGCGGTCAAAACAGCCCTAAGGGCTGCGTTTTTGGCCAGCAGCCCTTTCCATAGCAGCCCTTCAATAAAAAGAAGGGCTGCGGTTTACGCTTAAAACCGCAGCCCTTCAAGTTCAAATTTTTTTAAAAAAAAAAAATTTCCCCGCATGCCCCGCCCACCCCAGCCCCCCACCCCCTAGCCCCCCGCCCACCCCCCGCCTGCCCACCCTCGCCCCCCCCCCACACCCAGCCCCCACCCCCGCCCACTGCCCCCCACTCCCATCCCACACCCGCCCCGCCCCCGCACTCCCCCCAAGCCCTGCCCCCCCCCCCACCCCCGCACCCCCCCCAAGCCCCGCCCACCCCAGCCCCAACCCCGCACTCCCCCCAAGCCCCGCCCCACCCTGGCCCAACCCATGCACTCCCTCCCCGCCCGCCACCGCCCCCCCCCCCCACCCTTGACCCACCCCCTTCACCCCCCGCACCCCCACCCCGCACCCACCCTCTGCCACCTCCTCCACCCATTGCTGCCACCACCCCCAAGACCCAACCCAACCCCCATAGCCCAACCCAATGGCCCACCATGGCAGCCCCCCACCCCACCCCCACCCAAAACCTCCCTTCGACACAAAAAAAAAAAACCGATCAAATTGCAATAATATATGACAAGTTTTTGAACGTAATAATTAACTTTAAATATGTATATTTAATAATGTAAAAAGTGTACATAGAATTGATACAAACTAGTAGATGTATCATAAGCAATCATCACAAATGTGGGACGCCAACTTATCCCGAACTTCATGTAATTCGTCTGTGGTGAAGGCCCTCAAACGTGGTGTGTATTTCATATAAACCTTGCAAAACAACCAAGGAATAAACACATAATATAAGAATTCAATCATTTACCGTAGTTAGTAGTTTTAAAAATGACATATACCTTCCCGAAATTCAATCAAAAACAAATGCAAGCCTAAAACTCTACACACTAGTTATATTATACCTTATATTATCATATTCAAAAAGAAAATGGAGTTAAATGACTCGAGAAACAGGAATTGGAGGCGAAAAGGCAAAAATAGGGCTAAAATCACATTTATGTTCCCGATATACAACCAACAACAAATGCAAGCCTAAGAATCTACATAATAGTTACATTATACCTCATATTATCATGTTCAAAATGAAATTGGGGTTAAATGAAGCGATAAGTACGAATTGGACGCGAAAAGGCAAAAATAGGCCTAAAATGCCCTTTTCGTTCCCAAAATTCAACCTACAACAATTACAAACCTAAAAATCTACACAATAGTTACATTATGCCTCATATTATCATGTTCAAAATGAAATTGGGGTTAAATGAAGCGATAAGTACGAATTGGACCCGAAAAGGCAAAAATAGGCCTAAAATGCCCTTTTCGTTCCCAAAATTCAACCTACAACAATTGCAAACCTAAAAATCTACACAATAGTTACATTATGCCTCATATTATCATGTTCAAAATGAATTTGGGGTTAAATGACTCGATAAATACGATTTGGACGCGAAAAGGCAAAAATAGGCCTAAAATGCCCTTTTCGTTCCCAAAATTCAACCTACAACAATTGCAAACCTAAAAATCTACACAATAGTTACATTATGCCTCATATTATCATGTTCAAAATGAATTTGGGGTTAAATGACTCGATAAATACGATTTGGAAGCGTAAAAGGCAAAAATAGGCCTAAAAATGACATTTTCGTTCCCAAATATATGCATGTGCTACTTTGGTTTCTAAACCAATTAATACCTATTACCAATCGATCTAATCTAAACTAACATATACTAATAAGTTACATACCTTTTGAAGATCATCGGCGTTAGTGCAATGGTAGTGTGTTCGGCGAAGACTCGTGCTCGTTATCCGTATGCACCTCCGCCATCTCCACGAAATTGTACAAATATATGCATTAATATAAAAAAAATTAAAATTCACATTGCCACTAAGGGGTGTGGGTGTGGGACGGGTGTGCGGGGGAGGGGGGGGTGTGGGGGGAGGGGGGTCTGTGGTGAGGTGTGCAGGGGAGGGGTGTGCGGTGGGGGGAGGGCAGCGGTGGGGGGAGGGAGGAGGCTGTGTGTAGTGGGGGGAGGGGCAGCAGTGGGGGGGAGGGGGGCTGTGTGCGGGGGGGGGGGGAGGGGGCTGTGTGCGGGGGGGGGGGAGGGCGGTGGGGAGAGCGGTGGGGGAGGGGGCGGTAGTGGCGGGAGGGGGTCGTGTGCGAGGGGGGGGGGGGGATGTGCGGGGGGTTGGGAGGGGGCGTGTGCGGGGCGAGTGGAGGGCTGGTAGCAGTGGGATAAGACATAGTTCAACAACTAATTATAGAAAATCGGGAGCTCAAGATACAACTCAAACGGTTAATGGAAGAATTTGCTTCTATGAAAAGAGCGACCACTTCCAAAGAATCCTAGTAAGGAGCAAGCGAGATATTGGCACTAGCCAAAAATATAAAAGCCGAATTATTACAACAAAAAAAGTTAATCCTCCTTTCAAACGAAGTATGTCCTTACAAACCTATAACCCCACTCCAGGTTATCAACGAACTAAATTTTCCAAGCCTTATACCGGATACCACCTCCTTCAAAGAAAAGTTAACCCTAGGAACTAAACAAACTATGAATCCTTCGGTTTCGTAAATATATAGATAATTTCTTACTTATTGCCAACGGACTAAATACATTTCCCGAAATAACCACAAAAGACCGCCATGGAGAAATCGAAGGTGGATATGTAACCAATCCTTTAAAAAGGATAAACGAGTTAATAGCGTTGCCTGGTTGCAATGCAAAGTTAATCAAAGCAGCTTATGATTATGGCCTTCTTAATTCAGTATATACACTTGAATGGAGAGGAGCTATCATCAATTCCCCGATCTATATAAAGCGACTAAAAGTTACTTGCATATTACAAAATCTCCCATGATTTTTGTAAGATGCTATACCGCCCCAGCGAAGTTACTTTCTCCGAGATAAAACCATGTATTAAGGTTGTTAAAATGGGATGTACAGCCAATTTTATCTTTCCCGAAGAAATTAAGGCACAATCTAACTAAACCACAATGAGATACCCGAGACCTCCTCGGGGAAAAGAGGGCGTCAAGATAAAAGCAATTTATGAAGCATTGCTTAACATGGTCAAGACTTATGTTTGGATAAACCATAGAGAGTTAAACACATTAATTATCTCTCAAAGCAAATCATATGGCCATGATACGGTCGAAACTATTAAGTCATGGGTATGGAGCCCGCTCCACCCGAGATCAAGCGATTACACGGTATTTACCAAGGAATTTTCTAACCGAAGATACTTTGAAGAGATATTGCGGTTGGATGCAAGCAAAATAATAACCACTCATGTAAAATGTGTGGAGTTAAACAAATGACTGTACCTATAATTGAAGATATGGACGAGTTATGAAGACAAAGCTGAATCATCTAATACAAGCAAAGCATCTACTACCGCAATAGAGCACAACGAACAAGAATAAAACACCTGTCTACGAGAGATAAACCTTACAACCGTAATCAAATAGAGATATATATGTAAAGCTATCATAAGTAGACGACAAAAGATAGGCGGCAAAGATATGTAAAATATGTGAATAGTGAATAGTGAACAAGATTTTTTCTTGTAGCACTTTTCACCGTAGCAAATAGTATTTGTAACAAGTATGTAAATTTTGTACGAACCGTTGTAATCCTTTGCTTATAAATAAGAGTTCTCTGATGAGGCAAAATCATCAGCAAGTTTCCTACATCTCTCTTCTCTCTCTCTACAAATCTTTCTCCTCAAAATCCGCCTTACTTACCTTCCCCACAGTTGGTATCAGAGCTATACTAGTAGAAGATATTTCACAAGTAATTATGGAAGCAGATAAGGTAATCCCTTTCCTTATGAACTGAATTTAAATTCAATCCCCTAGTTTATAATAATACTGAGATCTGTTAAGATAATTCTATAATTTCATATAGGATGTATGCTATCTTAATTATGCTTTCCCCGATTAAGTAAAATCATGTTTCGAAACCAAGAGACAATTGGTAGCAGGAGCCCGTTTAGCCGTTGAGAATGAGAAGGCGTTGAGGGCGTGATGCATAAAACCTATGTGGTGAGGTTGAAAAACATGAATTTATTTAATTATGCTTAAGTGCTTAAGGGTTGTCAAAGCGGATTAGCAGTACTTATATGAAAGCTGATAGAATTGTTATTAACCGATTAAGGTTTATTATGAGCAAAAGGGATTGAGTCTTAAAAGGAAGTTCATAAAGAAAAAGATTAATTACCTATTCACTTGTTTATTTGCTTAAATATTTTCCTGATTATTTGCTTATCACATGAATTCTCTAATAACGAATGTTAAATTACGAATTGAATGGATAAATTATGCTTTACTATTTAAAATCAATAGTGTAAGAGGTCAAATAAAGAATTTCTCATCAGAGTCTAGAATATTTACTTGTACTTGTTATTTATTTGCTTATTTACTTATTATATCATGAAAACACAAATACAAAACTGCAAAGAAAAAATAGCAATTCGAGAATTATCATATAACCTTCGACTTAGAAATACAAATGAAAAAATAACACAATATCAAGACTATTTATATGAAGCATATCTAAGGAAAGATATTGAAATGATGAATGCTATAAGAAAAGAAATACAAAGAAAACAACTTAAAACAAGAAAACTTATAGAAGATAGACAAGAACTTAGAGATTTGCAAAATTCCTTATACGTATGAGTACTAAATCACAAATAAAAGAGGCTAGCAGACGAGTCAATCAGAATTATTTCATATCTACTATACAAGCTGATATAAAAAATTTAGAATTAAGAAATCAAAAACAAATAGCTATCATTAATAAAATACAAATATTAGAACGAGCAACATTAAACAATAATCGTAATCATGAAGAAATAGACAAAGAATTAAAACCTTTTGATGACCGGGATAAACTTGCTAAATATAAAAATAAAAGAACAAGAGGATATAGCTAACAAAGTAATGAGAAGATTATATTAATTATACATTAGATAAAAAACCAACCCTATACATATGAGTGAATTAGAAAAAGACGAACACTTAAGTACTAATCTAAGAATAATTAATACGAATATTTTATTAATTATAAAATTACTAAAAGAAAATAAGAATGATCTAAATCAATCAGAATCAAGTAATACCAAAATACCAATAGAACTAGAAGAACAAGGTTATGAAATCTTAGAAAAGAAAATAACTAAAGAATATTCTCAGTTATTTCCGGATTTACTTTTAAGAAAAAGAATAGAAATTGAATATGAAAGAATATGCGAACAATTAGAAATATGAATAAAAACGAAAAAATTATTAAAGAAGAAATTATTAGATACCCTGATGGTCCATTTAAAATACATAAGACTAACCAAAATAGACAATTTGCGAAATAAGTGAAGGAAGATTTTATTTAATAAAAGATAGAAAACAAATGATACTAGAAAACGAATTTGACAGAGAAAGAAGACTAGCACTAGAAAATAATTTAGTACAAATAACAAATATAGAAAGTAGCTACCAAGACAAGTAAAACAATTAATGACATCTATAAAAAATTAGAAAAGTTAGACGAAAGTATGATGAAAGAATGAGAAAAATAGAAGAATCTATTAAAATAATACATCTTAATACCAAACAAATATTAGATAAAGTCTCAGAGTAGAAAATAATTTTAATGAAGAAATACAAAATCTTACAATAGAATATAACAATAGGTTTGATAAAATAGAAGAACGACTTATATGTAACATTAAAGAAAATGCGTAAATATCGAAATCCACGGATCGAGATAATGAGACCCTAAATAATACTTGCTATAGAAGCCTTAACTACGGACATTGAACGACTTGAAGTAAACAATATAAATGTGTTGCAAGATAGTGATGAAACTTGTTTCGAACAATCCAAGTCAAGAATTTAGATATTCAAATTATTTAGAAGCGAGACTTTAACTCGGATAAAGATGAAGAAGTTAACGTACTTACGAAAGTCTACGAGAGATGGAGATTATGATTATATGGAAACCGATAGAAGCTATAAACCAACCTTTAAAAAGAAAAAATATGATTATAAGTATAAAAATAACGATTATATATGGAAATATCGAAGTAGAATAGAAAACGACTACATACCAAGAGATAATCTATCGGAGAAACTTTGAATTTAGATTGTTCTATAAACGTTGAAATAGACATACAAAATTGGATATCTAGGATAACTCGCAAAATTAATCGAAGCAAAAATACCGGTTAGTGCACGGCTAATTATATTGAAGCCACAATAACGGGAATAGCAAAAAGTTATTTAACTAATATAGGAATTACGGAATTAACGTAATTACGAAGTACTAAGATAGAAGGAATAGAGATGACAGATTCAACACAAATGTTGAAAAAATACGAAAAAATAATTCGAAGAGAATTTGGCAATCCAAATGCGATTTAAAATATGCGAAGCTAAGAAAGAATACTTGTAAGTCCCAACTATATAATATGCAAATATGTTCCATGTGTCCAGAAGATTTAAACAAATATAATTGTGCATTCCAAATGAATTATTATGAATTAGGAACCGAAACACCTGAACAACTAGCTATATTTCGAAAATTATATTTTGAAAAATTGCCAATACCTATAAACATTATGGTACAAGAATCATACTATACAGAACCTAAAACAGGAACTCTAGGTGAACAAATATCATTTCTACAAACATGGTATAAAAATTATTGTATTGAAATCAACAACCAAAAAGCATTTAGAAAACAAGCTAAAATAAGTGACTGTTGTGAAAAATATGAAATACCTAAATTTGGATGTCACAAATTAAACAAAAGATATAAAGCTTCCTTTTTTTTCCCCTAGTGTACGAGCTCTTTTTGGCTCTTACATGGATTCCTACTTGGTTGCAAGGAAAAAACGATAAAGACAACTTCCGCTTATCACCTAGCGGAGCTTTGGAAGCAGATAAGTAAGACAATTTGCAGTAGAGCTTCTTCCGCTGCACCATTGTTGGGTTAGACTTCACTGGGGTAAACATTCTCGGTACAAGGAGTCTGCGCCTCTCTGACCTTGTAGAAAACTCGAAGGGCGCACCTATAGAGAACTTCTCCAACGAGTATGTTTGAACATCTATAATTACCATTACTGACGTCACGGTACAAGTCACTCTTCTCAATGTTTTGCTCCACCACACTACCCATTCCACCAACGATCATCTCCTTTGAGAATTCAAAATCATCATCCTTCTCATCTTGTATGAGCATTTCCTCTTCCATTAGTGGTATTCTATATCCACATCTTCAAGCACACAATTCCTGTGACTCATTGTCCTCGGTGAACTATACTCATGATTAGTAACTTCCCCCTTTGGAGTCACAAGACATATAGACATCCAAGAAAATTCTTTTTGTTTATGAACCTTGAGTGTTCTTCCCTGGAGTAGACTGTTGTACATAGAAGAAGAAATCTTCAATGAACTAGATTGCTTCCTCTTGTGAGTGAATACATATTTGTGTTTCTCATTACTTGACATAGAGCTTCTATTGAAGCATTTTGGACCAGTTTCAGACGCATGTATACTACTTTTCTCAGATTTACACCCGTCAACAATAAGAAGTGTAGCTTTGCTACCTTCCGAACCATGAGGATAAGCATCATCCTTAGTTTCTTGATTTGATAATTGATTGGATGATGCCAATTGGACAAGCGAACGGTCTTTCTTGCCTTTCTTTTCCATAGCTATCAAACTTACTTCTTCAAGGGGTCGCTTCCCCTTTGAGAAGACTTCATTTGATTGTAATTGTGAGGGAATAGGCTTCCCATTTTGGTGACTCTTCATAGTCAAAGAACATAGTGGCTTAGCAGGTTCTGTCTTGTGAACTCTGTAGTCGGAAACCTCTTTTTCTTAATGGTTTCCTTGAGTTTTAACAAGGTGTTGAAATTCTGATACGATAGTTTTGTCCAATGGTTCAAGTACTAAAGCTTGTTCCAAATTTGAGATTGCGGCCCTAAAATCACCTCTTCTAGCATAAGCTTGGCCCCTTCTATAGACGCTTTTCGCATTTGCAGGGTCCATTTCTAAGACCCAAGAACACAAAGAGATAACCTGATTATACTTATGGAGCTTCAATTCACAAGTTGAGAGGTTTAAGAGACAAGAAATAACAAGGTTGAGCGACTTATGTTTCTTTGCTGTTACAATTGAGAAATCATGAAAAATAGTATCCAAAATTGTTTCATAAATCATGGATGCTGACTGAAATTCCCTTTTCCTAAATAATTATTACCAATCTCTTTTAACTCAGTAACCCAACAGATCTCACTCTCCCTTGTTGATTCATCAATCATCCCAACCTTCAACATATGCATCTCAATCTTTACCCAGTTTATCAAACCTCAATTTCCAATATTCAGATTCCATTATGACACAAAGTAATCCCAAACCACAAACCAAGCAAGAAACAACTAGAACTGGAAATTGAAACAGGAGACAAGACAAAAAAGTTGAACTAATTCGAGAAAGCTAGAAAACTAGGTTGAACGTGAAAAGAAATTAGCAGAAAAATAAAGATCAGTAGCTTATGAACTAAACTGAGATTTGTGAGGACCATTTACTTCCCCAGATTCGCGGCGACCACGGGCTTTAATTGCCGAGCAGAGAACGTGACAGGTAGCCGACTTGGAGGAAGCAAAGGAGGGACGGAGGAGTCGCCGGAAACCTAGGACGAGAGGCGGCGTGGACTGCCCAAGTCACCGACGAGTTTAATTCGGTGGGGATTCACTCAGATCACGAAGTGGGGGAGGGGGGTTTAGTGGCGCCCTGGGTCTAGGGTTTTTTTATTCATGATGTCTTATTACTTTTGCACAACCTCAAAGCAAAGGTTACATTTTTTTTTTTTGAAAGAGAAATTTCATTAAATGAAGGCCAAACGGCATCTACAATAAGTATTAAAGAAAAACAAGATATAATCACACAAGATCAAATCAAATTCGTCTTCGAAGAAACTACAATGAACCGGATCGAAGAATACAAATGCGATCCCCTTCAGTATTCTTCGAATCACGCAGCCTATTGATGGGGAAGTCTCATCATTCCGACATAGTTTGGGGAAGAAAATTCTTGATTTAACCAGGTTGACCGCATCCGAATTTCCAATACTTCGATGTTGATGGTCTTGAACTTCAACCAACAGGAACAATCTCTCATACCAATTTTTAAACTTCCACGTGGGAAGAGACTAAAACTAAACTCCAAACTCCCATAAGAGAAGAGAAAGAACCCAAAAATTAGGTAGAAAACTCTCAAAAAGATAGAGAATGGAATATTATTAATAACAAAAACAACAAAAACTAGAAGAAAAAAGAAGAACTGGGGGCTTACCACCATCGAAAGGATGATGGTAGCCCCAAACTAGAATAAAAAATTAGGGTTTTTTTTGGAGGAAGCGGAGAGAGGGGAGAGCATTAAAACAACAATATTGTTTGCTTATCGAGATCCAAAATCGGTTGTTAAAAAGCAAAGGTTACATGTGACTAGTTTTACAATGTCACTAAGCACCAACTCGATTTAAATCCATTTAAGCACCTTAAATTTTATTTAAGTTACTTGCCAAACACTCCTAAATATTTTAAGGTACAACAACAATATAATTCTTAAATGAACTCAGCCAGTGAGCCCCCATTGATATATTTCATACAATAAGACTAGGGGTGTAAATTAAATTTCTGACTCCAAGTCCAGGTCGAAAATTTTTGGACTCTAAAAATTGAATCCAAATCCAGTCCAAAATTCACAAGTTCCATCCAAATATTTCTCAACTCCATATCTAGTTCGATGCCCCATATGAATTCTTTTTTCCCTTTTGAGCCATATTTTTATAAAAGAAAACTAACTCATCCAAACATAATCATTAATTTTTTTTTAAACCAAATAATGGATCAGAGACAATTCTAATATAAATGGAATTTTCACCAGATACCCCTGAGTCTTACGAAAATGCATCAGGTGCCCTCGCAATTTCAGAAATGCACAATGTGCTCCTGAGTTTTTGAAAAATACATGAGTTGACCCTACCGTCAAGTTTTTGTTCAACTATCACATTTTAGAAGAAAAAAAACAATTGAAATCAACCCAATTATCCTAAATAACACTTAATTAAACTAATTAATGCTCATTAAATCCTAATCAACTCTAGTTAAACCCTAGATAATCAGATCCCCACACCACCCTCAGCCCTTTGGGACGCTTGTTGGCATCCATTTTTTAAATAAAAAAAGTCGTTTTGAAGGTCAAAAGTGTCGTTTAATATTACCTCAAAACATGCACCCAAAAAATTGATGTATCAGTTAGGCCCGGCCCTGAGGGTAGTTTGGAGGTGCGGCCGCCTAGGGCCCAGCGCAGGAGGAGGCCCAAAATTTAAAAAAGAAAAAGTAATTTAAGAAAATATACTAATTGACCGTCAATATACCATATGAGTCTCCAATTCTTCCGTAATTAATGACGGTTTATTTTCCAAACTTCATTACTTCTACAAATTATCCCTTTAATTAATCAGACTCCTTGACTTTCAAAAAAAAGTTCCATATTTCCAACAAATAATCAATGTCAAAGGGGGTAAAATAACAAACAAATCTCTATTATATAAGCCAAGGGGGGAGCTATGGTGTCCCCCTTTGAAAAGACTTTTTAACCCTTCATCCAATAAAAATACTTACCTATTAAGATTTTGAAATTTTCCTCAATCATAGTCCTTCCTAATTTAAAGTATGTATATCAAAAGAAGTCCAAAATAGCTAAAATAAACTTTCATAAAAATATGTGTAGTGAAAGAAAAAATTTATGATTGAAGAACAAATTAAAATAACTAAAGCAGTTTTCAAATCAATTACAAAATCAAAGACAAAAATTTTAATTTTACCTAAACTTTGAAATGCAATAACAATACCAACATCCATTAACAAGTAATAAAAATACCAAGAAAACAACTTCTTCATCAAGTAATTTTTATATTTTGTATTTACACCAAACGATATTCAATTAGAACTAACGATGATTGTAAATTACATTCTTCAAAATTACACTTAAATGAAATTTAATGATAACCGCCAAAATAATCCACGCACGCATCGCGTGCAAAGAAGACTAGTAGTATTATATTTCAACTCTTTGTTTTACCAGACAAAAAAAAAATAGTCCAAAGAACTTTTCCGTTCTACTTCTACAACTACAAATGAACAAAATTCAACAATGCTCAACGAGAATGTTGATTCAACGAGTATTATATTTCAACTCTTTGTATCTTTAATTCGTTTTTACGAGAATGTTGATTCAAGAGTTTGACAGAAGTGGGTCGGCGACTGGCCGGCCAGGAGTCGACAGCTGAACGGCGGCGAGCCGGCGGGCCCGGCGACAGTTCTGCAATCTTCATTAATAATGGAAATATCTCTTGGCGACTTAGCCTGACTGGTTTTGGTGAGGTAATTTCCAGATTTCTTGATTCTTATCTCCTTTATATCAGTATTAAAAATGGAGTAATGATAAAAAGAAAAATGTTGAGGGGAGAGTAGTGATAATTAACGAGAGGTATAACTCATACTTTAGTAATCTTTACTACTTTGTAATTTATTTTTTGCATAAGTCAAATACGAGAATAAAGTAAAGTTAAGTGACTCAAGTCTTTAGATGCACACATAGCACAGTAGCACTAGCTTTTATTTGGATTTTTTTATATTACATAAAGGAAACTCTATGATGACATAATTGATGTTTAAATTACTTAAATATAACCAAGAACTTTGTTTTTGATAGCCTAAATATAACCAAGACCTTGTTTTAGTGTAAAATACAATATAAGTGGATTTGTTTTGTTACAATTATAAACTTAATATACTTATAGACCAAAATTACTGGTCACAATAAAGGTTGAATGTTTTGGCAACTTTATTAATTGAAAAAGATATGTTGGATTTTTTTTTACATCAGAAAAATTTGCATTAATGGAAATATTATATTGATGCAATTATAAACGATTTTGCCATTCATAATGCTCAACGAAACCTTTTTTTAATGATTTAGTGAGACGCGATGCGGCCATAATTTAAGGGCCCCTATTCTCATACCTCGCCAAGGGCCCATCCTATGTCAGGAACGGGGCTGGTATCAGCACTCATTTTGATCGGCTTTTCAAAATTCGATCCCCTTAAATATGCTTCTTGGCGTCCGTTTTTCCAAAAAAAAGTCGTTTTGAAGGTTAAAAAGTGTTGTGTAAGATCACCTCAAAACTCATGCCAAAAAATTAACGTGTTGGTACTCATTTTAAACGACTTCTCAAAATTCATTCCCTTAAAGGGTACTCTGTGGGGTCCCTTTTTCCAAAAAAAAATCGTTGAAGTTCAAAATTCCCCGTTTTACATGGTCTCAAATCATGTGCCTAAAAATTAACATATTGATACTCGTCTTGACCAGCTTATCGAAATTTGCGTTCCTTAGTGGTACTCGGCAGTGTCCTTTATCCCAAAAACGTCGTATAGTAGGTAAAAAACATCATGTAAGATCGACTTGAAATATGTGCCTCAAAAAGCGTGAAAGGCAGGACCCATAAACAAGAAAAAAAAATCAATTTTCCAACTGAAATAATATTAGAGGCAATTTTTTTTGGCAAATTAACTAGGTTCAATTAGGGTTTAATTAGAGTTAATTAGAATTTAATTAGTGTTAATTAGGTTAATTAGGGGTTATTTAGACTAATTGGGTTAATGGAGTTGACAGTCGTTAGTCATTAAGGGTATTCTGATGATTTTTCAAAACATTAAGGGCACATTGTACATTTTTAAAACTACGAGGGCAACCGGTGCATTTTTCGTAAAACTCAACGGTACTAGCTTGCTGAAAAAACCGTAATATAAATCATAATACAATAACTAATAATTGTTGGCATATTTTTATTGCGTGCGCAGGACGAGCACATATCTGACTACCTCATTGTAAAGGTTTTAGTTTGAAATACGTTTTGAAAAAGAGAAGTCGCCAACAAGTCTTTGAAGGAAGACTCGTAAAGCGAATTGGATATTGGAAAACCAAAGGGACATCTTAGAGACTTATCCAATGTAGAGTTCCCCATCATGACTTCAAAATTGGTCAATGAACCAAAGATAGAGTTCGGGGGAGAGGGTACGAATATGATCATAAATCAAATTCGCTCATTGTTGGCCTCTAATTAATTAATACGATTCATGTCTAGGTTTATGCAAATAAATAATCAAGATATTTATGTTTAAGCATTCTAAAAACTAATCTAGGTTGGTTCATTAAACACAAAAGACTAATTTTTGGTGATATGTTATTAGAGCAAATATATTACTGGGATCCTAATTCAATTGTCCAAATTATCTTATTAGGCATGAGAATATTTTTTTTAGGTCTTGATTTGTAGAAATAAACATGTGCAATGATCAAAGCGGTAAACATCTAAGCATGTAATGAATATAATATAGAAATATATAAAAAATAGAAAAGAGAAGATTAGAGATGTAGAATATACCAGACATCATTAATTCCTTTAAGATCTACATCATGAAAAGTGGATTATTGGTAGAATAAGAAATAAATTGGAATTGACTCTCATGAATTATACCTTTGTCGCCTGGGTCTTGTATTACGATCTGTATGAGCTAGGAGCAATCTTGAAGCTTGAATGGAGATTGAATGAAAGTGTTTGATTATGTGTTTGTAGTGTTGTAGAGAGAGTTTTTGAGAGGTATTTCTTAGTATGAGGGCGTAGGAAAGCGTGTATGAAATTCGTGGAAAAGATAAAAGATGGCTTGCACCTGACGCACAGCGCATGCGCCTTGCGCAGGCTTCCTGCGTTAGCACAGGTGCTTCCGCATTTCTGTGTTTCGCTGACTCTCTCGATGTTGCTTCCGCGCATTCTGGTGCGCTTGTCGCATCTAGCTACGCGTCGCGCAACTGTAGATATGACCGGATTTTGTTTCTTTAAAATATTCCTTTTTATCTTTCATTAGATTATCTTTTAGATTTGGAAATCAGTTATCTTAAAGAATAAAAATATGATTTTCAAAATATCTTTTAGAATAATTTTCAAGAATTATTAATATTTATTAAAAATACAATTAATTATCAGGAATAATAAATTGAATTTTACAAAAATGGGCTTTAAAATGCAATTAATTATCATGAATAATTAATTGGGCTTTTAAAATTGAGCTTGGAATAAATAAATAGATCTTATATTTTTTAAACGACTTTGGGCTTAGCTTGTCGGATTGCTTTTCTTTGGACTAGACCAATTAGGACAACAGTATATTTCATCATTTGGTGCTAAACAAGGAGACACGATTATGTGTATACAATAATATTACTCTTATAATATAGTTCCAAATATTAATTAAAAACGAAAAAGTAACCAAGCGCTTGGTGGAGGTGGTGGGAAGCGACCTCGTGACTTTGAGGTCACAAGTTCGAACCCCACTACCTACTTGTCTTCGGAAGTAGGGATTCCCGTATATCCCCCTACTCTGCGCGTTGACCAGTGTAGGCTTGGTGGCGACTGCGAGAGTCTTGGTCCAATAGGATTCCTTCTTCTTACCAAGGGGTCCCCAGTGGGGGCCAAAAAAAAAATTAAAAACGAAAAAGTAAAATAAGAGACATTATACTGTGTTAACAGTAGAATACAATTCATAGCTAAAAAAATTTGGATTCGATTGAACGTTTTGAACTCCAAATGGTTGATTCTAAATCCAATCCCAAATTTTTTGGACTCAAAAATAAGAGTTTAAATCCAGTCCAAAAACTTTTTATAGTCTAGCCCAGTCCGACGTTTTGGACTGAATAGAACTGGACTTTGTATTTTTTTTCAATCCGCTTAGTTTCCTAAGTAAGACTAAGAAAAAAAACAAAATTAGTATTATTTTCTTTATCTTGCAAAGTCAATTGGACATTTTATTCATTGATTTCCCTTTTTTTACTCTGTGTCGGCCCTTTCCTTTGTAAACTCCTTCTGGAGTTTTATTTTGGAGAACAATGTTGATTATGGCCTTGTAATGTTGCTCTACTATGAATGAAATTACAAATTATGGAAAAAAAAATCAATTGGAATTTGATTTATCTTCTTATGCAACCCGTATTCATACACCCAGTCCTTTGTCATTTGCAGAAAATGGAAAACTCAGATTACCATTGATTGGATCATTGACACGCATGCTCAATGATGACCAATTTTTTATTGATCAAATGAATATTGATTATGAAACTGAACGTAGCAATCAATTTAAGACCTCTACATCCCCTATTTGCAACTAACTACAAAATGAACTAATAGGACTAGATGAGCTTGAGCTTGTGTCTTTGAATCGTAATAAGACTGCTGCTAATGGGGTAGACAGAGAGAAAGAGGCCAAAAAAGAACTTCATATGGTCATGGGTCACAACATCATTGTAGAGGAGTAAGTATATGAAGAACAAAATATTGTGGCATTAGGTGCTTCAGTTCAAGAGTTTGTCATTTAAGTGATATTGATGATGTTGAAGTAAATAAATGGATTAATTGGATTTCCATGGTGTCTTACAAATCATGTGCTGGGTTTTGTGCTGGACAAGAATTTGTCAACAAAGCTGCATTAATTGATGCTTTTACTAGATATTCTGTTAAAAGAGTTAGTACTATGCGTGGACTCACCCACAATAATATTATCGTGACTGAAAGCTCACTTATTTAACATAAGAATGCTTCTTTTTTTTCCATATAGGAACCTTTTAAAATATTAAGCTTACACTATACGATTCTTATCTACCATAGATCGTTTTTTTAATATAGTCACTCTTTCTCACATTAGTTTATCGCTGATGTTAAATTTTCACTTTGTGACATAAGAACCTTTTTTTCACATTGTCAAAACTTCACAATCTATATCTACTCATCTTTTATATCTATTTTTTTTATATAATGACCCCTTTTTTCATAAATCACATTTAATTAAGACTAGTCCACACTAATTTAGTGTGAACCAAGTCCATATAAGTTTTTTACTATGGTGTTTGAGTCTAGACCTCACACAATCACGTTCAAGTGTGGTTGAAAACTAGTTCAATGTTCTTGGACGCTTGGAGTCTAGACCTCACACAACGAACTAGTTTGTGTGTACTTTCAGACCGACATCTGGATATTATGAAAGCTATGAAGCAAGATAATAGTGGTTGGACTGAGCCATATGTGTAGCACAGGTTTTGCATTCGCCACTTCATGACTTCAAATGTTACGAAATTCAAGAAAAATAGTTGAAAAGCATAGTTGGTTGGACAGCTTTCCAACATCAAAAAAAGAAATTTGATCACTTTTTGAATATGATAGCAAATATAAATGAAAAAGCTCGTGAATATATGAGAAAGATATATCAATGATTCAAAGTGGTCACTTTGTCATGATGGAGGCTACAAGATATGCCTCAAAACAACCAACTTAGCGGAAGTGTTTCAACAATGAGCTTAAGGAAGCTCATTTCTAACCAATCACAGCACTAGTAAAGCTTACTTTCTATCGAGTTAACTTGTATTTTGTGGAGCGACATCGATTGTGTAGGCGTGTTTTTATTCACCTACGCAGGATGAGCGCGTATTTGACTACCTCATTAAAAGCGTTTTATCAAAACGTTTTTGAAGTCGCCAAACAGTCTTTTAGAGGAAGACTCATAAACCTAATTGCGTATTTATAAAATTTAGGGACATCTTAGGGACTTATCCAATGTATATTTCCCCGTCATGACTCCATAGTTGGTCATTGAACCAAAAATTGAGTTCGGGGTGAGGGTACGAACATGATCAGTAATCACGTTCGCCCATTGCTGGCATCTACTTAGCACAATTAATAGAAAGTTTTATGGAAAAGAATAACCAAATAATATTTTTAAGCACCCTAAAAAAGATTAGTCTAGGTTGGTTCATTAAACACGTAAAATACTACCCCCTCCGTCCCAGAAAGATCTGAACACTTGTTGGGACACGTATTTTAAGGTAATAATATAAGTTATAATGTGCTTATCAAATGTTATTTTATTTAAAAAGTAGATGTTATAGGAGTTGGTGGGGTATTTTTTATTAGAGGAGAGATGAAGTTGGGTAAATTTTTATTGATGAAAGGTAGAGTGTGGGCCAAAGGAGTGTAAAAGAAATAATATATTAATAGTAGGACCATGCCAAAAATAGAAGTGTTCAAACTAATTTGGGACAAACATAGAAGGAAAGTGTTCAGACTATTCTGGGACGGAGAGAATACTTTTTTAGTGACATGTTATTAAGCAATCATATTACTAGGTTCCTAGCAGGTTATCCATGTTATCTGATTTAAGCGTTAGAACATTTATTTAGGTCTTGATTAACAATAATATACAAGGTGATAAATATTACAATCAGACATAAAAAATCATGTTCATGAAAAGAAATAAGATAATATGAGTAGAGAGTTAGTATAATATACATAACTATTTATAATCCCAAAAAATACGTTAACAATCTACATCATGAATAGAAAGTTAGTAACTTCAAAAACATAATAAAAAGAATAAAGAAGGTGGTAAAGAATATAAAGATTGTTAATTTGATTGAGCCTCAGAAATTATACCTCCGTCTGGGTCGTTGATTTATACGGATCTTGGATCGAATATGTTGTACTAGTCTTGAAAATTTAAATGTTGTTGGATGTATTTGTGTTAGGCTTTAACGTGATGCTGCTGTAACTCTGTAAGTGTTATGGTTTGTTTGTGATGATGATAATTAATACTTCTAGTAGTTACAGGTAGTGGCGCAATGGAATTTACGGCCCGTTTGGTTAGTGGTAATAAATAGTGGTAATGGTAATGAAATTTATTGTAAATTTGTAAAGAAGTCATGTTGTCAATGACCATGGAAATGAAACTTCATCACAAAATATAGGTTTCCCTTTATAAATTTCCATTACCATCCAATACCACATTCCCAAGTGGTAATGGATAGTAATGAGATTTTAGGAAGAAAATGGATATCTTGGGATGGAGAAGCATTACCATATGTAATGACATTGGATTTCTAGTACAAATTTACACTATAATGCATTAACATTCCCACCATTTATGGCCTCTTACCAAACAGGCCGTGAGTGTATTAGGTGCGGTTGTATAGTAGAAGGATTTTTGGAGGTATAAGGTGTATTAAGCATGAATTAAATATTAGGGAGGTGTTAGATGATGATGAATGACGAGATGCCTGATGATAATTAGTTGTGCGTGTGGTGTTAGGGAGATTAGAAGAGGTTAGGCGTGAGATTTGATGATGATTGGGTGAGTTTTAGGCTGTTAGGGAGAAGTGATCAGGTCAGTGAGGAGATTAGTTGGGCGTGAGATCAAGTTGTGGTAGGCGTATGAAATTGTATGGAGTATTAGTTTGGGTTAGGCGGTGAAGAATGAAGATTTACTCAGTGGCGGATCCAGAATTTTCTAATCGGGGGTACTGTAACTAATTAACACTACTACAATTTTGGGCAAAGATAACATATCTATCTTAACGGTTAATTTAAGAAGTGTTATCTTTGATCTAAATTCACATTTTATTAAGAAAAGTGTTATCTTAAGTTGGCCAAATGGTCAACATAGAAAACTAGACTTAACTCTATAACGCTTCTTTCATTATCTCTCTAAATAGTTGTTAGCTTACCTCTATCTGCTTCTCCTTGCTTAGCTTTTTTTTTAATCTATGCATGCTCTGGACATATATTGAAGCATTTCAACGAAGAGCCATCTTTTTCTCCTTGCTTAGTTTTTTTTTTTAATCTATGCATGCTCTAGAAATATATTAAAGCATTTCAACGAGAAATCAAGTTCAAGGTGAAGACTTCCTTTCAAAAAAAAAGTTCAAGGTGAAGACTTAATCAAATGGTGTTTTCAACCACCAAAAGAGATAAGGTTAAGATATAATCAGAACAAGGTTTTAAATTCTTGGCGGCAGATGAACTAACCGGAATGCAGTGGCGGATTCCAGCCCGGCAGCGGCAAGCGGCGGCGTGAGGGCGAGGTTGAAGTATGGGACCGGGCGGCGTCGGGCGTCGGAACTTGGCAAAGCTTTCTTGGCGGTAGAACTCCGGCGGTCGGCGAAGAACTCCGCGAGAACCACTAACCAGGGCCGTTTGTTTAGTGAATGAAAACGGAGAAAGTGAACGAGAGAGGACGAGAGGATGAGAAAGTTAGTGATGAGTCACGCTTTCTCCTCCGATATCTTGGACTTTCGTTTCCTTTTTTATTAAAAAATTATTAAATTCTGACAAAAGAAAAGTTGAAAAGTACAAAGTAATAAATGAAAGCTTACCTTTTCCTTTTGTCAAAACACTACGCTGACACACTCTATGGGACTCATGTCTCATGCTTGCTGTCAGCCTGTCAATGCAAACGGTCACTTAGAAATTTAGAATTTTTTTTTTCTCATTTTTTTTTTTTTGCTTCTGGTATCTTAGATGCCCTTCAATGACCCATCTAAATCCGCCCCTGGATTTACTAGTATAGTAGTATATTAGTATGGTGGTGAGATGTAGATGGCGTTGGGCGTGGAAGATTGTTGTAGGCCATAGGAAAATCAGGGAGCTGTGAGAATTAGAAGGTGCCGTGAGATTTGAGTGGTGATGGTTAGCCGTGTGAGGGTGAGCGAAAGTTAGGAGGATAGATTTATAAAGGTTTAGGTGAAGGTAAGCGAAAACAACTAGGTTTCTAAAAGATATTTTATTTAAAAGATTATAGGAAATAGTTAGATAAAGATAGATGTTTTAAAAAACATTTATAAAAGATATTTTGAAAATATTTTAGATAATTAATAAAACTAATCAATAAACTCTATTAATCAAAATGAGCTAGAAATTGGTAATTAGTAATTGGGCTTTTACAAAATTATTTATAAAAAAGGTTTTCGAAAAATGGGTTAATAAAAGAGTTAGAAAATGGATTGGGCTTTAAATATTTTATTTTAGGCTCGTTCTTTATTTTTTTTCGATCCGGACCAATTAGATCGGGGTATTAGTCATCATAGGGTACTTAAATGGGGAGATACGATTATGTATCTACAGATTGTAAAAAAAAGGTTATTAGACGATCATGCATACAGTGTAAAGATAATTAAGGACTTAGACTAATTGTAATACCCCGACCTCTAAACATCATTATTAAGTTAATTAATCCATTGTTAGTAGTGGAACTTAGATGGTTGGCACGTTACTGCCATACTTTCTGCTCGGGAAAATACAACGCAAATATTTTGTTATGAAACTAAACATATTATAATCGGTTTTTTCACCAAATACCCCTGACAAATTTTTTTATTCACCAGATACCCCAACTTTTTTCCGAATTCACCATATACCCCCGTCTTTCTATAAAATACATCCAACTGCCCTTAATGACTAACGGCGGTTAACTTTGTTAGTCATTAACGTTAATTAACCCTATTTAACCCTAAAAACCCTAATTAAACCCTATTAACCCTAAAAACCCTAAGTAACCCTAACCCCACCCCAGCCCTCACAGCCCCCCCCCAAACCGCACCACTCCCCCTCTCCCCTCCCCCGCGGCCCCCCACTGCACCCCCTCTCCCCGGCACCCCCCACTTTGCCCCCACTCGATCCCCTCCTCCCTCGCTCTCGTCGGCAAGCAACCCTAACCCAACCCCGCCCCACCGCCATTGTTGTCGAAGAAAATCCAAGCCATCGAGCGACCGAGTTCGGGAAGGGGTGGGGAAGCTCGGGATTCGAAGGGGGTGGGGAGAGGGAGGGGGATTCGAGCTGGGGTGGTGGGGGAGGGAGGGGGATTCGGGTTGGGGGTGGTGGGGGAGGGGAGGGGCAGCGGGGAAGGGGGCCGGTGGGGCGGGGTTGTTTGGGGGGGGTGATGGGTGGGGTTGTTTGGGGGGTGGGGCCGGTGGGTCGGGGGTGGTGAGGTGGAGGGTCGGTAGGTGGGGGTGGGTTAGGGGAGAGAGAGAGTGTGTGTTAGGGTTACTTAGGTTTTTAGGGTTTTTTAAGGTTAATTAGGGTTAATTAGAGTTTTTAGGGTTAATTATGGCTAATGACTAACGGAGTTAACCGCCGTTAGTCATTAAGGGCATTTGGATGTATTTTTTAGAAAGTCAGGGGTATATAGTGAATTCGAAAAAAAGTTGGGGTATCTGGTGAATAACAAAATTTGTCAGGGGTATTTGGTGAAAAAACTGTATTATAATCATTGAAACTCATAAGCAACTTAAAGATATAGTTATAATTAACTAAGAATAAATAAGTATGTAGTTATAATTTTAGACAAGTTCATGGTCTAATGATCATAAGTTTAGGTTACACAACCAACATAGTTTTCATAAATATAATGTAGTTGACCATCTTCACTTCTACACCATCCCGTCACCTTCAACAATACCTAAAACCAAAAGCAACATTGTGAGTCGAGGCTCAGTAACATACTACCCTAACAACGTATATTCATTTCAATTCATTTTATTTTCAAACATAGAGAAAAGAATATAGTAAAACATATTACAAACCACAATGAAATCCAACAATAGCAAAATGAACAATTATAAGTGGCGTCTTGAAACTTCAGTAATTTTCCATTATTTTTCCATATTTTAACTTGGTAACTGGCAAGTATAGACTTGTGGCCCAACTTGCGATGATCCTCAAGGAGCCCGCCTCCCTTGTTGGATACACCGCTCGCACCAAAATTGAATAGGAACATAAACTTGTGGTACCCCTCAAGGAGCTCAACTCCCTTGTTGGGTGTGTGGCGGATGAGAAGGTACATACACGACCATAAAGTAGATAATAAGCATAGCATGACATTATACTGTCATAACCTCTTTCACATTCATTTATCATGTTATGTTTATTTAGCATTTCATCTGCAAAAGCCTTAGAACTTTCATGAATCATACATGAGCATCAATAACTCATAAGTTGTAAACATGTATAAAACTCATTTATAAATAATTTAAGTATCTCACAATTCATATAAAGAATCATATCACACAAACCTTTAACATAATTATTAACATCATTTCACAAACACATTACGAAGGGGATCGGGGATGTTAGCAATTGATGTTACTTAGACTCCTGCTTAATAACCTTGAAAGATGGGGGAGGCTGTAATATCCCTTCCTTTAATCTAACCAAGAATTTCAATAACAAAGGTATAAATATTTATTTACTTTAATACTTAGACTTTTAGTTATTATTAAAAGTTATCAATTATAAATCGAACATAAGTGATCTTATTAATAACAAATAAGAAATTATTATTATACTAGACTTGTTAGTTAGAATAAGTTAGTCAGTAGTCATTAATTAATTAGTCCAAGATTATTATCATACTTAAATTTCTTAATTCGATTTACATTTAAGTCATAAAGTGAGTGGTAAATCCATCAATATATTAATTAATTAATTAGTCCAAGATTATTATCATACTTATATTTCTTAATTCGATTTACATTTAATTCATAAAGTGAGTGGTCAATCCATCAATATATGATAAATTATAAATTAATTAAAGCAAACTTTATTCATTTGAACATTATAAGTACACTTAAACCATAAGTTTATCAATTATTTAATTGCAAGCAAACTTATATTAATTCAAAGAATAATTAAGATGAAATATCAAACATTTATTCCACTCAAAAAAAAAATATCAAACATTTATTACTAATAACTCATGAGCATGTAATCAATATTTTACATTTTCAGATTTATGGAACTTATTGTTTCAGCATTATAATTCAATAATTAAGCAAATAATTAGCTAACAATTACTTAATAAACCGAAGCTAGGAGGTATGTTCACATATCTTAATAATGCCTCAAATAATGGTGAAGCAATGAAGAAGAGGAGCAAGAGGAAGAAGGACAACTGCAGCAGGGGCGGCAGGTGGCGGCGGCACAGCGCGGTGCTGGGAGAGGCGACGGCAGCGTGGCCGCGGCGGTGCTGGCAACAGGGACATCACGCAGGAGCAGTGGAAGGAAGAGAAAGAGCAGTGTGAGGAGAGAGAGGAAGCAACAAGACTGCAAGGGAAAAGGAAGGGAACGAGGGTATGGTGGCAGCCGGCGGCGGCTTCCGACGAGGGCAGGGCAAGGAGAAAGTGACAGGAAAGAGAGAGAGAGGGGAAAGGAGGAGGGGATGTGTTTATGTGTTGGAAAAAATCAGACAAAATAATCCAAAATCAGCAACTTGTTTATTTAATAAATAAAAATCTGATTTGGATTTTTCGTGGCATGTGAGGAGAGAGGGAGAAATCATTGTTTATGCTTTCCATTCTATTTTCTTTTTTTGTAATATTTTAGTCATCCACTTGTTGTTTTATTTGTACATATTTCTAAATTTATTTTAGTAATTCATATTGTTATGTGAGATTGTATTTCATTATTAAATTTCAAGTCATCTTTTTTTTTAAATTCTAATAACTAGGTTTAATAATTATCTTTAACTAATACATATAGTTATTATTTAATTAAACGAATTTTGAATTTCAGGGATATTACACTACTAAAGAAAAACCTATGCATCATAAGCTTAAGATTGATATGCTTCATCATGAACAAGACATTTATCAGGTTACAACTTGTCGTAATGATAAGACTGATAGGAAGGATCGTCATTTCCACACTGTGAATTTCAGTCTCAAGACCTGAATATGTAACAAACTTAAATTAATAAAATCCTATGTTCTCATGTGCTTGATTGCTATAGAGGATACAACTTGTCTTTGTCTCAGTTCATTGACCCTTTTTCACATTCGATAATATATGAGAACATATAATGCTAGATCTTTTTCCAATTCTTGACAAAGATTATTGGTCGCCTTACAATGGGCCTAATATAGTTGTTGATACTGACCGAAAACACACTAAGGGGCCACCTCCATCCAAACGATTGCGAAATGAGATGGATGAACCAATTCGAGAAAAGTAACTTGCATTATGTGTAAACAAATAGGTCATTTACTAACTTTATTTGTAATTGGCAAATCACCTGGAGGTTCATCAACAGCTACCTCCTGAACCATGTGACCAATTTGTTCTTAATTTGTCTCTAGTTGTTGGAAAAGATTTAAGGAAAAAGAAGTGACACCAATTTTCACATATTGGTTGTGATTAGGCTTTTGGAAGTATAATGAACTTGTATTAATGATTTTGCATATGAATTAGTTACAAATTTATCCTAACTTTATGGCGATACTTTCTAAATTATCAATGTGAGAAATTTAAGAACTATGTTAATCACTATTATACTTTAGCTATGTAATGGATGTTAAATACTTGTGAGGAGAATGGGAGTACACTTTATGCATAAATGGGGTGGAATGGAGTAAACATTAAATTCTAACGAGTATGCATTTGCTGCTGTCGTGAAGGGAGGAAGGAAAAGCAGGTTATTTTTTTCTTCTATTCACAATATGGTGGAGAGGGTTGGAGTGTTGTTAAACTAAAAGTTATTAGCTATGTAATTCAAAGCGACACTTAGATTATGAAATAAGTTTTGAGCAAGCACCAAATTGGAAATTTATTTAATTTCGAACACTAGATTGGGAAACTATTCAGAAAACTATGAATATATAAGATGCAGCCAATTCAAACTATTGTTCGTTAACCCAGACTTTTAACCAAATCCAAACAAATATTAATGAACACAGAGCCTCCAACAGCTTTTTACAACACTCAAAACACCTCTTAACCTTTAATATAAGGAATGAATTATGAGGTATAACCGCCATTATATCACAACTTAATCTGGAAGACTGGAACTAAATGAGGTTATCTTCATCCAATTCACCTCCTTCTTCAGCAGCTTCAGTCTGAACCATATCAAGTTCCCCAGTAGGCAGTTTCCTGGCAAGCCTGATTATTATATGGTCCAAATTTGAAATGATGCTAGATTGCGCAACACGCTTTATTTCTTCAATATCCCCTTCTCTATAAGCAGAAAGAAGATTACTAGCAGCACGGAACTGATCACTACCCATAAAAGAATCAGTTTGTGAACAATCATTGCAACACTTCTCTGCTTGTTTAAAGTCATGTTTGTAGAGGTAAGCAATTATGGCACTTAGATAAGCCTTACATTGGCTATTTTTTGCATTGCACTTATCAGCTGATAAGCCCCACCTAAGTAAGACGCTTGCAGCATCTTCATACTTCTCAAGTTTTATATACACACTAGCAGCACCTCGATACAGATCAAAGGCCATTTGCTCTTTTTCATCCTCTTCAAGAATATCGCAAGCATTCATGTATAAACGAGCAGCTGCCTCAGGCAGAGATTCTTCCAAAGCACGAGCACCTTTTGCAAGAGCATCTGATGCGGGTTGTGATCTTGCACATTCAATGTACAACTCTGAAGCCCTCGTATAAAGGTCAGCAACTTCATTCCAGCTTCCATGTTCTTTGGCCATTGCACCAGCAGATTCCATATGTTTAGCTGCATCCCAAGGCGAGGAGAGCATCTCTTGTCCCTTGGATGCTTTCTCAAAAGCTAACTTTGCTTTCTCATATTGTTTAGCGAGCCTGAATGCGATACCAGCTTGTTCATATAGAATTGTTGCATTTTTCCAATCAGCATTCCATCTAGTAAAACTCAGTTTGGTCATTTTGTCAGCTTTGGCTATAAGCTTCTCAGGATCTGAACCGGCCATGGCTGAGTTGCAGTACGCAACAGAGTATTTCCTAGACACGACTACCAAGAGCTGTCTTCGTACAGAATTTCAAAGTCCCTGTATTTGCAGCAACAAAAGGCTTCCATCACCAGGCATACTCCATAGTTAATGCAAATCGAAGTAAGAAATAATGGCTCGCACACCGCAGGCCCACAAACAGAGGGGAGGAAAAGAATGAAGCTCCAAAATCATTTTCAAATGCCTCAGATGAAAGAAAAAAAAAGCTGCTATAATGAATTGCTAAGGTTTGCAATTACTGCTTCCGACATGTAGAGAGACTCTAAAGGGCCTTGCAGCTTTTCTAGAACAAAAGAATGTGAATGGGCTTGAAGAACCTTGTATTTCTCCTGCAGCGTGCTTTTGAATGAAAGCAATGCAAGCATTGGGAAGTAGTAAACAAAGAGAAGGAATACCAGAAATTGAAGAGGACAGACAGAAGAAAAAAGGTAATTCAGGATACTGTTCAGTTACAATGACAAACCAATCTGACAATAAGCAAATACCAAGAACATACTAGAGATTCTCAAAGCAACCAACCTAATGATCATTCACATGACGTCTAGCATCACAAATTACATTCACATATGAAAACCAACCATTAATAATATACATCTAAAAACTCTCATGGAAACACACCAGCCAACTAGCATCCTCCCCCCCCCAAGAACCGCCACCTCCACCAGCCAACTAGCATCCTTATACAAACACAGTGAGGGGGAAAAAAGCAACAGCTAGAGTTTAACAAAAAAAAAATTCTTTAAATGCAATTATGACAGAGCAATACAAACAACTGTCTCCAAACAAATACCAAAAAATTTCTGGTCACACTTTGACACCATCAATACAATACTCTGCCTTCCCCTTCCCCTTCCCCATCCCCCCCCATCTTGTGGACATTTTGAGAAAATATATGTAGAAAATTAAAACATGGATTACTAAAGAATGACAAAAAAAATTATATTTCAAGTCAACTAAATGCAATGCTAAAAGCACAAGCCACTAAAGTAAAATTTCATCATATGTGAAGGCATCAAAATGGAATGACACAAACTCTTCACATTTAAATGGAATCTTGAAATATCGCCATTCCTTATGAAGACATAAAGGTTTTGGCATCAAACCACTGTTGAATAAGTTATTTAACTCACTTTAAGTAGCCATTTGAGCGTAATTTTAGACCTAATCCTCTTCACTTTTCCATGTTTTTCCCCCCTCTACTTTGATTAGAATATCAATAATCATAATTTAGAGTAAATAGTCCTTTTCCTCTTTGTTTTAGCTATGCTTTGCTCATCTCTTTCACCTTGTCCTCTTTCCCAGGTCCTACGACTTCTATCAGCTCCTATCCATGACCGAAAGCTTCATAAATATGGCCTTGGAAACAAGAACGAGCAAGTTTTAAATGGCCCCACCAATGAAGGACTGAAAAATGAGGTTGAGACGTTGAGTGGTTGGCTACCTTTGTGTTCACTAGACTAAAAGACCATGTATATAGGACTTTCTGGTCAACGGCTTTTGCTAATAGTCATCATGTTGTACTTGCATTAAAATTATTTCCATGGAAATAGGTTGTAGTTCATAAAAGTATCCCTTTTAACTTATGGAAGTAATTAGGTTGATTCTTGGATGACCCTTCAAAATTTCTCCTCGGACTAAATTACCCCGCGTTTAATTGTTTAGGTTCACGACTGATGTGAGTTGTAGAACCTAACTTTTTGTCAGTGTTTTTCCCCTTTTGATACTCATTATCATCTATTGATATATACTTCCTCCGTCTAGAAATAGTTGCACCATTTGCATAGTGTTCACTATTCACATCTTATCTTAGACTTTGATTGTCTTTGATGATTTATATTTTAGGAAAATCATAGTCATATGAGATCTTGTTAAATTCGTTTCAATGTATATTTTTTTAACGGTTTTTTCACCAAATACCCCTGACAAAAAAATTTATTCACCAGATACCCCCACTTTTTTCAAAATTCACCAGATACCTCCGACTTTTAAAAACATTCACCAGATACCCCCGACTTTTAAAAAATGACACAAAATGCCCTTAATGACTAACGGTGGTTAACTCCGTTAGTCATTAACCTTAATTGACCCTAAAAAACCCCAAGTAAACCTAATTAACCCTAATTAACTCTAAAAATCCTAAGTTAACCCTAATAACTCTAAAAACCCTAACTAACCATAACCCCCTTGACCCCATTTCAGTCCCCACCGGCCCCTACCCAAATCCTAACCCTACCCGGCCCCCCTCCCAACCCTAACCCCACCAACCCCGGCGTCAACCTCGTTACCGATATTTACGAGTGGGGTTGGGGTCAAAAGCTTCCATTTCTCCCCTCTATCCCCGCAGAACTCTCACCGCGATGCAACGCGTCCGCACGAAGAAATGGTTGTAGATCCGATTAAAGTTGGTCCAGGGAAGAAAATCCTCGACGTTGGTTGCGGTGTTGGCGGGCCTATGCGCACAATTGCCGCACATTCACGCGCGAATGTGACCGGAATCACGATCAATGAGTACCAAGTAAAGCGGTGGGAGAGAGAGAATTGATGTCGGAGAGGGAGGGGCTGCGGGGAAGGAGGAGGGGAGGCCGCGGGGGAGATCGAGGGGGAGGGGGGGCGCGGGGGAGGGGGAGGGGGAGGGGTTGGGGTTGGGGGCGGGGGTGGGGCTTGGGTTGGGCCGGTGGGGCCGGTGGGATTGGGGTTGGGGTTGGGGGTTGGTTAGAGAGAGAGAGTTAGGTTGACTTAGGGCTAATTAGGTTGACTTAGGGGTTAATTAGGTTGACTTAGGGCTAATTAGGTTGACTTAGGGCAAACTTGTAAATAAACGCTAACGGAGGACTAGCGTCCGTCAACAAAAGTGCATTTTGTGAATTTTTTTTAAAGTCTGGAGTATCTGGTGAATTTTGAAAAAAGTGGGGGTATCTGGTGAATAAATTTTTTTGTCAGGGGTATTTGGTGAAAAAACCATTTTTTTAATATCAACTTTTTATAATTTTTACTTATTAATAATTAAAAATATTATTGTTTGAAACCATGCATCGGCAAGCGTGAAAATATGAAATGCTGCAACTATTTCTAAACGGAGGAAGTATATTTTAGTTGACCATACACTAAAATGTGATAAACTTCGATCAACTCTTGACTTAGCTCGATTAGGCAATAGCTACTTGTATAGCGAAACCAAGCTAGGTTTATTTTTGGCATTTCAAAGTTCTATTACTATTGATGGGCGGCTCCATGATTTCTTATAGTTACCCAGGTGAGTTTTATGGTTCTTCATTATCTGCATATGGTCCCTTTTTCTTAGGTGCTCATTATGATCATATGAGTTTAAAAGGAGGAATTTTTGACATGCCTCAAAAGCACTCCTAGCAAATTCTACAAATCTAATTCAGTTGATTAATCTAATCACAAAAACAAATCAAGTCCACTGACTCCAATAGTTAAGCTATCAATACATGTACAACACTAAACAATGAAGGTAAGAGCAAAAAACACACAGAAAAATATCAAAGTTTAGCAATTTCAGTTGGCACTAGGTAAAGAAATTTGAAGAAATTGTGCTTGTGGAGTCTGAAATTGATGAATTTGACAAAATTAGGATCCATGAAGAGATTCTTAAAAAGTTTGGGGAATTGATGATGTACTTCACGATTAGCAAGAATTTGGGAGTTCCCAATTGACTACTATGGCCACAGAGATGAGAACCGTTTGCATTTCACAGGATACTTTAGTGATTAAAGCAGCATTGTAAGTGAGTGATGATAGAGGGGCCAGGCAAAATGGACCATTTAATGTCAAAGAGGTTTTTGCCCAACCTCCAAAATTATCTAGTTCTCCATATTAACACGAGTCATGACTCATGAGTGACGGGCTTTCATGGGCAATATTCAAACCTAATTACCATAATGAACAAAATATTCATTTCAAAAAGAAAAGCACCTCATTAGGAGGTAAAAAGAAACATAAACTAGAAAACGGGCACACACTAAAACAACCAAGACTCACACAATGCAAAGCAATGAATCACTTCTAATTTTCACAGAAAGAAGGAGATAGGAAATAGATGTATGGCTAAAGCTGAAAACTATATCCCCCCCCACATAAAGAACTTTATCATCCAAAATGTAATGTATTTGATTATTACTTGCAGTTATCAGCCATGAGAAGTTTCTAATTGTATTTCGCTAACTAATTTAGTTAATTTGGTTCAAGCTGATTGAATAGTTGAGCTGCTTGTTTAGGCTTTAGTCGTTTTGTTATGTTTAGATGACTTATACTGGTTCTGTCGATTGCTTAGTGGCTAATGATCTAAATCTATTTCTAGAGTTTCTAGAATTCCTATGGCATGTATCTTTTTGATGATTTAAACAGGTTTCTGCTAAGAATCCACTTAGCTCAGTGACCAAAACAGAGAAATTAAAGGCAGATTACAGAGATTGAGAGAGGGAAGAAGTAGGATTAAGGAAGAACAAGCAAAATATGACTATATTATTGCTAATCAAGGTGACTAAACACCAATACAACCTCACCACTTCGAGTGGAATGACACTCTCCCAAGCTACAGACTACTAATCACTTTCCACGATATTCAGCATATCTTTTCTCTCTCTATTATGCTCTACATATTCAAGCAGCCAATACCTAGGTTGCACAGAGACAGATACGAGTACGGGTTTGGATTCGAGTACGGGAACGGAAAACGTGAAGATTTTGAAATTTTAGGAATGGGTACGCGTACCCATACAGGATACGTATCGTATCGGGCACGGGTACGGGTACGAGTACGTGACCTAGAAGAAGTACCCGTGCTACATAGGCCAATACTATTGGATACAAAGAAGACACAACAAAGCTCTAGCACAAAGCACCTAATTTGCGATTAAAGGGGTTTTGACAGTTTTCGAATAAAATCTAAAAGGAGTTTGAGTCTAAAGAAACTATCAAAGCTAAGGGTACAAGAGTTACATGAGGTAAAGCGCTCTTTGACCAACCAAACTACAATCACTGAAAACAACCAGCTAAAAGCAACAGAAAAAATAAATCAGATCTTCTAATAGAAGGCATTCTCATTCACTCACCAGATCAACTTTAATGTATGACCTCCTCCCTTCATATCTAAAGGGATATGGCATCATCCGCAAGCCTATAGGAACGACATTTCCAAATTTCACATTGTAAAGAAATCTGACTCTATGAGAGCTGAGGATAGCAACTAATTATTGCAGCTCTATATTAAAGAGTTCTAATGTAATAATGACCAGGATTGAGGAAGTCTTCTGCCAAATCTAGCTCTACTCCAACAGCAAAAGTTTAAAAATTAAAAACAGCATCGCAATATCCATCTGGACCTCACCTTGCAATTTCAACTGGACATTTTTTAGGTAAATGGGCATAACTTTTAGACCATCAAATAAAACGAGCTTGAACTAAGCATACTTGAGAATAATGAAAGACAACACAAAGTTGGGATTTTTCTTGTCAATGATTCCTATAGTTTATAATGTACCAAATTATGATGTCTAATTAAACTACCTGCATTTCTTGTTTATTGTATAGTGACATATGGTTGTAGCAAAATGAATGAAGAGGGGAAACTAGATAAAGCTCAGTGAGACCACGTATATTTAACCAACCCTACTTGGTCCAAAACTTCTATTATAGGGTTGGGATAAAAATTTGTGTTGCCAAAGCCTCAAAAGAACCTTCACAACAGAGGAAAAGAAATTCCCTCCTCTGCTCAGCATATCGCAATTTCCAAATCAAGCTAATATGTTAAAAGAACACTAAGGTTGAAACCTGAATTTTGATGCTATGCTTCTTGGTTGTCCTCTTGTATTTTCCCTGCTCATCTCAAACTTGGCCCTTTGACATCTCCAACACTTCACCATCACAACATTTATACCAAGTACCAACTACCATCATTGGCTACAACTTACAAGTAGTGCTCTAGCAAAGTCTCCAGCGTCGGCTTAAGCCTGATTGACCATCCCCTCCCTCATAGGCTTACTTCAACTTCTAAATTTTCGGAAACAAAAACAACGATGTCATCCCTTTGCCATTCAAGTTCATCATGAAACCTCAATATGGAAAATTCCACCACCGTTCCTAACAATCAATCCAGAGTAGAAACTTCTCAAAACAGGCCCATTCTTGCTCGACAATGGGAGACTGATTTAGATGCAAGCTCAAATAGGGTAAATTTTAAATTCACCCTTCATTGAGCATGGAAATTGAGATATAAGCTACGGGTAAAGTACACATTGTTTGAACGCCGACAATTAATGAGATTGAGCTCTTCCCTCATTTGGGTAAACTTGCTCCTAGATTCTTTAGCACTCAATAGTTTAACATTAACTCATGTATTACATCAAATGAGGAATGAAAAAGCAATGGTGGTCTGCTAGAACATCTTACAAACCTCAGGAAAAACCCGCATTCGCTAGTCCAGCAATCACCCAAAACACACAACCTGTTTTTCTACTTCATTATTATTCTGATCATCTGATAAAACAGATGGGTCATTGAAGCTGGGATCGTCTCGCTTAGGGATGGCAATGGGTTCAGGACCCTACCCAGACCCACCCAGACCCTACCCTAAAATTAGGGTATGGTCTTAATTTTTTGGACCCTATGGGTAAGGGTAGGGTATGGGTCTTGGTCCTATCGGGTAAGGGTAGGGTAAGGGTCCACTCCTCAAATACCCAGACCCTACCCAAACCCTACCCATAGACCCATCTAAAATAAAATATATATTTTTATTTTTTTTAAATTAAAATAAATATATATATAAACATATCCTTCCAGCAGACTTCCAATAAAACTAAAGCCCTCCCTCAGTTAGGAACCCTAGCCGCAAATCGCAATCATGTAAAAGTATATTCATTTATATTTTGATGTATGAGACTTTTGGGGTGTGCAAAAAATATGTATTGGTATGAAATGTACGTGATATTATGTGTGCTAATTGCAAAATTAATATATGAAATTGTGCTTAACTATTATATATACATGTGAAAATGTAAGCGGATTTATTTTTGTATTGGACCCATTTTAGACCCAAGACCCTACCCAGACTCTATCGAACCCTACGGGTACGGGTGCGGGTAAGGGTCCTAAAAGTTTTGCCCTATGGGTATGGGTAGGGTATGGGTCTACATCCAAAAGTTAGGGTATGGGTAAGGGTCTAGCCTTACCCTACCAAGACCCTACCCCTTGCCATCCCTATCTCGCTTGACGATTCTCAAACAATACTTATTCACAGTGGCGTATCCAAGGCGGATTCAAAATTCTGAATTTTTATTTTAATTTGAGCTGGCATACTAGTCAATAAAATTAAACAAATTCTTACTCAAATATTGAATGCTAAACTACAAACAATAAATCTTATAACTTACAATATATAGTAAAATTAGTACTAAACGAACCTGCAATTTTTTGGAATCACCGAAAAAATCATTCAATTTCTTCCTCGAAAAGTAACTTGAATTGATGCTGCCGATACGAAATTCGAAAACCAAATTTTTAGCTACAAAACAAACTGAAATGAAATCTGAAATCTGTAGAGAGATGGAATTCCCTTGTAATCGCAGCAAATGCTACGGATTGGAATTTGGAGAGTTAGGTTTACAACTTACAAACTTCTTCTGTTCTATGAATCTTCTTTTTCTTTTTTTTTTCTTCCTTTTTTCTTCTTTCTTTTTTGACAGGAACTTTTTTTTGTTCTTTCTTACTTCCTCCGTTTTTTTTTTTCACACTTTTCTTTTTTGGTCTGTTTCTTTTTAATTTATATGCTATTGTTTTTTCTATTTTTGGTAACATGTTACATCTACTTTATCCTCTTTTCCCACCCATAACATCCACTTTTTAATATTTTACCCACTTTTTAATATTTTACCCACTTTTTACTTTCTCTCTCTCACTCTTCAGTTTCTCTCTCATACTTTTGTACTTCCTACTTGGTTCTCCTCCAGAGTGAAGTGAGTAAATTAAAAAGAAACGGAGGCAGTACTTGTTGTTTTCTTCCTTTTTTTTCTTCTTTCTTCTTTCTTTTTTCTCTATCCCTTCCCTAAAAAATAGAAATAAAAGAAGTTTTCAGTGAAATTTTATTCTTTACTTCTATTTAGCATCCCTCCGAACTTTTAAGTATTGATTTTTATATGAATTTTCGTAAAAAAAAATTATCGAACAAATAAGCATAGAAGTTAATACTTCCTCCGTTCCCTTTTACTTGCAACATAGTCCTTTGACACGCACTTTTAGAAGGATGATAAGCAAAGTAAATGAACACATTAAAAGTAAAACAATTCGAACACCTAATAACTCAATTACTCTTCTTACCGTTGTCCAATTTATATTAAATAATTTATTCATTTACTTTGTTTATCATTCTCCTAAAAGTGTGTGCCAAAACACTATGTTGCAAGTAAAATGATACGGAGGAAGTATATGTTGGTTAAAATTAAAGGGAATATTTAATTTTTCATTGTAGCATTTATCTTCCTTGATTGCCTATACTCGTATTTTTTAATCGTGGTGTCTAATGAGCAAAAAAAGTTACATTTTTCAACAACTTATAGTAGGTTCTGGTGGTATTTTAGATATGGAAAAATTGACATGAACAATCCCAACTATGGGCGTTCTGCCATTTTCAGTCCCAACTCCCAACTAAGGATTAATTCTGAGTAGTCCCAACTATCCATCATTTTTTATATAATTGGTCCAAGTTGACTGGTTACTGTTTAACAAGTTAATTTTTTTATTTCTTAAACCCCCTATCTCTCTCTCCTCTCTCCTTCCTCCCCCCTCCCCTGCCACCCCCGAAATCCCCTCGCCCGCCGCCCCCGAAATTCCCTCCCCCCTCCACTACCCCGGTCTCCACTTCTCTACAGATGAGGCCCACATCCACAACTTGGGCTTTGAGTGGGCATCATCCTCTACGATGTCGATGGTTTACCCAGTTGGAGATGATATTTTGATGATTTTGAAGAAGAAAACGAACATAAAATGAAAAACTAAATCAAACCCAGATGAAGATAAATCCAAAATAGAAGAACCCACAATTACTAATAGTGGCGGAGCTAATATGGGTCACGTGGGGTCACGTGACCCCTCGAATTAAAAAAAAAAATTTAAGGACTTTTCGTAAAAAAAAAAAAAAAAAAAAATTAAAGCAAAGCAAGTTCGGCGCTATTAAAGAGGTTTCGCGTCGGTGCCCCTGTTCCCATCAACTTTGTTGTCTGCCGACCCGCCGGTATTACAGTTGTGGTTTGCCACTTGGGCCCACTTGTAGTGTAAATGTGTGATAATTAAATCAAAAATTAAAAATCAAAAAATTTCTCACGGACTCACTTTCTCCCTCCTCCCTTGCCCAATACACCTCATCTCTCACAAACTCACGTCTCAAAAAATTTCAATCGCCCAGTTCAACCGTTCAGGCTTCACTGCTTTCAGACGCCGGAGTCCGTCCAGGCGACCACCGCACCGGCGCACCGCTCCTCCAACAGTAGTCCGACCTCCCAAGTCCCATCAGGTATTGAAATTTTAAACAGTTTAAATTTTAATTCTTTTACATTATTTATTTCCTAATTCCTAAATTGTATATTTAAAATCTTATTTGGTTGATATTAATTGTAATATTTGCATACATGTGTGAATTTTCGAATTTGTGAAGTGTGATAAGTGATTGATGCACTTTGTCGGTTGTTGTTAAGTTTTTTTGTGAATGTGTGAAATGTGAATTTGTTAGGTAGTGTTAATTAATTTATAATTTTCTATGATGATTTAGTTTCTTTATGATGGTAATTTATTGATTGATTTTCATATAGTTTAATAGTTAGTTACTTAGTTCATATGTGTTAATTTGTATTAAATAATGAATATAGGAAACGATGAGTGATATACCTAGATCAAAAAAATCAAAGGCAATGGGAAAACAACCCGATCTTCGACACTTTATGTTCAAGAAAATGAGATCTCAAGATAATTCATGTTCTTCAACGCCACCGGTAGATAGTGGTTCTCCATCATCTAATGCTAGTGCGTCTCCATCTTATGATTCTCCTCAAATTAACGAAAATGATATGAATTTGGGTGGTTCAAATACGGATAGTGTGCCATTAGAGAATGAAGAGTCGGTTTATGATGTTGAACTTCTTCCTCATGACCCGGGAAAAAGAATAAACATAATGGATTAGCCTTCAAATCAACGTAATGCGATTAGGAGGGCATATATCCTTAAAAAACCTTGTCAACCAAAAACTCATAACTTCCCTCAAAGAGATCTTGGGGGGCCACGCCCGTGTCGATTTGTTGCTTCTTGATTTGATTTTTGTAATTTTTTATTTTTATTTATGTAATTTTTTCTTAGTTTGGAATGTATGACAATGAATATTAGACAATGTTTCTTTGCGTTGTAAAATTTTCAATATTGAATATCTTTTGTCTTTTTTGTGACCCCGCGATTTTGAAATCATGGCTCCGCCACTGATTACTAACATAAGAATAAGTCAAAATTAAAAAAAAAAATTGAAGAAAAATACCAGTGATATGTTCAAATGCAATCTGAGCAACCAAATTCTGAGCTTCTTTAGAAGATTTGGAGAAATTGTGTCAAGTTTATACACTCATACTATGCAATGTCGATGGTTTTGGGGCAGGGTGGTTTTTTCTGGGATGGAGGAGGGGGTTTCGGGGGCAAGGGAGGGGTGGCAGGGGCAAGGGAGAGGAGGTTTCGGGGGTGGGGGAGGGGGAGGGGGTTTTGGGGGCGGGGAAGGGTTATCGGGGACCGGGGGAGGGGGTTTCGGGGGCGGGGAAAGGGGTGGCGTGTTGGAATAGTGTCCTTCAACATTGTGTATTTCTCTGTATAATAGTTTAAGGGATTAATTACGGAATATATAATTAAATTATATTGAGTGATCAAAATGTTTAGCTGGAAACCTCTTTTGATTTGTTAATTCAATAAGAATTATTTTAAGCATACCTAAATATAATTGAACTTATAGGGTCACAAACAAATATGATATGAACATAAGTTCAATTAAAGATTAAAGCTAGAAGGACATAAATAACCTTAATGAGGGGAGAGAGATGTTAGGCATGTGATAGGAGAGGAAAAGGAAGACTTTTGACTGGGTCAAAAGTGATGGATGAGAGGTTACTGATATTTCTCATTATAAGCAGGATATTAGTAACACAAGCACACAAAATTACGTGATATATATTGTTTCACAATATTTTATCTCTCCTCACACTCTCTCTCCTCTCCTCTATATGTGTATTTTCACAAAAGGTGAGAGCAAGAGTTTTTCCTCCATCATGAATTCACTGCTCAAGATCTAAGTTTTATAATCTGTGGAGTTCATTCATAAGGTATGGATACCGATAGATGAACAGTGCATTGGAGTTCTTCGTTCTGTGATTGAATTAGCTATAGGGGAGGCACGCTAAAAGAGGTATAGTTTTGTGTGTTTAGATTCATATTAGTTATATACATTACATCCTTATTAAGGTTTTAGATTTAATCCGCTGCGTAATTGACTATGAAACCTAACAGTAGTATCAAGAGCCTCTTGTATATAATAATATTGAACTAATTATATATACCTATTTATTAATTTATGGGAAAATTCCTCAGGTACCCCCTGAGGTTTGATGTAACTCTCAAATTGCCCCTTACATTCGGGGAATTCCTCAAATACCCCTGAACTTTGACTTTTTGATCAGAAAACCCTTACTATTGACGGATCCCTAACATTGTTAGGTTTTTCTTTCTCTCCTCCCACCATCCTCCATTGATGAACCTCCAAGCTTTCTCTCTCCTCCCACCTCCATGCTTTCTCTCTCCTCCCATATAAAAGTGACTAATTATGTTTATTATTTTGATTATTAAATTCATTTTAGAGCGTATAAAAGTGACTTGAGCATAAATTATTAGACAATATGGATTAACTGAGACCTAGGTGGGCTCAATAAATGCCATTTAAATATTTTAGTTTCATGGTCCACTAATTCATACTTTTAATAATTTGAAGTTATTAATTACAACCTTTAGAATAATAATTTTTCATATGAATAATGTTTAATTTAAGTATGTGTTTAGTTTTATTTTATTGATTATAAAAGCATGTTATATGTTTTTGAAGTGGCTTTTAAATAATAGCATGAACCGGTCCATTCTTTTAAGAATGGGTGAATGCTAAATAGGATTCAATACAAGGATTGGTCTAGTATGGTCGAAAATAGGATGGTAAATATGGTCTACGTACCATTATGTATTATTGTATTTAAATATGGTCTGCTTACCATTATATTTTTTTGTAATTTAATTACATTAAAGTACATATTTCTTGAAGAGTTGTAAGAAGATTGAAGATATGATGGATAGGATCCAAGTTTTTCAAGTCAATACAAGTTTCAAGGGGCCATACTAGGACGCTATATCTTATGCATTTAATATTTTGCTTATGCTTAATGTTTTAAATGCATATTAGTTTACTTATATATTAAGTTTAATTGTTTTAAGAGTTCATATATTTTTCAAACTATACGTAGTAAACTAAGTCCCACTATAATAATGAGCTTATAAGTTGCCTTTCCAAGATAAGTAATACCCATTAAGCCTTCGATCACTAGTGATAGGTTTTGCCAAAGTAATAGTATCACTTCTAATCTTAGGATAAATCAGGGTTGGTCTGATAAAAAGACTTACATGTTAATTTTGGTTAGCTCATCAAATTTTATTACTCATTCTTTTTCACTTTAAGTGATTAATTGACTAAACATTAACAACAATTATAACCAACACACATAAAAACCACAACCAACACTTAAATAAAATATTTTTTTTATCTTTTATTAATAAAGTGATCGTTTCTGCTCGCCGATTCTCTTCCAATGTTGGACCCTCAAATTGTGAAAAATGGACCAGTTTTAAGTCACGAGCAACAAATATTGTTGGTTTCTTCTGTGTCTCAGATGGAGATTAAAGATGCTTTATTTGCTATGGATGCTAGCAAAGCACCATGTATTGATAGTCATAATGTGCATTTCTTTAAAAGTACATGGCATATTGTTGGTCCTAGTGTCATTGATGTTGTTAAACACTTCTTCCACACTGGTTTTTTTACCTAGGACTGTCAATTGCACTTATGTATCTCTTGTTCCCAAAGTGCCTACTGCTTGTGCAATGAAGGATTATAGACCTATTACATGTTGTCCTGATTTATATAAGATTATCTCCAAAATCTAACTAATAGGATACAACATGTTTTACCTGGATTGATTAGCGAACATCAATATGCTTTTATTAAGGGTAGAATATCATTTTTATAACATAATTCTGAGCCATGAATTAGTAAAAGTGTACAATAGGAAATACATATCTCCCAGGTGTATGCTGAAAATTGATTTACAAAAGGCTTATGATTATGTAGAATGGCCCTTTGTGAAGTATTTGTTGTTGGAGTTGGGATTTCCAAGTGTATTTGTGGATTGGATTATGGCTTGTTTGACAATTGTATCCTACTCCTTCAATGTTAATGGTGAAATGACTAGGCCTATAGAAGGGGAAAAGGGTATCAGGCAGGGAGATCCTATTTCTCCCTATCTTTTTGTCATTTGTATGGAGTATCTCAAAGATGTTTGTATATTCTAAGTAGCAACAATGAGTTTAAATATCATCCATAATGTAAAAAGAGTAAAATTTCATCATGTTTGTTTTGCTGATGACTTGTTGTTCTCAAGAAGGGATATCAACTCCATCAGACAACTTTATGCTACTTTTCATCAGTTTTCTTATGTTTCTGAGCTCAAAGCTAATCAAGCTAAAACCTTTATTTATTTTGGAGGGGTTAATATTGAGGCTCATGAGGCTATTTTACAAGAGTTTGATAATTCTAAGGGTGAATTAATTACCCTTTAGATATCTTGGTGTCCCTCTTTCATCCAAGAATATGTCCATCATTCAATGCCAACCTCTTATCAAAAAGGTTTTAGCTGGAGTGGATAGTTGGGCTGCAAAATTACTATCCTATGCTGGGAGACTCCAACTCATCAAGTCTGTATTATTTGGAGTCCAAACATACTAGTGTCAGATTTTCCTTTTGCCTAAAAAAGTTCTCAAACTTCTTTAAGCTTCTTGTAGAAGTTTTCTTTGGACTAGCAAGTCTGGCACTACTAGAAGAAACTTGTTAACTTGGGAGAGACTCTGCTTACCTAAGAAAGAAGGTAGTTTAAACATTATAAATGTGGAAAATTAGAATAATATTGCTATTTGTAAGTTACTCTGGAACCTTGCTCAGAAGAAGGACAAAGTGTGGGTGAAATGGGTTCACATTTGCTAGATCAGAATTAGAGACCTTGCCACTCTGGATGTACCTCATCAAGTATCCTAGGCTGTCAAGAAAATTATGTGTTCTATATATTCATTCTGTGATTGATGGTACTAGATTGATTCAGTGCTCTAATTTCTCCATTAGGAAGATTTACAAGTCTATTCATCATGCCTGCTGTCTAGTAGAAGAAGTTGTTGTGTAATACTCCTGGACCACCTAAGTATATTTTTATCACATGGTTGGCAGTTATGCATATGCTGAATACATGCGATAATCTACTTAAGGTTGGTATTCAACATGATCCTCTTTGTTGCCTGTGTAGTAGTACTGATGCTGAGACTATATATAGGTCATTTGTTTTTTTAATTGTGAGTTTTCATGAGGTGTTTGGAAAACTATTCTTCATTGGCTTGGAGTGACGGGAAATATTGAAGGTGGACTCAGTTGCAGGTAATTAATCAATTGAAATCCAACTAAAAAAACCAACAACTTCAGAGAATGGCTTTCTCTTACACAACCTATGTTTTATGGCAAGAAAGGAATTGCATAAAGTTTCAACACAGACAACAGACTCAAGCTGCTCTTGTTAGGCAAATTCAATTCCTGATGTATTCTAAATGCTATCGGTTGCCTAGGCTTGCTTCTGTAATTAGGTTTTGGATGGTTTTCTTTGTTCTATGTCTTTGTTTTTATTACTCCTATTTGGCTTTTTTGTTTGGATGTTTTAATGTTTCTTAAGCCTCGTTGGCTCTAGCGTAGGTTGTATGAAGTTTGTTCTTCTCGCCTTTTGGTAATAAAATCTCTCTATTTACCAAAGAATAAATAAAGTAATCGCAGAATGACCAATTCCATAACCATTAGTCCTTTTAAACTTGCACGTGAGGAGCACATGAGGGTTTAATGAAGGTCAACGCTGAATTCCGGCGAGTCAATGCTTGAAAGTTAGTCAAGGTTGTTCTTGACAAAAATTTTGTTTAAGCTAATTGCCCAAGAAACTTTAAAAGGTTGTCGTTAAAAAAAAAAGGTATAGAAAAGGTTGTCTCTGACAAATTTCTCTAAATAATAATCACTTGTTCCCATACAACAATCGATCATTCTGACTGCAATCTTTTTCCATCCATGAGGATCCTAATAGATTGCCTTCTACTTTTAATAGGCCATGAACTAGATAAGAATCACAGAAACATGATATTTCGTTGTAAATAATTTTGCCTAAGAACTATCAAAGTTCCCTAAGTATGATACTAAGTTCCAAAACTAATACTAGTATATCATACTTGTAGACACATAATCGTGTCTCCCCATTTAGTACCCTATGATGACCAATACCCCGCTCCAATTGGTCCGGATCGAGGAAAGAATAAAGAACGAGTCTAAAATAAAATGTTTTAAGTCAAAATCCATTTTTCTAACTCGTTTTATTAACTCATTTCCGAAAACCTTTTTTATAACTAGTTTTACTAAGCCCATTTTCTAAAATATTTTATATAACCTTTTTAAAGCCCATTTTCGAAAACCTTTGAAAAATAGTTTTGTGAAAGCCCAATTTTTAAAAACCATTTTCTAAGCCCAATTTAATTAATAAAATTAATTAATTTTATTGATTAGTTTTATTAATAAAAATATCTTTTACAAAAATAATCTTTTCCAAACTGTTTTTAAACATCTTTTATCTAACTCTTTTCTAAAATCTTTTTAGGGTTATTTGTGGGGAAGGACCAATTAAAATAGGTTTTTTGTGGGGAAACACCACTTAAATTTTTTTTGGCGGGAAGGACCAATTAAAATACTTCCGTTGGCAACTTAACACCACATTACGATTTTCCGGCCAAATTGTCAACTTTCCGGCGTTGACTTATTTTTCCATCCAAAACATCGATTTTTTTTGTTTCTCCCCCTCCCCCACACCTACGGCCTACCCACCGAATCCTCCTCCCCCACCCCTACGCCCTACCCATCGGAAACCCCACCGAAATCCTCCTCCCCCACCCCTACGCCCCTACACCCTACCCATACAAAACCCCACCGTAATCCTCCTCCCCCACCCCTACGCCCTACCCACACGAAACCCCACCGGAATCCTCCTCCCCCACCCCCTACGCCCCTACCCACACGAAACCCCACCGGAATCCTCCTTCCCCACCCCTACGTCCTACGCCCTACCCACCGGAAACCCCAACCTTCTTCCTCCTCCCCTGCGTCCTACGATAGGTGAACGACGAGAGCAGGGACCCACGAGAGGAGAGAGAGAGAGGGGCAACCAGCGCAAAAGGGGTTGGAGGATTTGGGATTGGGAGGTGAAGAAGAAGGATGAAGCTAAGAAAATGAGAGAGAAGGAGAGTGAGAGGATTTCGGGGTAGGGGACTAAGGGGGGGTTTCCGGTGGGTAGGGCGTAGGGGTGGGGGAGGAGGAGAAACAAAAAAAACCGAGGTTTTGGAGGGAAAGAAATTGTCAACGTCGGAAAGTTGACAATTTGCTCGGAAATCGTAATGTTAAGTTTCCAACGGAAGTATTTTAATTGGTCCTTCCCGCCAAAAAAAAATTTAAGTGGTGTTTCCCCACAAAAAGCCTATTTTATTTGGTCCTTCCCCACAAATAACCCATCTTTTTAACAAGTAAATCTTTTAGAAACCTATTATCTTTCGGAAACCTATTGCAACTTAACTACCTAAATCTACCTACACTATATAACTCATCTCCCTCATTCACACTCAGATTTCACGGCTCTCCCTCAATTCTCACGGCACAAACACATCTCTTATACCTCACAAAATCTCATCTCAACAACACAATTACACGAACAAACAACACACCGACTCACCTTACAAATTCCCTCGGTCAACCCACAGCAACAGAAATACAACAACTCCCCATACAAAATCACGCACACCATCACCAGTAATCAAGGTATGCGCATCACTCATCATCATAGCCTTCCTTAACCCAGCGACACATCACCTACCATTTCATCATTCATCATGATCATTCATCAATCCCCATAATCTAATACACCTGATACTCCCTTCTTATTACTACACGCCTAATATAGTTACTACTATAAAAAATCTTGCGCATACATATTACAAAACACAACTATTTTTCACGACTCGAACGACAATTTAATTTTCTAAGATCCGTACAAATCAACGACCCCGGACGGTGGTATAATTTATGAGGGTCATATAAATTAACGATCTTTATTTATTTTTATTATTTTCTTGAAGTTACTAACATTCTATTCATGATGTAGGTTATTAATATATTCCTGCAATTGTAAGTATTGTACATATTAAACTAACTCCTTGCAATATTTCTTTTTTATATTTTTTATGTCTTTTTCATGAATAGTATTTTTTATATGATATTATGATTGTCCTGCATGCCTTTTTTATCACCCACATGTTATTATGCTAAATAAGACCTAAAGAACTGTTTTAATTAATTCAGATAATTTGGACAACCTGTTAGGAACCTTGTAAAATGATTGTATAATAACTGATCACTAAATAATTAGTCTTTTGATGTGTTTCCTGAACCAATTTAGATTAATTATTTTAGGGTGCTTTAAAACGTTATTTGATTATTCTTCTGCATAAAATCTGTTGTGAATAGGGTTTTAGTAGAGGCCAGCAATGGGCAATATAGTTCCTGACTCTATTATACCCTCACCCCCGAACTCAGTTTTTGGTTCCTGACCATCTATGGAGTCATAACGGGGAAATCTACATTGGATAAGTCCTTAAGATGTCCCTTCCGTTTCAATATCCAATTAGGTTTATGATTCTTCCTCTAAAGAATTGTTGGCGACTTCAAAACATATTTTTAATAAAACCTTAATAATGGGGTAGTCAAATAAACGCGCTCACACCGCGTGTAGGCATCAAAGGAATTAAAAAATCCACGCCTACAATTTGGCGACTTCACTGGGGAAGATTTTAAAAAATTAATTTTTTTAAATGAGTGGGTGAAACTTGAAAAATACGATTCATTCTTATTTTATGCCTTAGAATAATATACAATTTTGCATGTGCATGGCTATTGTTCAACCACCATAAGGACAATCTACCTTGCCTCATTAGCACATGTTCTATGTGTGAGGTAGCCCCCGGGGGGTTTGCGCTTTGTCCTTCCAAAAAGCTTCATGAGCGATAGCGTTGGATCTTAGTCATAAGCAAACCTACCCAACCATGGCATTGTTCTCTTGTTCCTGACTTGAGAACTGGAGTGCGTCTTACACGTGGCCATCTCTTTAAGCAGGGGTACGAAGCGTGGGATCAATCTCTTAGTCATGGACCCTTTTCAGCCTTTACCTAAAACTGACCAATAGTTGAACGTAGAACTTGACTTTTAGGTTGGAACTTTGCATACTATCATCCTATTTGTGCATATTTGTGTGTGCGTGGCTTTAATTGGTTCGTATTATTGATGTTTCGATTCAAATATCGTCAAATGAATTTTCCGCGATAAAAAAGGAAAAAGTGAACTTTTGTGCTTCTGCGCGCCGCGCGCCTGGTCTGCGTTCCACGCACGCAAAGTCCAGCGTGCCACGCAGCTTATCTTCTGCGTCCAACGCATTGAGTCTGCACGTTGCGCACCCTATGGCGTCCTGCGCAGCCTTTCGTGCGTCGTGCGCGTCATTCCTCGCATTCAGCGCGCCATATAGCACTCAGCGCAATGTCCTTTTCTGCTCCTGGCGTTTGATATTATGCGTACTCGATTTCAGCATCCTTGTTAAGCTTAGTGTCCAACTTTGTCCACATCTTCTAATTTTCAAAAATCCATTTTAGATATATCTCATATCCTTTTGAAAATTCATCTAAAAAAAAAAACTTTCAATCTCTAATCCCCTATCTATTTCGAAAATTCTATCCCCATCTTTTATCAAACTATATCTCCCATCCTTTTTCCAAAAAAAATGATCTCCCTTTTTTTTTTTTTTTTTTGAAAATTCATCCCCATCTTTTTTTTTCAAAAATCATTCTCATATCTTTTTCGAAATTTCATCCCATCTTTAATCTCCTATCTATCTCCACCTTTTTATCAAAAAAAAAATCTCCATCTTCTTTCCTATATCATATCTTTTTCAAAAATTCATCCATCATCCTATATCTTATCTTTTCATGTATGTCCATCCTTTACGTGAATATCTTTTAGGATTTGTTTTTAGTGTCCACCTTATTGTAAAAGTCTCATCCACCTAGGAATTCTAACTCCATTAGAAGTCCATCTAGCTCATATGTCTAAGTTCATCCAATTTCGCTCCATTTAGAGTTCTTAACCCCGTCCAACTCTGTCCATGTTAGGAGTCTTCATTCGCTTGAGTCCCATCCATCTTAGAAGTCTATAATCCATAGAAAGTTCATGCATAATAGGAGTCTAAAACCATTAGAATTCTGTCAATCTTAGGAGTCTAAATCCATTAGAATTCCATCCATTTTAGGAGTCTAGGTCCACTAGAGTTTCATCCATTTTAGGAGTCTAGGTCCAATAGAATTTCATTCACTTAAGGAGTCTAGGTCCACTGGTGTTTCATGCACATTAGGAGTCTAGCATCCTTGAAAGTTTGTCAAATCTAAAATTCTAACGTCATTAGAAGTGTATCAAGTCTAAGGTTCTGAAGTCATTAGAATTTCATGTCAATTAGGACTGCATTCATACTAGAGTCCCTCTACACTACATAGTCCATCGTTCATACACCTCATGCATAATTAGAGTTCATAAGCATTTAGGAGTCTCATTGCATCCATGCTCTCCATTTCATTTCATGCATTTCGCATTTGGTAGTCCTGAACTACAAGCGATCTGATTCCCTCTTTTGGGATATGTAGGCAGCCTTTACAGGTTCGAACGCATAGATAGGGTCATGCATTAGGTCTAGGTGCATCCGAAAGAGTCATACATACATGCATTAGGTCTAGGTGCATCCAAAAAAGTCATTCATACATGCATTAGAGGTGCATAAAAAAAATCAAAAAAAAATTCATGCATTTAGGATATTCAGATTCGTTCCTAGAAGCTCAATTCTGTTAAAACAAACATCCATTCTTTCATTCCATTTCTGTCTCTCCATCATCACTCTATCTCTAAATCTCCTTTGATGATCAATGTAGAAATCAAGCGACACTGAAATGGGTAACCCATCGAATACCGAGCAATAATTCGCTGAAATGGCTAGAGCTTTAGCCAAGCTGTCCAGCATGACGGAAGAAATAACTATAAGGCTTGAGAAGGCCGAGTCTGGTGAATCTCCTGGATTCAACAAGAAAATGGAGAGTGTTGTTCATAGGGTAACCGATGCAAATTCCTATTTTGAGCCAATTGATAACACTAAACTGAAAGGGAAACTTCCTGAAGAGTTCTCAACAATTGACATCCTTAAATTCAAACCAACTGAGAATCTAAAGTATCATTTAAGGAACTTTCGTTCAACCATGATCATCAAATCGGTTGACCCCAACTCTACTCAATGGTATTCCCGAAATACACTTCTTCTCTTTTCATTTAGAAAGAGACCTCATGAAGACCAAAGCAACGAAACTGTCTCGTCACGTGACGTAGGAGTCTAGACTTAAGATTTCATTTTCTATTTCATCTCTCTCTTTTTTCCCAATCTGATATAGGATTTTCCCTCTTATTGCATGTACTCATAATGAGTATTTCTTTTCTAACCTTGCACTAATGAGCATCAACGAAAATCACGATTGTCGCCTTAAAAGAAATGAATTTCTAATTGTCATGACTATTCTAATAAAAGCAATGAACAAATTGGCATGAAAGAAGCATCCCTTCCCTTCACTAGAACCATTCCTCCATTTCAGCTCAAATGCATAACACCCCTTTCCCTCTAACCTACCTTAGTGGAGGTACACTTGACATCAATTCAATGTAAAAGGCAAGTACAAAAAAAAAAGCAACAAAACGAAAATCAAAGCAAAAGCAAAAAAAAAAATCATGCAAAAAGTGCAAAATGTAATAAAAAAAGTGTTGCAAATAAGCCTATCAATAGCTATGTCAAATGTACTTGTTTCAAAACCTTCAACCTTCAACTCAAACCTTCAACTTTAACCAATAGGCCCTTGACACCCATGCACATTGCATTCCAACAAGCCATAAAAGACAAACCAAAGCCCGCTAGGTCGAAAACCCATAAGGGCGACTTAGGCAAAAGTCAAGGCACCTTCTTATTCATTAGCCTGAACTACGAATGGTCTGATTCTGCTAAAGATTCGTAGGAAACCTCACCCTGAGGTTCGACCGCTTTAAACCAAGCCAAACCTGCATCATTATCCGCCCTTGCCAAAGACCTCTTCCAAATCAATACTTAAATCAATGTCTAATTCATTGCAAATGGCTCCAAAGCAAAATGCTCGGCCACCAAATAAAATGCTAAGAGCTACGACTGACCTGATTCCATCATGGATACGTAGGCAACCTCTTTCGAGGCCCGACCATTTTAATTCAAAACATATTTTTAAGGCTCGCCTAGGCCCATGAGAAAAGCGCGATCACCCAAAAAAAAATCATGAATTTTAAATGCTCATCCCTACCCTTAGAACTAGACCGAGATTTGAACCGGCATCATTAGCCTACCTCATTGCGTGAGTCGATTCATTATGAATCCGCCTTTTCTTATTCTAATCACTTCCTTTTTCTAAGCCACATTATCGCTTCTAAGCCAACATTAGCATAACCTTTCAACACTCAGCGCTATTACCGCGCCTCATCTTTTGAGTGTTCTTTTCTTTGGCCTTTCTTGTCTTCTCACCTTAGGAACCCTATATGGAATCTTCGGTTGAAACTTCCGCTAAGCGTGACGAGATATCTTCAAAATCAAGCAATCAAGCTGAGTACTTCATAAACTCCATCTTACTGGGGGCTTCATCACTTTTCCACACAGAAAATCATAGGCTCCAAGTATAGGCCTATTGTAATAAGGACTTCATTACGAGTCCATACGTGAAATCTTGGGTTTTAAAACCCACACTGATACAAGATTGAACCGATTATATGGGCTCACTTAGGCCTTGACATACGAAACTCGAAGCGCATACAATTCAAGCATTACAAGGACTACAACGTATTTCAAATCCAACATAATCTATTAACTGAATAGAGTATCTTTGGGCCTTAATGTGTACCTTGATAAGGACTTCATTATGAGTCGATACAAAATATTGTGGGCTCCAGACCCATACGAGATCCTAACTGTTTTATGGGCTCGCTTAGGCCCGTAACAACTACAACGCATTTCGAATCAAACATAACTTACATGGATCATCCTTGTGGGCTTCCCACTTCTCCTCTTTCAAAAACAGTTTTCTAAAACGAAAATTTGAGCTTCTAATGAAACGATCAAATCATCAAATCATATCATATGCATTAGTGTCATATCTTTGCATTAGTGTCACATCTCTGCATTTGCATTACATATTTGCATCATCTAACATTGTGTCAAGCAATGCATCCTTCGTCCTTAGTCATAGGATTCTAGCGTCAATCAGCGAGTCGCACACACACATGTAAACACACAAGCACACACGATAACACACGCAAGTCAAGTCAAGTCAAGGCAAGTTGAGTCAAATCAAGTCGAGTTAAGTCTTTTCCTATCCATACACTAGCACCCACATCACGGGACACATGCATGTCCCCTAGTTGTTTGTCTGTATATCTGTGTGTTATTTGTATTCATAGGTACCCAACATTAAACGACTCTATACGAGTGATATTCCACTAAGGTCTACGAACCAATACAAATTAACAACAGAAGACAAGTGTTATATACATAGTGCGTCCAGCGCACCGACAAAGTTGTGCCACGTGCAGCAATCTGCGTCCAACGCAGCATACCACGCCAAGCGCAGGCTGTGCGTCTGGCGCACAACCCTGTACATCGCGCTTGGGGGCTTCTTAGCCAAGTGGGGCCCACATGCTCAACTTCTTATAAATTCAAATGTTCATTACGACATCGCACTGCGTCCAGCGCAGCATACCACGCTAAGCGCAGGCCTGTGCATCTGGCGCACAGTCCCATACAATGCGCTTGGAGGCTTCTTAGCCATGTGGAGCCCACACACCTAATTCCAAATGATTTCAAATGTTCGTTACGACATTGCACGCGACAACTCAAAGAACTTTCAAAAGTTTGCAAAAAAAATACGATCTCGACATCCTACAAATTCTCAATGCATATCATTCAAGAAACAATGAATACTCAGAAAAATCAATGACGGCACACAAACCGTCAACAACGGGACACAAACAGTTGGATCTGCAGACCACTTTCAATCAACTACATCATTTGTCTGGAAGCGGGACAAACAACATACTGCTCAACCTCGTAGAGTGGGATGCAAATACTCTACACCATTTGTTTGGGAACGGGACAAACAACATACTGCTCAACCTCGTAGAGTGGGATACAAATACTCTACATCATTTGTCTGGGAGCGGGACAAACGACATAATGCCCAGCCCCGTGGAGTGGGATACAAATACTCTACACCATTTATCTGGGAGCGGGACAAACGACATACTACTTAGCCCCGTGGAGTGGGATACAAATACTCTACACCATTTATCTGGGAGCGGGACAAACGACATACTGCTCAGCCCCGTAGAGTGGGATACAAATACTCTACACCATTTGTCTGGGAGCGGGACAAACGACATACTGCTCAACCCCGTGGAGTGGGATACATATACTCTACACCATTTGTCTGGAAGCGGGACAAACGACATACTGCTCAGCCCCGTAGAGTGGGATACAAATACTCTACACCATTTGTCTAGGAGCGGGATAAACGACATACTGCTCAGCCCCGTGGAGTGGGATACAAATACTCTACAACATTTGTCTGAGAGCGGGACAAACGACATACTGCTCAGCCCCGAAGAGTGGGATACAAATACTCTACACCATTTGTCAGGGAGCGGGACAAACGACATACTGCTCAGCCCCGTAGAGTGCGATACAAATATTCTACACCATTTGTCTGGGAACAGGACAAACGACATACTGCTCAGCCCCGTGGAGTGGGATACAAATACTCTACACTACTTGTCTGGGAGCGGAACCACCAACGTAACAGCTCAGCCCCGTGGAGCGGGATACAAATGCTCTACAACATCAATCTCATTTCCACCTATCATTTCATTTTTACAAATTTACAATTACTTTGCAAATATGTCTCACATGTGTCTGTTCCTGAAACTTTTGCTTGTTTTGCAGGTATCGGTGCAAAAGAGTGATTTTGGATTGCAGAGCATCTAGAATCATCCTCCGTCCCGACACGTATACTTTGACTTTCGGTTTTACAAACCTCTGTCAAAATGGGGGCTTCCGTAGACACATAATCGTGTCTCCCCATTTAGTACCCTATGATGACCAATACCCCGCTCCAATTGGTCCGGATCGAGGAAAGAATAAAGAACGAGTCTAAAATAAAATGTTTTAAGTCAAAATCCATTTTTGTAACTCGTTTTATTAACTCATTTCCGAAAACCTTTTTTATAACTAGTCTTACTAAGCCCATTTCCTAAATTATTTTAAATAACTTTTTAAAAAGCCCATTTCGAAAACCTTTGAAAAATAGTTTTGTGAAAGCGCAATTTTTAAAAACCATTTTCTAAGCCCAATTTAATTAATAGAATTAATTAATTTTATTGATTAGTTTTATTAATAAAAATGTCTTTTACAAAAATAATCTTTTCCCAAACTGTTTTTAAACATCTTTTATCTAACTCTTTTCTAAAATCTTTTAACAAGTAAATCTTTTAGAAACCTATTATCTTTCGGAAACCTATTGCAACTTAACTACCTAAATCTACCAACACTATATAACTCATCTCCCTCATTCACACTCAAATTTCACGGCTCTCCCTCAATTCTTACGGCACAAACACAGCTCTTATACCTCACAAAATCTCATCTCAACAACACAATTACACGAACAAACAACACACCGACTCACCTTACAAATTCCCTCGGTCAACCCACAACAACATAAATACAACAACTCCCCATACAAAATCACGCACACCATCACCAGTAATCAATGTATGCGCATCACTCATCATCATAGCCTTCCTTAACCCAGCGACACATCACCTACCACTTCATCATTCATCATGATCATTCATCAATCCCCATAATCTAATACACCTGATACTCCCTTCTTATTACTACACGCCTAATATAGTTACTACTATAAAAAATCTTGCGCATACATATTACAAAACACAACTATTTTTCACAACTCGAACGACAATTCAATTTTCTAAGATCCGTACAAATCAACGACCCCGGACGGTGGTATAATTTCTGAGGGTCAAATAAATTAACGATCTTTCTTTATTTTCTTTATTTATTTTTATTATTTTCTTGAAGTTACTAACATTCTATTCATGATGTAGGTTATTAATATATTCCTGCAATTGTAAGTATTGTACATATTAAATTAACTCCCTGCAATATTTATTTTTTATTTTTTTTATGTCTTTTTCATGAATAGTATTTTTTATATGATATTATGATTGTCCTGCATGCCTTTTTTATCACCCACATGTTATTATGCTAAATAAGACCTAAAGAACTGTTCTAATTAATTCAGATAATTTGGACAACCTGTTTGGAACCTTGTAAAATGATTGTATAATAACTGATCACTAAATAATTAGTCTTTTGATGTGTTTCCTGAACCAATTTAGATTAATTATTTTAGGGTGCTTTAAAACGTTATTTGATTATTCTTCTGCATAAAATCTGCTGTGAATCGGTATTTAGTAGAGGCAAACAATGGGCAATATAGTTCCTGACTATATTGTACCCTCACCCCCGAACTCAGTTTTTGGTTCCTGACCATCTATGGAGTCATGACGGGGAAATCTTCATTGGATAAGTCTCTAACATGTCCCTTCCGTTTCAATATCTAATTAGGTTTATGATTCTTCTTCTAAAGAATTGTTGGCGACTTCAAAACATATTTTTAATAAAACCTTAACAATGGGGTAGTCAAATAAACGCGCTCACACCGCGTGTAGGCATTAAAGGAATTAAAAAATCCACGCCTACAATACTATGTCCAAAATTCTTAGACATTCACATCCTTTGTGCCACCTTGGTGCATAAAAAATAACTCGAGGAGTATTCTTCTCTTACAAATAATAATGATAATAATTAATCACTACCATAATAAATTCCAGCACTCATACTTAAAAGCTCTCTAAAACAGTTAAAATCATTCTTTTAATATTAAAGCTTCAACCTTTAAAGCTATATACATATTAGTAAAGTTTTGCTCCTTAACATCCCATAAAAACTCATAATTTAACACTTTATAAACCCTAAAGTTTAAAACTTTAAATCTGAATTTTAACACTGATATTATTATAATCTATACTACACAGGTTGTTATTTCACTAGGAACAATACAAGAGGGGGGGTGAATTGTATGTGTAGAAATAAACGTAACTTTTTGCAGAATTTTAAACTTGAACAAAGAAACAAGCTAAAGGAACACAAGGGATTTTTACGAGGAAAAACTTCTTGGACCCAACAAGAAGAAACAACCTCGACCACTAGTGATTTTAAACTCAACTCTTTCACTAATTAGGCCAAACAACTTTGTTACAACCTAATTCTACTCACGGGCCACACCTTGAGTTCCTTAACTCAAGTTCCTGAACAACTGTTCCCTTAACAGTTGTTCCTCTCAACTTCACTTGAAGTTTTCTCACTTTAACTCGCTTCACTCAAAACTTCTCTCTTACAGAACTTCACTCAAAGTCCCCTTACCCCAAAAACCAAAATACAATTTATCAAAATAAACTCAGTGGAATTAGAGTAAGAAGGCAAAGAACAAATAGCTTTTATGAGAGAATGAAGGCACTGACACTTTACTTAGTTAAACTCACTAATTCACTTAGTCAGACACAAATTGGAACTTAATTAGACATTAGTATTTATAGTGGCAATAACTTAGAACGTGGGATAAAAACATGTGTTTGTGGTAAAAACATTATCTCATGATGTTCCTTACCCGGAGGAACACGTTCCTCAATCAACCCATGATCTCCATGATCACTGTTAAACGTGGGAGAGAATTGAGTTACTGCTCCCTTACTTTTAGCAACTACATAAAGCATTATTTCGAAAATCTAATTTAATTAAAAACATTTTAATTATTAAAACCAAAATAAAATCCTTTTACCAAAAATATTATCTTTAAAATATTTTCCATAAAAACCGAAAAGGATATTTATCTTTTATTAAAAAGGATATTAAAAAAGATTTTCCTTAAAATCATATTTTTCCTTAAATAAAACGGTTACCAAGAATCTAGGCATAAATTACTCAACTGACATAATTAAACCGTTGTAATGCTTCAACCTGAGTCTAGTTCCTTTTAATAATTAGTTCCTTTAACTTATTAGTTAAGCGTCAGTTCGTCTGTTCCTTACAAAGGAACAAACGCTCATTCTCACTCTAAATTGCCATAGTTCCTTACCATTCTTACTCGTTCCTTTACAATGGAACTAGAAACAAAAAAGCCTCGCTTTAGTCTTCTTGTTCCAATGCTGCTCCAGTACCAAATTATGAAACATCTTCACTTAGTCTTCAAAATCCAAACTTGATTTCTTCCTTGACTTAGTATTCTCTTTGTTCCTTTCATTGATACCTTGAAATTCATTCACTTAAACAACTTGTTAGTCCAATACTTAGTTTGCATCTTTGTTCCTTTGTCATCATCAAAACTAGGGTTCAACAATTTCCCCCTTTTTGATGATGACAACAAAGTTACAAACTAGGAAAAACAACAAATAACATAAGAGAATGAAAAAGATAAATTAATAATTTATATAATTTATATAATTAAATTAATTAATATTTTTGCAATTTTTTCAATTTTGTCAACTTAGTTTGTTCCTTATCTTTTCCCCCTTTGTCATCGTCAAAAAGATCAAACGCTTGGTGATTTTGGGAAGACTGTAATGCACAAGACCTTGAGACCATTAACAAGCACCAAAACTGGTTAAGTTAGGAATTTCAAAGGTTAGACTTGCTCAAACATCAATCACATAATACTAGCCATTCCAAGTAAGAAATTATGCACTTAGATCACAAACGATGACAAATATAGCAAAATTCATCTATTTATAGCACTTGTTCCATTAAAGTACAAAAGAGAAAAAGAAGAAAAGAAAAGAAACAAAAGCTAAGAATTCTTGTTCCTTTAAGAGAAACAAGAACTAGACATTAGGAAGGGAAGGAGAATGGTGTTCCTCGACGACTTTTTCCTCAACCACTTCTTCCAACTTCTTTATCACCTCTCCATGTTGCCCATCTAGTTGTTGCTTCAAACTGTTAATGGCTTGGGCCATCATCTCCATGTTCTTTTGTTGTTCAATCACGGTATCACTGAGGACTTTCATTAAACCCATCATTTTATCAGTTTTAGCATCTAAAGTCCAGTGAAGATGATTGTAAAACTTAATCATATGTTGAGCAGGGAGACACACTTCATTAACCCAACCAAACTCATCCGAAGGAACTTGTTCCTTTCCCTTAGAACCGGAGGCAGAGGATGGTTTAGGTGGAGGAACTGGGGTGTTTTCTTGTGAAGGACTTGCTTGTTCCCTGGGAGAGAAACAGAAGGTGAGGTGGTGGTGTAAATGGAAGGAAGAAAAGGTGGTTGTGGTGGAAGGTCAGTAGATGTAGAGGAGAAAGGATTTGGTTCTTTCATCTCAACTTTCAACTGTTCATAACTGGAAGGAACAGAGAAGGATGAGGGAGAGATGGAAGGAATGGTGGTGAGGGTTACTGGTATTTTTGGTGAAGATGGAGGAGTAGGTTCCTTAGGTAAATTTTGATCCTGTTCCTCTGCATCAGAGAGGACTAAAGGTGAGTCCTTATTTGAAGGAACAGGAACAGTTTTAGCAATTTTCAACCTAGTGCTTTGTCTAACACTCTTAGGAACAGGAGGGGAAGGCTTTTTGGCAATAATTTTGCGCCTCTTTGGTTTCTGTTCCTTTGGTTCTGTAGGGGCATGAACTTGTTCCTCCAGTATGACTTCCACTGGTTCCTCTTCTACTGCCTTAGGCAGTTTTCTCTTGTGAGAGGAACTAGGAGCAATCCTCCCTTGAGTTAACACTCCCTCTTGGACAGAGAGGTACAAACCATATAAAGTCTTTTCATTGAGAATATTACCTTGTTTTATTCCCAAGGTAGGCCAACCAGTAGTCTTCACTTTAAAGTGAGAAAGAAGAGAGGTGATCAATGCACCATAACCAACAACACAATGATTTACAATGCAATGAGTTAGATGTTGGATAAAGAGAGAAGGGAAGTTTATTTGAATGTGGTGGTCAAGGCAAAACATATAACACATATCCAAGAGACCCACCTCATTCCTCTTTTCAGTTTGAGGAATGAGTGCTCTCCAAACAAGGTTAAACAGAATTTTGTGGACAGGAGAAAGAAGATTGTGATTTATTTTGTTTTGGCCAGCAGTTCCCCCAAAAGATTCAACAATGTCATCTTGGGAGAAATTGGGAAAGGCAACAGTTCCTTTCCTCTTAAAATACAGATCAGTTCCTTTGCAAGGAACTTCCCATATTTTTGCTAAAGTTTCTTGGGAAAATTTTATTTTCTTCCCCCTAACTTCCGTAGTACATACTCCATCAGTGTTGATGAAGTTTGCACAAAATTCATCCATAGCTAAAGGAACTAGGGCATTGTTAAAAGCGGTTTCAAACAAGTATTCCATACCTTGTTCCTTTAGTACGTCGATTAATTCATTGAACCTAACTTTCTTGGCCCCACTCCAAATCAACACAAAATCCTAAGACATACCTTGAATCACTTCTTTCCACTCGTTTCTTGGAGGAAGAAGCAACAGTTCCTTTGGAAGGAACAGGTGTAGCTTCTTCTTCCCCCTTAACTTGTTCCAGGGATTCTTCTTCATCATCTTCCCCAATTAGTTTTCTTCTTCTCACACTTCTCCTAGGTGACTCCAATTTTTGCTCTTCTACCGCCATTGTTGTTTCTTGAGATTTTTCGATTTCTAGGGTTTTGGATGGAGAAGAGGGGTTTTCCATTTGAGCGGTTTTGGGATTTTTTGTTATTGGAAAAGGTGAATTGAGTGAGGTTTTTGCCATTTGGTGAAAAGAATTTGAGGTTTTATGACGTGCGAAGAGGTGTGAAGGAGATGAATAATGTTGAAGTTGAAGCATTTAAGGAACACGGTTTGGGATGGAAGAAAGAAGAAGATGCATGTAACAGTGAATGAGGAGTTACACGCGTAAAAATTAAAAGGATAAAAACAAAAATAAAAGATAAAAATAAAAGAAAAGATAAAAAGGGAATCATGACTTGATTAAATCGATTCCTATATTTTTGGGATTTTTCGATTTTTGATTTTTATGGACTTTTTAATTTATGGAAAGAAAATAAATTCTAAGGAACTTGTGCTATAGGAACAACTTATGCTAAATGTCAACATTCTTCATATCATGCATGTTTCTTTAACTTAGGAACGATAAAGGGGAGTATTATGTGACATTTGTGAGTTGCTTTATTCCTTTGAATCCATGTACATGTTTTTAACATCTTAATTTGCAATGGTCTTAGGCAATTAAACACAGTCACTTAATATCACATAGAGTAAGACAAATCAATTCAGACATGAGGGAATGGAATAGGAACAATTACTTAAGTTTTATTAAACCTAACTCAAGCCTTAATTTTTCATATCTATCTCTTTGTAGAGGCTTAGTTAGTATATCAGCAATCTGATTTTCAGTTTGACAAAACTCAAGTTTAATCAAACCTTTTTCCACATTTTCTTTTAAAAAGTGATGTCTGATATGTATATGCTTAACTCTTGAATGATGCACTGGATCTTTTAAAATACTAATGGCACTAGTATTATCACAATAAATAGGAACACAATTAAAGATTATTCCATAGTCACAAAGTTGTTGTTTTATCCAAAGCATTTGAGAACAACATGCAGCAGCAGCTACATATTCTACTTCAGCAGTGGATAAAGCAACTGTGTTTTGTTTCTTGGTGCTCCAAGAAACTAAACTATGACTAAGAAATTAAACCATACCTGAAGTACTTTTCCTATTTACAAGATCCGCAGCATAATCAGCATCAGCATATCCTCTTAACTCAAATGTATCACTTCTTGGATTGAAAAGTCCAAGATCATCTGTTCCTTTAAGATATCTAAGAATTCTCTTCACGGCAGTTAGATGAGACTCCTTGGGATTAGCTTGAAATCTAGCACACAAACCAACACTAAAAGCTATGTCTGGACGACTAGCAGTTAGATACAAAAGTGAACCAATCATACCTCTATATTTTGTTTGATCAACACTTGTTCCTATGGAATCTTCATCTAATCTAGTTGAAGTTCCCATAGGAGTGTAATTTATCTTTGAAATTTTTGAGGCCATATTTCTTTAGCAGTTCCTTTATGTATTTTTGTTGGTGAATAATTATTCCTTTTTCAGTTTGCTTAATTTGTAACCCAAGAAAGAAATTTAACTCTCCCATCATACTCATCTCAAATTCATTACTCATAAGTTTTGAGAACTCTTTGCACAATGATTCATTAGTTGCTCCGAAAATAATGTCATCAACATATATTTGAACAAGTAGTATGTCAGTTCCTTTCGATTTTAGAAACAAAGTTTTATCCACTTTTCCTCTTTTAAAGTTGTTTTCTAAAAGGAACTTTGATAATCTCTCATACCATGACCTGGGCGCTTGCTTTAACCCATAAAGAGCCTTGTCAAGATTGTAGACATGGTTTGGGTGATCATTGATTTCAAATCCAGGGGGTTGTTCAACATATACATCTTCATTTAAATAGCCATTTAGAAAAGCACACTTAACATCCATTTGATATAGTTTAAATCCCATATAAGCAAAGAAATGCAATTAGTATCTAATGGCTTCAAGTCTAGCAACAGGTTCAAAGGTTTCTTCATAGTCAATTCCTTTTTGTTGATTATAACCTTTTACTACAAGTCTAGCTTTGTTTCTTACAATTATTCCATACTCATCTAGTTTATTTCTAAACACCCATTTTAAGCCAATCACTTTTTATTGTTTAGAAGAGGGAACTAGATGCCATACCTTGTTTCTTTCGAACTCATTTAATTCAGCTTGCAAAGCAGTGATCCAATCAGAATCAGTTAGGGCTTCTTCATGATTTCTTGGTTCTATCATTGATAAGAACGCATGAAATGCACAAAAATTCCTTAACTGAGATCTAGTTTACGTACCTTTGGATATGTCACTTATTATGAGTTCCACTGGATGTGATTTTTGATGTCTTCAAGGTTTTGGTTGAAACTCCCTTATAGGAACAAGTTGTTCCTCCTGAGTTTCATGAGAGGATGAGGAGCTTTGTTCATTTGTTCCTCTTTCAGCAATTGTTGAATTAGTTCCTTCAACATTTTCGTTCTTAGTAGGAACAGGAACAACTCCATCATCTTGAGGAACATGAACATCATTGTTATGAAAGTTTTCATCTACTTCGTTCCTTTCCTCTTTTATTTCTTCTTCCTCAATTGAATCTGCATCTTTCTCATTTGGTCGTACCAAGCCAATCTCAAAATCATCAACCTGTTTGCTTGGATTAAAATTGTCAGATTCATCAAAGATTATGTGGACACTTTCTTCAACACACATAGTTCTTTTATTGTAAACTCTATAAGCCTTACTATGTGATGAATATCCTAAGAATATTGTTTCATCACTCCTAGCATCAAATTTTCCAAGATTATCTTTCCCATTATTATGAACAAAACATTTGCAACCAAATGTTCTGAAATGAGTAATATTGGGTTTCTTTCCAAAATAAAGCTCATAAGGAGTTTTGTTAATGATAGGTCTCATCATGGCACGATTTATTATGTGACAAGCGGTGATAACGACCTCGGCCCAAAAGTTCCTTGGAAGTTCACTAGCAATTAGCATGGTCCTAGCCATTTCTTCCAAAGTTCTATTTTTCCTTTCTACAACCCCATTTTGTTGTGGTGTCCTAGGGGCAGAAAAATTATGATCTAGGCCATGGTTTCTGCTTAAGTCATCAAATTTATAATTTTCAAATTCTTTACCATGATTGGATCTAATATGCATTAATTTGTGACCACTCAAATTTTGAACTCTTTTAGCAAAGACAAGGAACTCATCATAAGTCTCATCCTTACTAGAGAGAAAAATAACCCAAGTATACCTAGAGTAGTCATCAACAATAACTAACACATACCTCTTTCCACTTCTACTTTGAATTCTCATGGGGCCACACAAATCCATATGAATTAATTCTAAAGGTTTTTTGGTGCTCACAACAGTTTTAGATTTGAAAGAGGATCTAATATGCTTTCCTTTGGCACATGCATCACAAACTTGATCAATATGAAATTTTATAGATGGTAATCCCAAAACAAGATCTTTTGATCGAAGTTTGTCAAGTAATGAAAAGCTAGCATGTCCTAGACGCTTATGCCATAAGAGTGGATCATCTTCAATAACACTAAGGCATGTCAAATTGTTTTTAGGAACAAGATCAAGATCCACAATATATGTGTTCCTTCCAAGATGACACTCTTAGAGTTAATGTTAATGATCAAGCATTTTTCACTATTAAATTTAACAACATTTCCCTTGTCAAAGAATTGGGAAATAATTAACAGATTATGCTTTAAACCTTCAACTAAAAATACATTATCAATGGAATGTGATGGTGACTTACCAACCTTACCCATGGCAACTATGTTACCTTTCTTATTGTCACCAAAAGTCACACTTCCACCTTCATAGGTTGAGAGTGAGAGAAACTTAGATTTGTCTCCTGTTATATGCTTAGAACAACCACTATCAAGATACCAAGTGTTGTTCCCCCTCACTCCAACCTGCAAAAATAAACTAGTTGTTAGTTGTAGGAAACCCTTGTTTCGTGGGTTCCTGTTCTTGACTAGCACTTGTTTTGGCAACCCATTTCATGTTGCATAATTTCACATTTTTGCCAATCATTCCAGTTCTTAATTGACATTGAGTTATGTAATGACCTAGCTTACCACAGTACATGCATATTTTATCACTAGGTAGGTCAACATATTTCTTAGGCTTGTTCTTCTTCTTGTAGTTTTCAAAACCAAGGCCTTCTTTTCTTTTAGTCTGTGGTCTTTCAATCCACTTAGGCACAACCATCACTTTGCCTCTGTTCCTTGCAACAACCAGTTCCTTCTTGCGATTACAGATTTGTTCCTTTAAAACATTTTTCTCTTTATTCAAATTTTCGATCTCAGATCTGTAACCTTTTAAAGGAGTTGATCTAATATCAAAGGAACTTAGAACAGGGACAAATTCCTTTAAGTGTGAAATTTCTAAATTGATTAGATAATTTTCATTCTTCACACTCTCATATGATTCCTTGATTTTTAAATTTTTATCAAATAAATCAAAGAACCTAGTTTCAACATCCGTTCTCATTTTCTTAAGCCATTCTATATGTTCTTTACAAACTTTAACAGCTTGTGCAGTTTGCTCACGTTTTTCACGTTCATCTCTACATTCAAGAATTGCATCATAAAGAAGATCATAAATTTCAGGCCTAGTTTTGCCATCTAAATCTGATTCAAGTCCATGTTGGCTTACCTCGACTTTTTCTTCATCTTCTTTTTCGTCAGTGTTTGCCATGAGGCAAAGATTTGCAGTTTCTTCAGTTTGTTGTTCTTCTTCCTCTTTAGTCTTTGAATCTCCCCAAGCTGCTATCATAGCCTTTCGAACGTTCGCTTTAGAGAAAGGTGCTTTGGATTCTTTGTTCCTTTCAGCGAAGCGTTCCTTGTTCCTTTCTTTGGTCTTATCATTTTACCAAAGTGGACATTCCTTGATGAAGTGTTCTGTACTACCACATTTATGACAAGCAGCTTTGTTAGAAAACCTTTTAGTTTTACCTTTGAAATTCTCATTCTTCATGTTCCTATACATCTTTCGAAATTTTCGAACCATGAATGCTGCTTCCTCTTCTTCTGAGTCAGAGTCATCTTCATCATCAGCTTTGAGGGCAATAGATTTTGACTTAGAGCTTTCACCATACTCAGTATCAAGGTGAAGCTCATGAGTCATAAGTGATCCAACAAGCTGTTTCAAGTTGAACTTAGTGAAGTCTTTTTGTTTCTTGTAAAGCAGTGACCTTAGCCATCCATCTATCCTTAGAAAGACTCCTAAGAACTTTTCGAACCTGTTCTTCTGATGAAATAAACTTACCAAGAGAAGCTAACTCATTAATAATGTTAGTAAAACGAGTAAACATCTCTTGTATGCTTTCCTTAGTCTTCATGGAGAACAGTTCATATTGATTCATTAGTAAATCAATTTTAGATCTCTTGACTTCATTAGTTCTTTCATGGGTTACTTCTAGTAAATCCCATATTTACTTTGCGGATTTGCATCCCATGATCCTATTGTGTTCATGGGGTCCAAGTCCACAATGCAAGAGTTTAACAGCCATTGCATTTACTTCCACTTTTTCGAAATCAGCTTTGTCATATTCAGAGAAGGGTTAAGGAATTACCTCATTTTTGTCATTAGTAGTTGTGACCTCAAAATCACCAACCTCAATGACTCTCCATACCTGGTAGTTTTCGGCCTTGATGAATATCTCCATCCTGTTCTTCCAGTAGGAATAAAACTTTCCATTGAACATGGGAGGCCTTTGCGTAGAGTAACATTCCTCAAGTTTCTCGGTGGTATTCATTGCTCCTTGGATCTTTTTCTCAATAGGGTTTCCTATCTTTCGTGAGAACTTGCTCTGATACCAATTGTTATTTCACTAGGAACAATACAAGAGGGGAGGTGAATTCTATATGTAGAAATAAACGTAACTTTTTGCGGAATTTTAAACTTGAACAAAGAAACAAGCTAAAGGAACACAAGGGATTTTTACGAGGAAAAACTTCTTGGGCCCAACAAGAAGAAACAACCTCGACCACTAGTGATTTTAAACTCAACTCTTTCACTAATTAGGCCAAGCAACTTTGTTACAACCTAATTCTACTCACGGGCCACACCTTGAGTTCCTTAACTCAAGTTCCTGAACAACTGTTCCCTTAACAGTTGTTCCTCTCAACTTCACTTGAAGTTTTCTCACTTTAACTCGCTTCACTCAAAGCTTCTCTCTTACAGAACTTCACTCAAAGTCCCCTTACCCCAAAAACCAAAATACAATTGATCAAAATAAACTCAGTGGAATTAGAGTAAGAAGGCAAAGAACAAATAGCTTTTATGAGAAAATGAAGGCACTGACACTTTACTTAGTTAAACTCACTAATTCACTTGGTCAGACACAAATTGGAACTTAATTAGACATTAGTATTTATAGTGGCAATAACTTAGAACGTGGGATTAAAACATGTGTTAGTGGTAAAAACATTATCACATGATGTTCCTTACCCGGAGGAACACGTTCCTCAATCAACCCATGATCTCCATGATCACTGTTAAACGTGGGAGAGAATTGAGTTACTGCTCCCTTACTTTTAGCAACTACATAAAGCATTATTTCAAAAATCTGATTTAATTAAAAAAACATTTTAATTATTAAAAACATAAACCTTTTACCAAAAATATTATCTTTAAAATATTTTCCATAAAAACCGAAAAGGATATTTATCTTTTATTAAAAAGGATATTAAAAAAGATTTTCCTTAAAATCATATTTTTCCTTAAATAAAACGGTTACCAAGAATCTAGGCATAAATTACTCAACTGACATAATTAAACCGTTGTAATGCTTCAACCTGAGTCTAGTTCCTTTTAATAATTAGTTCCTTTAACTTATTAGTTAAGCGTCGGTTAAGTCCTGTTCCTTACAAAGGAACAAACGCTCATTCTCACTCTAAATTGCCATAGTTCCTTACCATTCTTACTCGTTCCTTTACAATGGAACTAGAAACAAAAAAGCCTCGCTTTAGTCTTCTTGTTCCAATGCTGCTCTAGTACCAAATTATGAAACATCTTCACTTAGTCTTCAAAATCCAAACTTGATTTCTTCCTTGACTTAATATTCTCTTTGTTCCTTTCATTGATACCTTGGAATTCATTCACTTAAATAACTTGTTAGTCCAATACTTAGTTTACATCTTTGTTCCTTTGTCATCATCAAAACTAGGGTTCAACACAGGTTATAATATTTATCTACTCATAACAATATTTTAACAAAAATTAAACAATAACATAGCTAAAACAACAACAACAACAACAACAACAACAACAACAACAACAATAATAATAATAATAATAATAATAATAATAATAATAATAATAATAATAATAATAATAATAATAATAATAAATAATAAATAATAATAATAAAATAATAAGTATTTTTTGTCCCAAACTACCTTTAACTTTCAAGTTTTTGCGAGAAACTACCTTATAAAAAATTTGTTGTCCCAACTACCTTACTTTTACCATTTTGTTGTTGACGGCTACCTTATGCAGGTTTCCGGCGTTGACTTTTTTTCCAGTTTTTTTAATGTCACGTAATATCACTTGACCACTTCAAACCCTTTTTTCATTTTCCCCACTCTATTTTCCCCATTTCTCTGTGCGCTCTCTCTCTCTCTCTCTCTCACACATATCTACGTCGACACTTTGTACCACCAATCCAACATTAAATTCCTTAAACTAAAATTGAAACAATCACCCTCTTAGTCTACTCGAATCTCAAGTAATTTCCACAAGGGTAATTTTGTTTTCTTCCACAATTTTGAACTGAAAATAAAGTCAATGCCGAAAACCGACATATGGTGGTTGTCAACAACAGAATGGTAAAAGTAAGGTAGTTTGGGACAACGGAATTTTTATAAGGTAGTTTCTCGCAAAAACATGAAAGTTAAAGGTTGTTTGGGATAATAATAATAATAATAATAATAATAATAATAATAATAATAATAATAATAATAATAATAATAATAATAATATAATTGATAAAACCGAAAACCAAAGAAAACAAAAAGCTAAGAGAAGAAAAGAGTGAAGGAGGAGAGAAGAAGACAGACGAAGAGAGAGGAGGAAGGGGAGGAGCAACAACAAAGGGAGTGGGGAGCGGCGGCCAACTGGACATGCATAGGAGGAAGGTGAGAGGAGGCCGAAAAACAGGAGAGGGAGAAGAGGCCGAAAAAGTGGGGGGGAGAGGGAGAGAGGAGGCCAAAAAGAGGAGAAAAAGGGAGAGAGAATTAGGGATTTGTAAAATTATTTAATAAACACCCTAATCCCTTATTTGTAGTTTTGGGAGTTATAGTCAAACTAGAAACCTTAAATTCCTTTCTAAAAACATTTAAATATTTTCCTTTAAATAGTTAAATTAACTTTGACTTAATAAAGTCAAAACTTGTCAACTTAAAGTATTTGACCTCCAAAATAATAATAATAATTAATTTTTTCCTTGAAAGAAATATAAATATAATTATAAATACATTTAAAACTCTATAAAACATATTTATATAATTCATAAAAATACGGCGATTGCAAGTAATAAGTAAAAGTAGGAAGAATTTTAAGGAACTGATGAAAATGAAAGGTATAAAGATCTTTGAGGAACTGATTGAGTAATTGCAGAAAATAATATCTTAGCTAATTCCTTCGTATGACACACCCTATTAAGAAGTAAGAAAATATCAAGCCGAACTAAATAAAAGTATATTTGGAAGTTTTATAGTGGAAATATCAATATGTTTGTCACAATTGAAAAAAAAATTGATAGCTCAGCTCCAATGTATGAAGATATCACACTTAACTATATCAAAAAAACAGTAAAATATTTAAGCCCATATATTAAGAACTGGCGGGCGCGGATGTGTCGTTGTGCACCGCACCCGGCCAAAGATAAAATTTCTCCTACACTCTTTTACACTAAGCTAGTATAATGGAAGTAGGGGTCGTATCCACTGGGAAACAGGGACGAGTTTAATACTTAGCGGGATTCAAAACCTAGATTAAGCTAAGGGCCGAGAAACCTAATAACAAGGGGGGTTTCAAGTAGATTATAAACAAACTATAATTAACTAGCATAATTAAATAAAATGAGAAATCAATATGGAAAGATCTTGAATCCGATTAACATCCACTTCAATTCATTATCGATCCTTGAACCTCCACTCTAATTATTTCCATAATTATCTATTGCTGAGAATTAATCTCGTGTTCTCCTTATTCTTAGTTGAATAGCACGATCAACGTGACTATAAAACCCTAACTAAAGGATAACCTAGTCCGATAGCGTCTAAGTTCAATCCAATAGCAGCAATAAACACAGAGAACCAACAGACCTGCTAACGTCATACAAGCGATAAACATTCAACAGTTGATTCAATTTCCCCAAGAAATAACCAAGACGATCTGCATCTAAGTTACTTCCTAGTTTGCTACCAATTGATAAAAGAATAAAACAATCCGATTCTATTCTTAAATCTAGCATTAGATTAATTACACAATCAAACTAGTAACGTTCCTAGCATAATTATGCAAAAACCATAGAAAGCAAGCATAGAAATTTAACCATAATCAAAGAAACTAAATAGAGAGGAAAGATCTCACAATAATGCTTGAAGCTCCATATTAATCTCGTTCAAGAACGGTTCAAGCTACAATCGGCATAGCATAAGCCAATCCCATAATTGAAATCTACAAAAACTAAACTAGAAAATAAAAACTAAAAAGAGAAGACAACAAGAGAGGAGTGGAGTTTTGGAGACTCCCTCTCCTTGTGGCTGCTGCCCCCCTTAGGTCCAAAAACAAGTTTGGTATTTATACTAAAGCATAAAAATCGGTAGACAATTACACCGGCCTAGGGGTCGCGGAGGTTGATGTACAGGTCGCGAGGTGCGAAGGATACTCTGTCTTCCGCACATTTGGGTGGGCAAAGGAGGTCGCGAGGTGCGAAGGAGCTCGCGAGGTGCGAGCAAGCAGGTCGCGAGGTGCGAGAAATCTCGCGAGGTGCGACCTGCCTTAGCGTGCGATGCGAGAGCGCTGGGCGAGCATGCGATGCTGCTGGTGGACATGCACGTGAGAGCTGGGCGATGATGCCGAGCTTGCGGTGCACGAGAGCTTGCTTAGGCTTGCGGTGGAAGTTGGTTATTGTTGGTGAGATGCAATGGTACAATGTTGTTGAGCCTCTCGAACACTTCCAAGTATATCGCTCAAACCCATTTTACCATAAAAGCTCGGAACATAAGACGTTAACACCAATTATCTCGCAAAACTCCGAACTTCCGCTAAGGGTTAAATAAACGGATTTTTCACCAGGTACCCCTGAGGTTTATTAATATTCACCTGGTACCCTCGCGTTTTCAAATATTCACCAGGTACCCCTGAGGTTTGGTAAAAATTCATGAAATGCCCCTAGTTAAGTTTCAGTCAACTTCGTTAGGTTTAGTCCAAATCATGCATATTAACTCTAATTAACCCTAATTAAACTATAATTAACCCTAATTAACTCTAATTAATCCTAAAAACACTAACTAACCCTAACTCAACCCCGCCCCACCAATCCCCCCACCCAACCCCAACCCCACTTTGCCCCACTCAACCCCAACCCCACCACCCCCACCCAACCCCAACCCCAACCTCAACCCCACCGGCCCCCTCCCCCCAGCGGCGGCCACGGGTTCCCCTCCCCCTCTCGGCGGTCCCAACGCAGCCCCCCCCCCCTCGACCTCCCTCGCGTCTCCCTCTCCCTCCACATGTGAACTCCCCACCCCTCCACCACCCCTCCCTCCACCCTGCGTACTCCCCCACCTCTCCCCACCCCTCCCCTCCACTCGCGAACTCCTCCACCCCTCCCTCAACCTGCGAACTCCACCACCCCCTCCCTCAACCTCGCGAACTCCCCCACCCCTCCACCACCCCTCCCTCCACCTCGCGAACTCCTCCACCCCTCCCTCAATCTGCGAACTCCACCACCCCTCCATCAACCCGTGAACTCCCCACCCCTCCACCACCCCTCCCTCCACCTTCGAACTCCCCCACCTCTCCCCCACCCCTCCCTCCACCTGCGAACTCCTCCACCCCTCCCTCAACCTGCGAACTCCACCACCCCTCCCTCAACACTGCGAACTCCACCACCCCTCCCTCCACCTGCGAACTCCCCCACCCCCTCCCTCAACCTGCGAACTCCCCACCCCTCCACCACCCCTCCGTCCCCCTGCGAACTCCCCCACCCCTCCACCACCCCCTGCGCGAAACTCTTTTCCTTGAAGCCGGTTCTAAAATTTGAAGAATTTGGAGCAAAGTTAGCACATTTTGCTCTTCCAAAATCATGGCATGTCACGAAATTCAAGGTTTGTCTACAATGCTCTAAAACCCGGCTTCAATTCTAAGTTGGTAAAACTTGGTTCATTCCAACTTTTGTTCTTTGTTTTACAAGTCACTATAAGTGTTACGGGTTAATTGGGTCTCCTTCAATTTCTTCAAAATGTGGGTATTTCGGGATTTGTAGCGGGTGGAGGGTATTTTCTTTGTGATGACCGTATGATGGGAAAATATTATTGCTACACACCCCGCTAGTGTGAGAGCTACACATCGGGCATCTGTTTGTTTAGTTCTTAGCTCAAGTTCAAATGATGGAGGAAGCCGGTGGTTCTTGCAGAGAGTGGGGAAGGGTTTCCAGTGGCGTGGGTGGGTGGGGGTGAGGGTGGGGAGGAGGGAGAAAGTGGTTGGAAACTTATCAAACCTAAGGGGTATTTGGTGAATTAAGAATGTGACGGAAACTTAACGGTAGGGGCATTTCAGGAATTTTTCCAAACCTCAGGGGTACCTGGTGAATATTTGAAAACGCGGGGGTACCAGGTGAATATTAAGAAACCTCAAGGGTACCTGGTGAAAAATCCGTTAAATAAAACACGAACGTTAACAATTACAATCAAACCCTTAGCAAAGTGCACCCAAAATATAATATGAACACCGTATAACTTGAGCCTATCAAATACCCCCACACTTGAACTTTACTCGACCTCGAGTAAACTCAAAATGAGGATCACCCAATAAATCTTCACCCAAATTATCGACACCAACCTCCACTCTCCATCAACTATATCATCATCATCACATCTTAACAACATCCGCTCAAAACCTAAACGTAAGGGACGATGATTCCCCCACACTTAGATTCAAGCTCACCTGAAATATATAAAGACGCGACAACAATAATAACCAGCAACACCAACAAGTTTAACCCACAACACCAACAAGAATCAAAATGCCAGCTTACGACACACTAAACTATCAGCTCTCCCAAACCTCAAAAGATGACCTAAAACTACTACTACTACAACTAATTTAGAATAGCAAGCCATGGAACAATGACAAAAAGGTATAAATTCCATGCTTACTCCCAAAAACATACAATCAACCAAAAGAATGTGAAAGCCAATTATAAACAAATCTTCACAAAATCAAGGATGAAATAACCAACCCAACCCGAAAGCGCCTTCCGCCTTATGACACCATCTCCGGCAAATGAGTTTTCAAAGTACAAAATTCTCTCTTAATCTCTCATTTTGCCTAGGAGCCTTTTCGGGTTTTCATCCTAGCTTCTCACATTTTTTTTCATCTCTCTTCTTTTTTCGGCTCACAAAACTCACCCGCTCAACTAGCTCTTTTTTGCATAGGCCGCCCTTTCGGGTTTTCGACCTATCCGAGCCCCCAATTTTGCCCGAGTCGCCCGCCCTTGCGGGTTTTGAACTCAGCGGGATTCACTTCATCACTTTTTTTTTCATTTTTTTTTTCATTTTTATTTTTTTCAAATTGAAAGTAATAAATACAACATAGATACATGAGAATGAGAATACCCTCCCCCCTACTTAAACTACACATTGTCCTCAATGTGTCGACAATTAAAAGAAATAGTAAACTGAAAAAGGGGGGGAAATTTGAAAATCGGGTAAATCGAAGATCGAATGCTCAAAACTCATGGCAAACAATCCGTCAAACTCAAACTTCTTAACAACACCAACTCAAATCTCATAAATCAACTCACAACCCTCTCCCTCGAATCACTCAAACAAATGACAAATTCAAATTTTTAAATTTTTTTTGAGATTTGCACCTAGCTCAAGAGATCGAAAAGATACATTAACAATCTCAATCCTCTAGTGTTACCAACTCCTAGCTATTGAACTCCTCCCAACGAGTTTTCTTTTGTGGAATTTGGCTCCAAGCGGATTAAGATGTGTTGTGGTTCGTTTTAGTGGGTGGACGGTGGGTGAAAGAAAATTTGTTGTGGTGGTGGAAATTTGATGAGAAATAAAGAAAAAGAAAGAAAATAAAAAGGGATCTCGGGTTGCCTCCCGAGAAGCGCTGTTGTTTAAAGTCGTTAGCTCGACTTAGTACCTTAAGCTTAATCATTGGGTTGTGCTCCATGTGTGACAATGGTGGTTCCATGTCAATCTCCACTTCAAGTACCTGCAAAATTGATTGAGAAGAACTCTTGCAATGCATCGTTAATACCTAGCTTACTACAACATGGTTGAGCATATAACATCAGATTATATCCAAAACCTAGCATTAAGTCAACAACAAACATCAACTAGTAGTACTCCTAGCTAATCCAAGTCATGACCATTAATATAAATATTTAAAGCTAGACAATAACCAAGATATAGAGTAAATCTTACAATAAACCGTCAAAAGCTTCAATCAACCATTCCCAAGAGAGTTTAAGCAACAAGTTCCATGCTTCTTGTCCAAAATACAAAAGTGAAATACATAGAGCTCAATGGAAGATGAAAACTAGAAACTAAAACAAAAAGGGAATTATTTATATGAGTGGCCAACCAAAAATAAAGAGCACAAGCAATACCATTCAAAAATCACGCTAAATACAAACAAGTAACACCGTTTCCCCGGCAACGGCGCCAAAATTTTGGCGGGCGCGGATGTGTCGTTGTGCACCGCACCCGGCCAAAGATAAAATTTCTCCTACACTCTTTTACACTAAGCTAGTATAATGGAAGTAGGGGTCGTATCCACTGGGAAACAGGGACGAGTTTAATACTTAGCGGGATTCAAAACCTAGATTAAGCTAAGGGCCGAGAAACCTAATAACAAGGGGGGTTTCAAGTAGATTATAAACAAACTATAATTAACTAGCATAATTAAATAAAATGAGAAATCAATATGGAAAGATCTTGAATCCGATTAACATCCACTTCAATTCATTATCGATCCTTGAACCTCCACTCTAATTATTTCCATAATTATCTATTGCTGAGAATTAATCTCGTGTTCTCCTTATTCTTAGTTGAATAGCACGATCAGCGTGACTATAAAACCCTAACTAAAGGATAACCTAGTCCGATAGCGTCTAAGTTCAATCCAATAGCAAGAATAAACACGAGAGAACCAACAGACCTGCTAACGTCATACAAGCGATAAACATTCAACAGTTGATTCAATTTCCCCAAGAAATAACCAAGACGATCTGCATCTAAGTTACTTCCTAGTTTGCTACCAATTGATAAAAGAATAAAACAATCCGATTCTATTCTTAAATCTAGCATTAGATTAATTACACAATCAAACTAGTAACGTTCCTAGCATAATTATGCAAAAACCATAGAAAGCAAGCATAGAAATTAAACCATAATCAAAGAAACTAAATAGAGAGGAAAGATCTCACAATAATGCTTGAAGCTCCATATTAATCTCGTTCAAGAACGGTTCAAGCTACAATCGGCATAGCATAAGCCAATCCCATAATTGAAATCTACAAAAACTAAACTAGAAAATAAAAACTAAAAAGAGAAGACAACAAGAGAGGAGTGGAGTTTTGGAGACTCCCTCTCCTTGTGGCTGCTGCCCCCCTTAGGTCCAAAAACAAGTTTGGTATTTATACTAAAGCATAAAAATCAGCCGACAATTACACCGACCTAGGGGTCGCGAGGTGCGGTACAGGTCGCGAGGTGCGAAGGATACTCTGTCTTCCGCACATTTGGCTGGGCAAAGGAGGTCGCGAGGTGCGAAGGAGCTCGCGAGGTGCGAGCAAGCAGGTCGCGAGGTGCGAGAAATCTCGCGAGGTGCGACCTGCCTTGGCGTGCGATGCGAGAGCGCTGGGCGAGCATGCGATGCGGCTGGTGGACGTGCACGCGAGAGCTGGGCGATGATGCCGAGCTTGCGGTGCACGAGAGCTTGCTTAGGCTTGCGGTGGAAGTTGGTTATTGTTGGTGAGATGCAATGGTACAATGTTGTTGAGCCTCTCGAACACTTCCAAGTATATCGCTCAAACCCATTTTACCATAAAAGCTCGGAACATAAGACGTTAACACCAATTATCTCGCAAAACTCCGAACTTCCGCTAAGGGTTAAATAAAACACGAACGTTAACAATTACAATCAAACCCTTAGCAAAGTGCACCCAAAATATAATATGAACACCGTATAACTTGAGCGTATCAAGAACTATGAAGCTAAGATATCATGCCTAACTTAATAAAAATATATTAGGAAGTTATAAAGTGGAAATATCAATATGATTTATCACCAAGAATAAAATGACAACTACAAATTATGAAGATCTCACATTAATTACATGAAAAAAAATCAATCAAACACTTAAACCCAGATATAAGGAAATATGAAAATATGATGCCCAACTAAATAAAGGTACATTAGAAAATTACGAAAACAAAGTGAAGAATTTGATTTTTTTTTGGAAGGACACCACACATCTTAATAGGAAAAGTGGTTAAAAATATTATAAACTTACATTGATATGTGTAAAATAATACAAATTAAATAATTTGCTATGAATATATGAAATTTACTATGAGTTGCGCAAAATAGTATGGGGCTCACGAACAACAAAATATTCTAATTATATTATGTTGTAAAACTTTTAAAAATAAAAATAATATATGTCAATATATTTAATACTTAGAAATTTTAAATAGCTTTTCCAAAAAAAAAATCTAGCACCATATTATTAGAATACAGGATGTATCAAATTTATATATAGTTTTAAGGTGCATTTAATTTTCATTTTAGAGCATTTAGATTCATATATATTTAGGTCCATATTGCATTATATTCTTAAGTTATTATATTCCATTTCTTCCCGTATGTTTTCGTTTTTTTGATGAATGTCAAGTATTGAGAACATATATAAAGTATAATTAACCAAACTTGAGCATTAAGAGCATTTGGAAAGAACCTATATTGATAAGGGTCGTCACTTATATATTTTCGTGGGAATTTGAGCCACAACAAAGTAGAAGATCTTTAGAAGAAATGTGAAGATTAAGTCATGTATACTCTTATGACCATAAATTTTGGTGCGCTTCTGAGAATTGAATAATTACAGTGTATTTGGAAACTAGACTTGAAGAGCTTTTCAACAATAGGTGGCAAACCCCAAGGAGACTTCTAGTCAAAGAGTTATGCCTTTCAAAAGTTCGCACTATATTCTGCTGGAATATGCTACCGTAAGCATGGATCACTAAATCCGCTCATTCAATGATTAATTCGACTTCCTTATCTCATGACTTACTTTCCTAGTTATATACTATATTAGGTCACTCATTCATATATGCATATTAGGAATCACTTCTTTATCGACTCTATCTCATTTCCATTATTATTAATTTTAGTTTTTAGTTTTATTCATCTTATATTCTCTCTAACTTTTTAGTTGTAAGCCCTTGTTTTTCTTGTTCTTCATTAATTCACGAACTTCATTGATTCATTTTATTAAATTATTGTTAATTTTTCTTTCTCTTTCTTTTATTTATTTCTCTTTAATTATGTTTTCATTTTTAGATCTAGTTTTTATTCTTTATTTCATGAGTGAGTAGTTTTCTTTTTAGGATTTAGAAATCCATGTTTATAAAATGAATCTTGATTGATTGTATTAATGGATTGATTAGTCACTGATATATCAAATTGATTAGGTTTATATTATTAATCTTTGTAATTTGATCAATTGTTTGATTAAATCTTGCTAATAATAAATCATAGATCACATATAGTATTCTAAAGAGGCTTACCTATAATTGGCAGAGTGAATATGAGTGTGAGAGCATCATTAGGAAGTCGGAAGGAGTTATTGTTTGAGAGAGACTAGCCCATACTTTAGATATACGATTAATTGAATAATTAATTATATTTTAGATGGATTATAAGTATAAACATGGTGAACCATTGTCCTAATTTTTTTTATTTTCCTTATTTGTTAGTGGTTGTTTGGTATACATTAAATCATGTAGGCAATAGAAATTCCCATGATTTTTTAAATTGGGTAGTTGTTTGGTTGACTGAAAATGGGGAAAATGGGGGCAATCGAAATTCCTAGGAAATTGAAACTCACAAACGTGGGAATTTATTCACCTAGCCCCCCCTTGGTCATTCAAAATTCCCACATCAATTCATGGGAATTACAAATTCCTTGATGCAGCCAAACACATTAGTCAATTTTCTAGGATTTAAAAAAAGGATATAACTTCCTAGGAAATGGAACTTCCCATGGGAATTAAATTCCCATGTATACCAAACGACCACTTAGTGTAAACCTTTCACCCCGTATTTGTGATCTTGTTTAGTTTCTCCATACCTTAGAAGCTAGATTAAAACGGCCATTTCCTTGTGGATTGGACCCTACTTACCCTACTACGTTAGGAGGTTTTGTTAGAAATTTATCCCTGACAGGTGTATGACAACCTATCAATACACGAATTCTTCAAAAAAACGTGTTGCCGTTAATCTTAACGTCAGACTAATTAGTTAAGCTTAGCAAAAAACATCATTGCATCTATTAGTTATGTGCTTTAAATAATTAGTTAAATCATAATTATCGACTTACCATAACTTTTAACCCAAAAAACATAACTATTATCCAGAAAATCATAACTATCAACCCAAAACCATGAAAATATATAAACCAAAATACCATAACTATTAACACAAGATAATAACTCTTAACCCAAAGCCATAACTATTAATCCAAAACAATAATTATTAACTCGAAAAACCATAACTAATAACCATTAACTACAAAGACAATTATCGACCCAAAACCATAATATTAACTAGAATTAGCATACCCATTGACCCTAAAACTGTAATTACTAACCCAAAACCATAACTATCAATCTAGAACAATAATTATTAACCCGTAAACTATAACTTATAACCATAAAACTATAACTATATCCAAAAATCATAACTATCACACTAAAAATCATAACTATATATTCATCCGAATACTATAAAATCATTAACCCAAAACAATTAACCAAAAATATAACTATTAACCTAATGATTTGAACTATTTACCCAATATCATAACTACTAACCTGAATAGCTAGCTAATAACCAAAAAGGCATATAACCTAAAAATCATAATCCAAATACCATAACTATTAATCCATAATCATAACTATTAGGTTGAAAATCATAACTAATAACCTGAAAGTTATAACTTAATCCAATACCATAACTATTAAATTAAAAATTATAATTATTAATCCAAAATCATAATTACTTCTTTAAGATATTAAACGCAATTTTAACTTAACTTTGATTGATTTACCACTGTCAACATGCTTTTTGGCGGTGCAATTTGACCACCAATGCTTATGGTTTTTTATAAAAGTTATAAAATTAGGTTAATAAATATGTTTTTTTGGTTAATAGTTATGTTTTTGGATATAATTATGGTTTTCAGGTTGATAGTTATTTTTTTCGGTTTAATAGTTATGGTTGTGGATTAATAATTATGGTTTTGGGTTAAATGTTATTGTTTTGGGTTAATACTTATGGTATTTTGTTTTTTGATATTATGGTTTTGAGTTGATAGTTATAGTTATCTAGCTAATATAGTTATGGTCAGTTAATAGTTATGATTTTTGGGTTAACTAGATAAAGAGTGATTTTTTTTTCAAGATTTAATAATTGAATGTAGTGCTTAACTAATTGGTCTGATATTAATCCTTAATGTCTGACCGTTTTTACCAAAGACTAGCTGATTAGAATGTTATGTTGTCCATGAGTCTCATATTAGTTTGCTCCAATGAGAGGATTTATATTATTCGTAGCAGATAGTTCAGTTCGTATTATTTCAACTTATTAGTCAAAGTTCGTATTGTGTTTAGAAAATTTCCATCTTAGTATATTATAGCATGTTCAATGAACTAGTCTAACATATTCAATCTGTGTAAGAGGGTACAAAAGAAGAGTAATAAGGGTTCTGTCAACAGATTCAATACCAAGAAAAAACTTCAAAAAGATTAGAGTTTTTTATCAGAAACAACCTTTATAAACACCTTTTTTGCGAAAAATAACATTTTAAATTTTGTTTGCAACTTACAACCTTTTTTGAAACTTTTTTGCGAGATGAAACCTTTTTTGAAACTTTTTTGCGAGATGAAACCTTTTCTATTTTTCCGTCATTGATCGTTAACTTTTCATTAACCCTCACCTCGGGCCTTCTTCTTCTCCCAAGCCTGAGAACCAAACACACCACCACCGTGCCGCAATCACGGCCCTACAACCGACCACCACCACCGACCGTCCGCCCATCCTTCCTTGCAAACCCGCCCGCAACACCATACCGGCCAACAACATCCCCCTCAACCGGCCCCTCCCACCTCCTCCCAAAATCAAAGTTGCTCTCCTCCCCGCTGCTGCCCTCACTCGGCGTCCCAAGCTCGCCGGGAGCCGCACCTACCCCTCTTGCGCGGTCTCTGCTGGCGCCGCGTGCTTCGTTCCCCTGCTCGGTCTTCTCACTCCTCTTGGTGGTGGTAGTGTTGGGTCGCGCCGCTCATGTTTCGTCTCGCCCCGCCGCCGCTTGTTCGTCACTCCTCCACCGAAGAACGTCGTCGGCCTTCGCCGCCGCGCCTCGTCGCCTTCCCGGTTCCTTTTCGCCACCACCCTTCTCCTCTCCTCTTATGCTTGTGTCGGTTGGTATTAACCCCTTTTCTCTTTCCCTTATTCGATTTTTTTTATGATTTTGGGGAAGGTTAGCGGTGGAAATTTCGGGGAGGAGGAAGGAAAGTGGAGGTTGGGGTGGTGGGGGTGGTGATTTCGGGAAAGGGGGGAAGGAGAGTGGTGGTTTGCGTGGTGGTTGCAAGGAGGATGAAGGAGAGTGGTGGCTGGGGGTTGGTGTTCAGGGAGGGAGATGGAGTGAGGAGAGAGATTAGAAGGTGCAACTGACGGTCAACGCACAATATTTAATAGTCAATGACGGAATTCCAGCAAAAGGTTTCATTTTGCAAAAAAATTTAGTTTTAGGTTTCATTTTGCAAAAAATTTTGGTTTTAGGTTGTAAGTTGCAAAAAAACTTTTAAAAGGTTGTTTTTCACAAAAAAGTGGTTTTAAAAGGTTGTTTCTGACAAAAAACTCAAAAGATTATATAGATGCAAAATATTAAAGGATCTTGGAGTACACAATTTTTTTTTCAAAAATGACACCAATATGAGAAAAAAAATTATACCATATAATTGCAAAAAGGAAAAATGATATCCTAACTAATTCCTTTTTAGACTTAATCTATTAGGAATATAAAGATATTAGAGCTAACTATATATCAATATCTTTTATCACAAAAAAAATGACTAACAAAAACAACAACAATAAAGCCTTAATTTGAAAATGATTTGGGTCGGCTATCATGAATCATCACGAGAAATCATTTCCGTGATAGAATAATGATAAAAGTACAAAAAATGGATATTATTTCACATTATGCTGACTAAGAGCATGTACTGATAGTACGTATTTCTCCAACTAGCTCTCCACTCTCTCTCATATATTCTCTCTCTTCAAGCTACTCTCAAGAATTATGTCTAAAAACACCCAACAACAATAAAACTCTTTAAAGAGCTCTCCATTTAACTTTTCATTGTTTTGTGGTCCCCATATCAATAAATGAACCTCATTTTATACTATGATCAAAGTTTTATAAAAAAAGTTATTCATTACAAAAAAAATTATTTTTTCATAATTTATGTAATGTGGAATTTTTTTTTAAAAAATATTAATTTTGAATGCTAATATTTAATTTCATAAATCAAAAAAAGATAGTAGATTTTGTTTATGAAATATATCCAATATTGGGATATTAATTATTACCATGTTTTTTTATTTTTATAAAAATCATCATTAAATGGTTGCAAGAAGAAAAGAAAACTTAAGTAATTGCAATAGTATGTGGGCCCCATACATTGGAGAGTTATCTCTCCTTCAACCCAAAAGGTATCTCCCCCAAGAGCCAATTTGCAAAGTGTCTCCATGGAGAGACACCCAAGACACACCCAAGAGCCCCATTATTGGGTAAGAGGTGACTCTCCATTTTCTCTCTCCTTGGAGAGCTAGTTGGAGAACTAGTTGGAGAACTAGTTGGAGAGCCCCATTGTATATGCTCTAAGTGAAATAGTTTCCCTTAATGCAAATTTGGCTACATTTTACATAGAGGGGTATATTCTTACATATTTATGTACTTTGCTATCTACTTATTTGACCACCTATATATAGTTAGATATATACATATTTAATTTTCGTTTTTTTGTATTGGGATGATTCATGAATGAATACCTTTGTCATAATGTTAAATGTTGATTAAGCTTTAACAAGCAAAAATTGATGCTCAAGTACAGGGAAACACAAAGATTGAGTTAAAAAACAATACTAGTAGATAAAAGAAAAAAAAAAAGATGATTCCCAAATTTTTTCTCCCTCTAGTGACAGACTTCAAAGATCACAAACCTTTTAAAGACCATTAAATTAAAATGTCCTAGAGAAAAAAAAAAGTAGATCATGTTCCCTTATTTTTCCATAATATTCTTATAATTGCAAAAACTCAAATTGTTTTTGTTGTATGTAGGGGTAGGGGTGTAAATAAGACGAGACAACTCGCGAGCTACTCGAGATCGACTCGGTCAAAACTCGGTCAAAGCTTGACTCGAGTGAGCTCGACTCGAGATATTGGCGAGCCAAGTTGAGCAACTCGATACTCGACTCGAAAACTCGTGAGAAGCTCGAATACCCAATTATCAATATCAAAATACCTAGATTTAGCAATTTTCTACCTTAGAGTTGCTTTTAACATGAGACACTTGCAAGCTACTCGAAATCTACTCGGTCAAAACTCGACTCGATTAAAACTCGACTCGGTCAAAGCTCGGTCAAAACTCGGTCAAAGCTCGACTCGAATGAGCTCGACTCGAAATACTAACGAGTCGAGTCGAGCTAGCCTAAACTCGAACTCGACTCGCATCATTTACACCCCTATGTAGGGGTGAAAGTTATTCGGATAAAATCCAAAATCCAATCCAATCCAATCCAATCCGAATTAGTAATTTGGATCGGATTCGAACTTTGTTCGGATTGGATTCGGATTGAGATTTTTTTGAAAAATTGGATTTTCGGATCGGATTGGATTGAGGGTAATTGGATCCAAAAATCCAATATAACCGAATAGTAATTCAAGGCATATTACTATTCGGTTATATTGGATTGTATTAACTGATTTTTTTTTATTTTGAAAAAGCCTAATCCATAACCTAGTGGGCGTAGCACTTCAACCCTTCTCCTAAAACTCTAACCGCACAAAAAAGTAGATCATGTTCCCTTATTTTTCCATAATATTCTTATAATTGCAAAAACTCAAATTGTTTTTGTTGTATTGTATGCATTCAATTGATACACACTTATTTGTCTCAGTGGTGGAGTCCTCCCTTTCAGCCTTTCACTCTCACAAGTCTCTCTCTTTCTCTGCTTCTCAAAACTGTAGCACAAAAGAAAACTACACAAGATAAAGGCAAAGAGAAAGAGGGGGGGTGGTGGGGAAGTCTGGGTAATGTACTGTCTTAGCTTTGTCCCCCCCACCCAACACAATTTCTCTCTCCTAAATTCCATCTATCTCTTTCCATCTTTTATTTTTTTTTATTTTTTTGGGAATGATATATTTTCTAGTTTTAATTAACAGTCCATGTTCAAAATACACCAAGTTGCACACATTGGCTTTCTTTTTGCCTTTTTGCTTGGTGTTCTTTCTATGCAAGCAATTGTCAATTTCTTCTGCCTCAGCTTCTGCTGCTGTCACTTTTATTGCTGCTCCCTTTTTTGAGTACTGCAAAATGTGGGAGAAAGAATCATACTTTGAAGTTCTAGTTACAATTTGATTCCTTCTTCTTTTTGCCAAATTCCCACTAAAATTTCCTCCTTTTTATCATCTGGGTACTCCTCAAACTGAAGTTTTTCCCATGATTTGACTTCATAAGCACAGTTTTTATGTTATTTCTAGCCTTTTATTTTCTGGGTATCCTTAAAAGTTAGATGTAATATAGTTTTTGTGGGGTGTTAGTTTTTGTTGTGTTTCTGCTTTGCACTTTTAATGCTATATTAAGTTAGTATTGAGTTTGATTATATTGGGATATATATATAATAGAGGTTGGTGGTTCATGGAAATTGATTTGAATCATGAAGTGAGTGAGGTGGAGAAGATTGCATTTTGTAATGGGGATTGTGAAAAGGGGATTCATGGTTGTTGTGTTTCTTCATCTTCTTCTTCATGTTCCTCAAATTCCTCTCCATCTGCTGTTACTTCTTACATGGAGCTTTGGCATGCTTGTGCTGGACCTCTCATTTCCTTACCTAGGAAAGGGAATGTGGTTGTGTATTTCCCTCAGGGTCACTTGGAACAAGTTGTTGCGTCGTCGTCGCCGTACCCTCCAGTCGACCTGCCTACCTATGATCTCCCTCCACAAATCTTTTGCAGGGTTGCAAATATCCAACTTCTGGTAAGTAGCTGAAATTTTTTACATTTGGTGAAAATGTTTGGCATATGTTAATATACTCCCTCCGTCCTTTATTAGTTTACCCGTTTTGACTTTTCACATTTATCGATGTAAAACTTTGAGTAATAATATCTCTAATTATGTATTTGTAAAAATTATAAAAATTTGATATTCCGAAACTACATATTGAGAGAATCAAACGATATCCCAATGATTATATTTTTCATTACATATAAAGCACAAATGATGGTCAAAGTAATAAAGATGAATAGTGTTATAAGTCAAAGTAGGTAAACTAATAAAGGACGGAGGGAGTATAATGTAATGTGGTACGAATCTGTGTTTCTTGATTTTGGTTAACTTTTCAACAGGCTAATAAGGAGAATGATGAGGTATACACACAGTTGACTCTGTTCCCATTGCAAGAGGTTAGCTTGTCATCTTTAATACTAGCCATATATGCACCCGATGCGTGCTTTAATTTCAAAACTTGTTATTCTATTATATACTCCATCCGTACTATAGTTATGATTACACTTAAAATGTGAAAGATTAATAGTTAGATGAATTAATTCGGTAATGTAAAAAACTAACAAAGGTTGTAAGTGATTTTTAATATTAATTTTTTGGGAATGAATTTTGAACAAAAAGAATAGACATAATGAGTTGATTTGACTGAATTAAAGAGTAGCAAAGGTAGTGAATGTTTCAAACTTTTCAGGTGGATGTCATGTAAACTTTTTTCTTATAAGAAAAAAAAGTCAAGATATTTTGTCAATTTAATTTTTTGATTGAAATACTTGATGCTTATACCATTTTTAACTTGTTTAGAATGACAAGTTGAAATGAGAAAGGGTTCTTAAATTGTTTTCTTTTATAATTTTTTTTCATTCCATTAGATCATTAAGGGTAATTTAGTATTTTCAGAGGGGGACACCATCTTCCTCCCCCATTCCCTTATATAATAGAGATAATTGGATTGTTTGAATGTATGTTATTTCACATTTGGTGTTTGATTATAAATTACCAATGATAGTGGAGCTTATGTTCATTGGTAGAACTGCATGTCATATTGATTTGCGTGAATTGGTTTCTTGATGGTTTCATGGTTCATTGAACTATATAAATATGTGATGGAAGAGCTGGTAATGTGACGCTTGTTCACTGTTGTGTAGTTTGGAAGGACTAGTTTGGGAAGCAAAGAAGTAGAGGGGCTAGGAGGGGAAGAAGATGCCACAGAATTACTCCCCAAATCAACACCCCATATGTTCTGTAAGACACTTACTGCTTCTGATACTAGCACTCATGGTGGATTTTCAGTGCCTCGCCGTGCTGCAGAAGACTGCTTTCCACCTCTGGTATAAGCTTTATCTAATTCAATGGAGAGAAAAAAAGAGGGAGGGATAGTTTTACGGATTTCTTCAAATTTTTTGCTTTGTTGTTTGTTAATGATTTTTTTTAGTTGTTTATTCTGTCCTGTTAATGACATAGGACTATAAGCTGCAGCGCCCTTCCCAAGATTTGGTTGCAAAGGACTTGCATGGAGTTGAGTGGAAGTTTCGACATATTTACCGTGGTACTTTAGACAACCTTAAGGAGTAGATTTTATGTGAACAAGCTTCCTATATTGGATATCTGAATATCTTTTTTTTTTTTTTTTTTTTTTTTTCAGGCCAGCCCAGACGGCATCTGTTGACGACAGGATGGAGCGTTTTTGTGAGCCAGAAGAACCTCGTTTCAGGAGATGCTGTGCTTTTCTTGAGGTATTACTGTATTAGGCCTTGGTGTTACATTTAAGTGTTTAGCGGACAACAATAAGATGTAGCTGAATAGTGAAATGTTGCATGGCTATTTCTACTCCTGCTTTTCAATTTACTTTAAGTACTTGTGTTTGATTACTCGAAACACCGTCAAGGATGTGAATTCATTCCAAACAATTCAGTTTTCAGCTGGATACAATTACATACCACCTATTAGCATAAATAAAATATGAAGAGAGAGGGAGAAGACAAATAGTCATGTGAGATATGCTCACAACTGGATTTGAGAAAGAATTTTAGCTAGCATAACAGATAAGTTTACCTACGTTGTGTGCATATACTTGCAAACAATTTCATGCCTACACCATACATGTATAAGTCATTTATTGAATGTAATATGTCTTTGAATACCCATATCTGGCACCCATGGTTATAGGGATCCTGATCCAGATCTTACGATCTACAATTTAAAGAAATATAATTGATCCCGATCAGCTAGGATCTTACAGTCCTACTTGGAAAAAAATGATCTTAATACGATTTTGGGATCTCACGAGTCACGATCCAGTCTGTCATGCAATGATAATTTGCAAACAAGTTAACGCCGAAGATCCATGTATAAGTTTTTTACACAATGTCATATGTCTTAAATGCCATATGCAGCACATATGTCAAATGTCTTTCAAGAAGTTTCCATGTCCAGAAGTTCTAGCCTTGGCATGTCAGTCACTCAGATATGCATCTGTAATCTGACACTACTGTATTTGGGACTTTGCATAACATAGATTGCTGTCCTGCGTGATAAACTGCTATTTTATGCTATTATATGGATCTTAAAGGAGTAAATGAATTTCGTAGGGGTGAAGATGGAGAGCTGAGACTGGGCTTAAGAAGAGCTCTTCGGCCTAAAAGTGGTGTTCCTGATTCTGTTATAGGAAAACAGAGCATGTATCCAAATGTTCTTTCTGCAGTGGTTAATGCTGTATCTACTAAGACCATGTTTCATGTCTTCTACAGCCCAAGGTACAAAGTCTTTCAGTCTTTTAAAATTCTTTTTGCAAGAATTTCTGAATTATAGGCTAGTTCTTAGACACTAGGTAGTTCCTTTCCTTTTTGATATCTGCTATTCATATTACCCCGTTAAATTCTAGACATGCCTTTTGAATATGCCTTCAAAATTTAGCTTTTTGGTGGTTCTCTTTGCGTCGATATTACTATGCTTGTGACACAGGTATATAATTCAGTAAATTATTTCATTCATCCAAAGGTATCTGTATTGATCTCTGTTTGGGAGAACATGGCCATTATTTATTCAGGAGAAAGGTAAATTTGAACTGCTAGAATCTGTACTGAGTTGCTATCTTCATCGAAGGTAAAACATTAATTAAGCAAAGAATTTGATGATTATCGAGTTGATTCACTTAGCTGCTATGTCTAAGCTATAAACGGTTCGCACTTTTCCAGCAAAACATAGTCCGCTATATGGTCTTATTTGAAGAGCATGTTCTTACTTAAAATAGTTTAGCAGTGCCTTTGTGGCTGGAACAAATGTAATGAGATTATAAGAATATGTTCTTAAAATGGTGCAGTGAGTTGTGAATACGACACACTTATGGTGGGTTAATCTAGTTAAGAAGAATATTTCTGCTGTAGCTCTAGGTGGGGATAGGGACCTAAATGGCATACCCAGGTAACTTGGGGCTTCTAATCATCTTATCTGGCTATATAGTTTACAAATTGTAAGCAAATTACTCTTTGGGAGAAAAAAGAAGGAATGCTTTTGCGGAATAGGTATTAATATTTATGTAGTTAGATAATTTATGCTATTAATTGGAATGCTTGTTTATCAACTAACTAGATTCTAGTGCATTGCTGGTCCGTGCCGAGGCTGCTGCTCCATTTTTTTTTTCTTTTTTTCCTTTGTCGTTTCTAATCTCTGAGATGCTGTATTATATATCTTTCTGATGGCATCATCATTTTGTAAAGCTTCAGTGCTTCAGGAATTTATTTTTGTCACCCCATTTGATCTCCTGCTGTGTGACTATGTCACTATAATGAACTTGTCACTGAAAATGCAGGGCAAGCCATCCAGAGTTTATTGTGCCACACCAAAGATATGTTAAAAGCATTTCCAATCCAATATGTGCTGGAACAAGATTTAGGACGAGACTTGAAGTAGACGAGTCTCCAGAAAGAAGGTTTGACATCCTGAATATGATATTTTCTTAAATAGATGTTTCTATTCTGGATTAACTTACAGCTAAAATCTGGTCTACCAGGTGCCGCGGTGTTGTTGTTGGTGTTAATGACATTGATCCCTATAAATGGGCTAATTCAAAATGGAGATGCTTGATGGTGAGTTTTGAGTTTTGCAAATACACAATCTCAAATTCAGATTGATGATACGTAAGAAAGCGAACTACTTCTAGAATTCCCATCCTCGCCCCTTATATGTAAACAGGATCTAACCTCTTAGACAGCCTACTATCTCTGTACTTTATCTCTTCAATGAACTCTTTTACTTCTATTGTTGCATGTTTCATTCCCTGACCGAGCTTCAACCTCATTTTGGCCTGTAATGCTGTCATCTATTCCACTTTAATACTTCTCATTTATGTAATAATCTAATTCTCCTCAATGATACTTTCTGCAACAATTCTGACTGTTACTTTAGTTGCTAATGTTTGCTGTATTTTATCTTACCTTTTTTTTTAAACAATATTGGTTTATTCTTGAATCCTTTCCTGAACCCATAGATTTTTATTGTCTTATTGTGAATGAGATACATATGTTCAGTTTCATGAACTACTTTCAAGTTTCAACATATCTTGCAGGTGAGATGGGAAGAAGATATTGTCAGTGATCAACAAGAACGGGTTTCGCCCTGGGAGATTGATCCTTCTGTGTCTCTCCCTCCACTGAGTATCCAGTCTTCCCCAAGGATAAAAAAACTCAGAACTGGTTTGCCAGCCAGTCTGTCCAATCATGTTGATTGTACTGAGCTTTGCTATCTGCTCTGATTAGTATTTTGGATTTCTATATAACTGTAGTCACCTATTTATTTTTGGTTTTTCGTGGCAGCTGGTGGGCTTGGAAATTTGGACTTTGAGGAGTCTATCAGATCCTCTAAGGTCTTGCAAGGTCAAGAAAATGTTACTTTTATTTCACCTCCCTATGGATGTGATAAGGTACACAGCATGCTGGATAATGAACCAGGAGCAGCTGGCCAGCAAAGTCTGTCATCCACTAGGTTACCGGCAATAAATGTGAGTGAGTTTAGATCACTGGCTCAACCAATGACTTACACGGGCATTTTGGAATCAAACAGATTCCCAAAGGTCTTGCAAGGTCAAGAAATATGCCCGTTGAGATCCTTGACGGAAAAATGAACTTCAACCCTGGTGCTTGGATTAAGCCCAGCTTAGCTACCACTTATTTCAACTTATATCAAGGACCCAAACCCAGTTTCTATCCTCTAGCTTCAGAAGGTGTCAGAAACATGTATTTTCCTTTTGACGTTTATAAATCTGATCAAGATTCTGTGACGGTTCCTTGCAAAAATACCATGGCTAAAGAGAATTCTGTGTTCAATCTGTCTTCTTTCCATAGTAATGTCCTCAGGAAGAAAGATCAGAAACCAAATACTGAAAATGAGGATAGGCCCGCAGAGAATATGTATGTGCACAACTCGTTAAATACAAGTCGTAACGACCAGAAAGATGGTCCAGATAATGGACCTAGACCACATAGTAAATTATTTGGGTTTCCATTGGAACGGGAAGCTTCAGGCACAAACTCTGAGATTTGCAGTAGGAGGAGCTGCACAAAGGTGAGTCTTTCATGTCAAATCATTTTCATTTAATATTTCCGAACTTTTCTTCTGTTATTCACTAAAAATGTCAAATGGAAGGTTCACAAGCAAGGTAGCTTGGTTGGAAGAGCCATTGATCTCTCCAAATTAAAGAGCTATGCAGATCTAATGAACGAACTGGAGCATCTGTTTGGCATGGAAGGACTTCTACAAGATACTGCAAAGGGATGGAGGATACTATACACTGACAAGGAACATGATATGATGGTTGTGGGAGATGATCCATGGAAGTATGTCTCTTTTCATTAACACCCTTCCCTTCCTTATTGGGTGCTTTGGTGGCGCATATGATCATTAATCATGCAGTAGCCCTCCCTATTGCATATTATTACCTCTGTTCCAAAATACTTCCTTCGATCTTTTTTAATTGCAACATTTAGATTTTTCTACTATTCACAATTCACACTTTGACGGTGTATGATGATTTATACACAAAGATAAACATAGTTATATGAGATCTTATTTGATTCGTCTCAATGTGTAGTTTTTAATATCTCATTTGCATAATTTTTACAAATACATAACTAAAGTTATTAATGGTCAAAATTATGTCTCGGCAAGTGTGAAAATGCAAATGTTGCAATTAAAAAAGAACGGAGGAAGTAATTGATTGCTAGAGTTCCCTTTTTGGGTTTTCCCAATTTATTTGCGACGTATCCTTTTTGGCAATTTTTTCTCTCTACTTTTCTCTACAGTTGGGCCCCACACCTACCCGCCTACCCACTTTATTCTCTCTAGTTTTCCATTTTGCTAGAATTTTTTTCCGAAAATGGTTTGTGGCAAATAATTTGGGATAGAGGAGGTACTTTATTCTCTTCGCATTATCCTTTTTTCTTTTCCTGATTAATATTTTTGATAGTTTTTTGGCTGTGCGCACAGAGTCGAATAGCTCATTTTGATGTGAAATCATACAAGTCCTACATATATTTTAGGACGTATACTCCTAATACCTGAAGTTTTACTTCGGTACATAGTATAATGCATTCGAGCTTTTTGGCAGTGAGTTTTGTGATGTGGTGTCAAAGATCCATATATACACCTGCGAAGAAGTAGAAAAGATGACTGCTGGCATGGTGACTGATGATAACCAAAGCTGTCTTGAGGAAGCACCCGGCATGCTTGACGCATCCAAGTCTTCATCTGTGGGTCAGCCATATTCTTCTCCTACTGAGACAAGGAGTTGAATTCCTGCTATTGTACTTATTATGTGAAGCTTAACAAGTTGGCTCAGTTTTAGTTTATTATATAAACTATATATGTGTCCTAAGTATGCAGTTGCTTGAGTCCTTGACCCTATGAGTAAGTTATGTACTATTTGCAATGAGACTTGGTTTATATGTATGTATCTGTGAGACTATGAATATAGATGGGAGATTCATCTCCCAGTCACAACATTAAGAATGACAGATGATGATGATCTACTGTTACAATGAAGTTAGATATTATCATCCGCTACCTTTTGTTAATTACCAGTTATCACCATTCAATCAGGTTTTTTGAAGATTTCAAGAGCTGTGTTACTTTAGTCTTAAATCTTGCAGTTTTCTGTCAGTCCTATGCACAAATTAGAGCACTTTCAGAGAAATCGGGACAATAAATTTGGACTAGAAGTCCCTTTTTTTAATGAGATTGCAAGACCTTTGCTTATTTCTTTTCAGCTGCAGATTAGGTTGAAATTTAAAGTTTAGTAGCGTTTCTCAATAATTTTAGATTAGCATTGTCATTTATCTAAAATTACTAGAATTGTTCCACCTTGTAAATCAGTTTCAAGGATCTTCCTAAATACGAATCTCCTATCTATATTCAATCTAACTAAAGGCCTTATGTAGGCGTGTTTTTATTTCGCCTACACGGTGTGAGCGCGTATTAGATTTGACTACCCCACTGTAAAGGTTTTAATGAAAATTGTTTTGTATTGAAAGAATTCGCCAACAATTCTTTTTAGGAAGAATCATAAACCTAATTGGATATGGGAAAAACATAGGGACAAATTATCCAATGTAGATTTCCCCGTCTTGACTCCATAGATGGTCAAAATGAACCAAAGATTGAGTTCGGGGGTGAGGGTACGAATATAGTCATAATGAACCACATTCGCCCAAAGTTGGCCTCTACTAAATATCGATTCATTGCAGATTTTATGCCAAAGAATAATCAAATAATGTTTTAATACACCCTAAAAATATTTAGTCTAGATTGGTTCAGGAAACACATAAAATGACTATTTTTTAGTGACATGTTATTAGGCAATCAATTTACTGGGAACCAAGCAGGTTGTCCGAATTAATCTGATTAATGTTAGAACAGTTCTTAAGGTCTTTGATTAGCAAAAATAACATGTGGGTGATAAAAGCAATAAGCAGGACAATCATATAATATGCATAGAACAATCAGGCAAGCATATAATAATGTATGAAAAATAAATAAAAAGAAAAAAGGAGGTTTAGAATGTACAGTAGAGCGATTTTATATTAAAGATCTATATCATGAAATAAATGATTAGTAACTTCAAAGCAATAAATATAATTGATTATTCAAGGATACTCAGGATTATACCTATGCGGCTTAGATTGAGGAGCGCAACGATCTTTAGGCGGAGCAATCGTGGAACCAAGAACGCAGTGTGAAAGTATTGATTGATTGAAAGTATTTGAGTATTTGAAGTATTCGAAGTGTATTTCGGAGTATTCGAGAGAATTTGTGTGCGTAAAATAATAATATTCAAAAGCCGTCCGTAATTCGATGAAATTGCGGATATTTATAGGAAACAAGGCGCACGCCCTGCGCCAGGTGCAGGCCTACGTGGCAGGCACAGTGCCACGCGTCAGACGCACATTGGTGTGCCTGACGCAGCCAGCCCAATCAGAGATAGGCACGTGTAAACGCGTTTTGAGAATATAGAAAAGAAATGTTGCGTCTCACACAAGACTTGCGTCTGACGCAGGACTTTGTGTGAGTCACAAAATCTACGTGTCAGGCGCTCATTGGCTCGCCTGACGCGATATGGCCAATGTGTTGGACGCACGTGGCGCGCTGAGCGCAGCCCCCGCGTCCGGCGCATATTCTGGAATATTCGAGCATATTCCATTGCGCGTCTTTCGAAGGTACTTTTTTATCCCTACAATTCCGGAGATGGAATTTTACGGATTAAAAATCTGATTTATTTATCAAAGATAATAAAATATTTATGAAAAATATCTATTATAATAATAAATATTTTATTGGGCTTTTAAAATGGATTTAAAATATTTTATGGGCTTGAAATACAATTAATCATCATGAATAATTAATTGGGCTTTAGAATATCATTTCGAAACACATTTTAGAATGGTTCTTTAGATTGCTCTTCCGTTGGGTCGCGCCAACTAATGCCGTGGTATGTTTCATCATTGGATCCTTAAATGGGGAGACACGATTATGTGTCTACAGAAGCCCCCACTTTGACTGAGGTTCAGGAAACCGATAGTCAAAGTATACGGTGTCGGGACGGAGAACGATTCTAAACGCTCTGCAGTTTAGAACTGATCTATATACGTTGGTCTCTGCAAAACAAGGTTAGTATGCAGGACAATAACTACAAGCAATCTGATTACCTGCAGAAGAAGATGTTAGCATATAGGTGCAAACAACTCAGATAAGCACATAATGATGCAATGATGCAAACTTAGACTCTCTAAGGATGCACAAGACGCAATGCAAGGATTAAGGTTATGCAAAGCTAAGGGATGACACGTCATGCAAGGTCAGGGTTATGCAAGACTAGAATGTATGAAATGCAATGCAAGGTCAGGGTTTTGCAAAGCTGCAATGCAAGGTCAGGATTTTGCAAGGCTAGAAGTTGAGATGCAATGCAAGGTCAGGGTTTTGCACGGCTAGAAGATGTGTAGAATGATAGATTGAGCAGGTTGATTGAATGATTTTCGAAAATCGTTTTGTAGTAAATGATCGGGGTCCATAAACGAGGTCCGCGGATTACAACTCTTCGGGAGTATGATTTGAATTGGAGGAACCACCACACATAGGAAGCCCCCACTTTGGGTGAGCTTGCCTTGAATTACTTGATCTGATATTGAAATGTAGTTGCTATGTCTTGAACATTGAAAGTTTTCACTGGGGATTGCACTGGGGATTCTTCTTTGGGAAGTTGACATAGGCAAAGTCAAGTATCACCAGAAACCATGGAATTATCGGAGAGTCCTTTGGGGACAAGGAGAGCTTGGATTGAAAAATAAAAGGTTTAAATTTGTGACTCATATGAATGTAGGTGGGAAAAGGCTTTGACGAGGTGAGGTGTAGACTCGAGTCTATGTCGGGATCTAGAAAGAGATTATGCTCCTAAATTCTAGAAAGCCAAATCATTAGACCTTGACTAATTTATTTTTATTTTAGCGGTCGGACCTCGAGATGAGGATTCCTACGTATCCTTGCGGAATCAGACCATTCGTAGTTCTCGATCTGATTTGTTTATTTATTTATTATTTTTTATGTGCCCTAACTTTTGCCTAGGTCGCCCTTTCGGGTTTTCAACCTAGCGGGCTTGGACATATCTTGAAAAAGGAGTTAGGGTTGATGAAAGACTAATGTAAGGATTATGAATTTGGATTATATGGATTAAAGGTTTGATGAATTGAAGGGATTTAAATGAGGGGTAGAACTTGTGTGCAAGCCCCCTCGCTTGACTTTTATTTGCCTTTGGCTCTTTCTTTTTGAATCATTTCTTTTTGTCCTGTGCGTTTTTGGTTTTTTCATTTTTTTTTTTGCACTTTGAATTTTTTTTCACTATTTTATTTTGCTTGGCATTGATTTTTATGTAGTAGGGCTTGCACACAATCCATTGGTTTAGGGTAGTGAAAGGTTTGAAGGATATTTGTGGAGCTTTGATGTTGAAGGGATTGTTTGGTTTATGATGGCTTAAGGATGATGGCTCATGGAAGGTGATGGAGGAAGAGGGAATAACTCCTGATCCAAAGTATGTCCATTTTTTTTTTCATTTTCTTTTTTTTTTTTTTTTTTTAATTTCAGATCTTTTTTATTATTATAGTCAAGTTCATTAGGTTATTTAAGTTTCATCATTGAATTAGAAGCATAAATAAAATGATGGAAGGCCAATGAAAACGAAAATGAAATTCTTTTATTAATCAGAAATAAATAGAACAAGGCTTATTAGAAATAAAAACCTAAATGCCATAGACTCGACAAGAAAGGAAATGAAAGAGTTAGGGGAGAGACTCTCCGACTTGACCTAGAAAACTAGCGCTAAATGACTAAGCCATCTGTCTTATTTAGGCATTTCCCAAGAGGTTGCCGCTATTGTTGACTTTTGCCGCAGGCGGAATTGGTAATCTACCGTCTTCAACCATATCCTGCAGATGATGCTTCAAAGTCCAGCATTGTGATGTCAGATGCCTATTCCCTTGATGGTACTTGCAGTAGGAATCAGGATTCCATCTACTGGATCTCTTCTCAAGAGGAGGGTCTGGAGTAGGGCCAAGAGCCTGAAGTGCTCCCTTTGCATGAATCCTAGTGAAGACTTCTTCTAGAGACATGCCTAAAGGAGTGAATGTCCTTTGAGGGCCTTGATAACCTTTCTTGTCAGTAGTTAGAGCATTGATGTCGCTGCTTTTAGAGGTAGAAGGGTTAGTATTACTCTTCTTGAAAGAGTTATTGTTGTTAGAACCCTTGTTCTTGTTAGCCTATACCTCTTCTTCAATCAGCATGCCCACCTTATAGAGCTTCGTGAAAGACTCTATAGGTTGGAACTTGATATGATCCCCATACTTGGGCTGCAGGTTACGGATCACCAATCGGACTTGATCCTCTTGGGATGGCCTGTTAGTCATTTGCTCAGCCTTTTCCCTCCATATGTAAGGAAGGTGACAAAGTCTTCGTTGGAATTCTGCTTAGTTAATTCCAACTCACGAAGGCCAATGGGAAGCTGAGTATTGTAGATGTATTGTTTGTGGAACTCTTCTCTGATGTAGTCCCAGTCATTCACCTTGGCTTTGTTCAGTGACCTGAACCACTTGGATGGATGTGCATCCAAGGTTAAAGGAAAGACATAAACAAACAGGTCCTTGCTCATGCCCTTGAGAGCCGTAGAGATGGAGAAAGCTCTCAAGTGGTCATCTGGGTCTTTGACACCCTTGAATTTTGGGAGGTCACCCAATGTTACCTTTTTAGGGAGTTTGTCCCTCAGTTCAGGATCAATGATGTCATGGCCATGAGCCTGACCCTCAAGCGTAGGAATTGACTGGATCAATTGCTCGACTTTTTCAAACCGCAAATCTGTGTTGGTTTTGAATGGTGGTGGAGTGTCGCCTTGCTCGTCCTCTTCAGTTAGCTTCTCCCTCAGCGCCTTAATCTCTTTGTCTTGTTCCTCAAGACGTGAGTTCATCAGTTGAAGTTGGGCCATAATGGCACTGAGCTGTTCATTAGTGTCCCCCATTTCAGATGATGCTTCAGAAGAGTCAGAGGATTCGTCTGAAAATGTGAGGATGCGTTTGACGAGTCTAGGAGTAGGTCGACCTTGTATCCTCTCTATCGGGCGCTCCCAAGTTATAATCTCACGATCCGTCCTGAACAGAAATCGAATGGACCTCGTAGATTTTTAGAAATGATGCTTTCGAAATGAGAAATGGAAATGAGGGATGGAGAGATGGAGATGAGAAATGGGGATGAAAAATGGAAACGTGAAATGGAAACAGGAAATGATTAGAGATGGGTATGATTATGGTTATGATGGTGACATGGGCCTAACTATATGCAGATGCAAATGACTGGACTAGACTGGACTATGCAAGCAGGCTGGACTAGACTTGGCAAATAGACTAGGCTCAAAAGGATTGTCTACGCTAGCTTCGCTAGGCTTAGGAAGGAATAGGCTTCGCCAGACTTGATGATTTGGTATTGTTATAGATGTAAGATAAAAGTAGCTTCGCTAAACTCGGAGGGTGCCTTTATGGTCTTGGGGTGACTAGCTTCACTAGATCAATGGGTGCCGTTATGGTCTTACGGGTGACTAGTTTAGCTAAGTCAAAGGGGTACCGCTATGGTCTTACAGGGATAACTAGCTTAGGTAAGTCAAAGGGGTGTCGTTATGGTCTTACAGAGATGACTAGCTTAGCTAGGTCAAAGGGATGCCGCTATGGTCTTACAGGGATGACTAGCTTAGCTAAGTCAAAGGGGTGCCGTTATGGTCTTACAGGGATGACTAGCTTAGCTAGGTCAAAGGGGTGCCGTAATGGTCTTACAGGGATGACTAGCTTAGCTAAGTCAAAGTGTGCCGTTAGGGTCTTACAGGGATGACTAGCTTAGCTAAATCAAGAGGTGCCTTTAGGGTCTTACAGGGGTGCTAGCTTCGCTAGACTTAATGGTTTGAACTTCGTCCTATATGGATTTGGAATTGGACTGGATTGACTTTGAAAATGAGATGGGCCTTATATGGACCTAATTTTGGACTCAGTCCTATATTGGTTTGAAGTTAGACTTGAAAATGCACATGGGCTTGACATTGGAATATAGTTGGATTAGACTTGGACTGGGATCGACATAGACTAGGGTCCACATAAAGATGCAAATGGGCCTAGGTTTTGACATGAGCTAGACTTATATGGGCCTAAGATGGACTCTAATGCTAGTGGGCCTAATATGAATGCATGGACTCAAATTAGATGGACCCTATATGAATGCAAAATGGACTCTAATGCATATGGGCCTAGAATGAATGCAAGATGGATTGGATTTGGATAATTGGATTGGATTGAATGAAGGTGTTTAGAACGGGCTTAGAATTTTTGAGATTCGTTTTTGAAAGGAACCCTTTTGTTTTATCTTTTGTTAGGAAAAGAAGATGGATTAATTTTGAAAAATGTTTTTGCAAATGTCGTGTATGATGATGATTAGTAAATGCGTTTTTGAAAAAGGTAGAATAGAAGAGGGTGTAGGATTGATTTTGAAAAAATGTAAGATTTTGAAATTTGATTGAATATGGTAAGGTAGGATTGACAGGGAAGATTAGTTGAACAGCAGGGAGAAAGTGGGAAGAAGTAAACATGCATGATGACTCTAACTCTTCAATGACCATTTTAGATGCACTTTTTAGGACAGACTCGACCTTGCAAGAAAAGACTGATTTTTGAATGTTTGATTAGGTGAGACTCCTAGAATGACCATGTATTACGCGGATGCAGATAGACAAGCATAGGACCGAACGTTGGATCGACCATTACGACGACTAAATCGACGAAAAGCGCGCGATGCACCGGACGCGTGTGCCGCGCAAAGCATTGCTTTGCGCGCGGCGCCACGTGCGCCCGCGCGCGGAGTGGTGCGCCAGGCGCAAGTTAATGCGCTTGGCGCACTACTCCCCGACACGTTTTTCGGGGATTTAGGCGACGAATTGGCCTATTGACGAATTTTTCTTGTTTGTTAGACGCAATTTTAGGAACGACGCATAATAATGACAATTTGACAAAATAATAGCAGGCAAAAATTGCAATCACAGGCAAATGTCATATAACATGGATGCAAAAGTTCCCACCTAAAGTTCAGTTCTATGTTTGAAACTATTGGTCAGGTTTAGGTTCAGTCTGAAAAGGGTCCATGACTAAAAGATTGATCCCACGCTTCGTACCCCTGCTTAAAGAGGTGGCCACGTGTAAGACGCACTCCAGTCTCAAGTCAGGAACAAGAGAACAGTGCCATGGTTGGGTAGGTTTGCTTATGACTAAGATCCAACACTATCGCTCAGGAAGCTTTTTGGAAGGACAAAGCACAAACCCCCCCGGTGGTGACCTCGCACATAAAACATGTGCTAATGAGGCAAGGTAGATTGTCCTTATGGTGGCTGAACAATAGCCATGCATATGCAAAACTATATATTACTCAAAGGCATAAAAATAAGAATGAATTGTATTTTTCAAGTTTCACCCACTCATTTATTTTAAAAAATTAATTTTTTAAAATCCTCCCCAGTGGAGTCGCCAAATTGTAGGCGTGTTTTTATTTCGCCTACGCAGTGTGAGCGCGTATTAGATTTGACTACCCCACAGTAAATGTTTTATTAAAAATTGTTTTGTATTGAAAGAAGTCGCCAATAATTCTTTTTAGGAAGAATCATAAACCTAATTGGATATGGGAAAAACATAGGGACAAATTATCCAATGTAGATTTCCCCGTCTTGACTCCATAGATGGTCAAAATGAACCAAAGATTGAGTTCGGGGGTGAGGGTACGCATATAGTCATAATGAACCACATTCGCCCAAAGTTGGCCTCTACTAAATATCGATTCATTGCAGATTTTATGCCAAAGAATAATCAAATAATGTTTTAATACACCCTAAAAATATTTAGTCTAGATTGGTTCAGGAAACACATAAAAGACTATTTTTTAGTGACATGTGATTAGGCAATCAATTTACAAGGAACCTAGCAGGTTGTCCGAATCAATCTGATTAATGTTAGAACAGTTCTTTAGGTCTTTGATTAGCAAAAATAACATGTGGGCGCACGTGTCTGTTGGAGATTTAGAGTATAATGTTAGTTTAATTCATGATTTATTATTTGAGTCACTTGATTATGGTGTCGTTACTCGAATAATATATATATAATAATATGCTATATGTGACTCATGGTTTGTTCTTGCGTTTCGTCAAGAATTTATGAACTACGAACGAAGGAATAAGGGCAGCAAAGCCAGCCTCGCACCTGGCGAGGATGCACACACCTCGCATACATGGCCGAGCAAGGCATCGCGACTCGCGAGATGGCTCGCACCTCGCGAGCGTGGAAGAACAAGGCTGCAGCATCGTCAGAGACATGGTCGCGGGTCGCGACCAGGGTCGCCCCTCGCGACCTGCTGGGTTTGTCCCTGCTCGCGTCTCGCGATGCTCGTCGCGGCTCGCGACGTGGTTCCTGATATCGCAATTCTTCGCGTTTTTTCGCGTGTTTTGACGGTTAATTAAGGTATTGTTTCGGGTTTTCTAAAACAGTATATCATTATTATAAATATGAGATCTCTCATATGATGAACGTTGATTGAAAAAAGAACTTCTCTCATTTGCACACATCAAGGTTAAATCAGAATTTCTTCATCATTTTAAATCTCTCACAAACTCATTTCCTCTTGATAGTGTTCATAGTTAGCGTGACCACTATTGATCTTCTTTGTATCTTGAAGGTGAATTCCGTGAACCCGTGCTATACGAATAGGGTCGGAATATTTCTTTTGGGAAAGTGCATCACGCATAGAAGATAGTTCATCTTGTGACCCTTGTTATTTTTGTAATTTTCCTAACAAAACCAACCCCAAAATTCCCAATATTCAAATTTCTCTACCCCCAATCCCAATAGTATGAAATGCACAAGTGCAAACTTTTACCCATTTTCTCCAGACTCCAAATAACCAATATACTCCTACTAGTTATAATAGGAGCAACCTCCTATTACACCCATCAGTATTGCATCCAATTATGGTAACCCATTTGTAGATAATGTAGGCATTAAAGAGGCGGAAGATATTGATGTTACTACAACTACTCGTACTGCTGCTCGTACTACAACACGTTGCAAAGTAAGTCAACCTAGAGAGAAAAAAGTACTAAATTGGACGATAGAAGATGAAACACTTCTTGGTATGGCGTGGAGTAATACTACCAAAGATGAAGTAAATGGCAATTCATATAGAGTAGATGCGTACTGGGGGAAAATTTGTGCATTTTTCAATGAAAATAGACAAACAAATCAAGCTGAACGAGAGGTAAACCCTTGCAAACAACATTGGTGGATAATTAATAATGCACTTCGAAAGTTTGCAGGGTGTTATGCCAAGTATGAAAAGAGGAGTGGGTTCAATGAAGCCTTGAAACTCTCAGAGGCTCGTGCACTTTACCAAAGTCTCTACAATTCCAAGTTCCAGTATGATCATGTATGGAGTATTGTGTGTGAAGCCGATAAGTTCAGAGCCGAAAAACCGATAAGTTCAGAGCCGAACTAAAGAGCAAAAGTAAAAAGACAGAGAAAGTGATTCGTCAAAAAGGAACAAGATTTCCGAATTGGGAGATTACACAGCAAGTGGGAAGATGTTTAGGCTTTCAATGAAGTTGAGAAGGTCCGACCAATGGGTCAACAAGCTGCAAAGAAACAACTAGCTGCCCAGAGGAAGGGAAAAAGCATCGAGAATGATCATAGTGAACCCATATCAGTTGCAAGGAATATTGAAGAGTCACGTGCACAATCGATAAGTCGTTTGGCAGATTTGAAAGAGCAAGAGCTTGAAAATCAACTACTTTGTGCCGATGTCAGCCGGATGGCTCCTTTGCAAAGAAAGATTCATGAGAAGAAATTGCAAGCACTTGCGGAAAAATATGGATGGAATTTTGATGATTAGGTTGCTTTTAGCTTGCTAAATTGTCGTTATGCTCATTAACGTTTATTTATGTTGTTTTGAGATGTTGTAGCTATATTTCAGTTAAGCATGTTTTTATTTCATGAACTTAGTTATTTCTTTATATTAATAATAATTAGTTATTTTCTTTATTAATGTTAAGTATAATAATTATTAGTCACTAGGGGAAAAAAAAAGGAAGGGCTGCGCTGGAAGGGCTGTGGTTTTCAAGGAAACTGCAGCCCTTTTAGTGAAGGGTTGCGGTTAACAAGAAAACGCAGCCCTTCATACTGTATGAAGGGCTGCAATTTTTAGGCTAACCGCATCCCTATTAGTGAAGGGCTACGGTTAGCCTAAAAACCGCAACCCTTTATTCACGAAGGACTGCGTTTTTGGGCTAACCGTAACCCTTCACTATCCTTTTTTTGTTTTGATTCAATTAATTTGCGCGCATACAATACAGTACCCCCATTTCAATTTCCCTCCCTTAGACAAAATTCACGAGCGAAATAAAACCACTCCCTCCACTAACCCTAACGCCCCATCACCGGAGCCTGACGCCGGAGCACCGACCCATCGCCGGAGCACCGACATTGACGCACCAACTCAGTGTGACATTGAAGCACCACCAACATTGCTTCATTCTCTCCTCCATTCACCACCAACTCAGTGCGCACCACCATCACGCAGCTGCACCACCTTGCGCACCACCCACCACGCGCAGCAGCGACCTCCACCACCATCACTACCCTTTTCTTTCTTCCGTTCTCTTCTCTTCTCCACCATTTGAGTGGGTTCAGGGTGTGGAGCTCCTCCACCACTACGCAGCGCCACCACCCACAAGCGGCAGCAACGACTACCACCACCACTGCCCTACTCTTTCTTCATTGCTCTTGGGTTTAGTCAATTTTTGCTTAGTTAAGTATGAATTAATCTCATTTTTAAGTTAGTTTTGTTTTTCTTAATTGAATTAAATGATTAATGTGCAATGTGGGTTTTGTTAATTGTAGGAAGAAGAGGCTTATGAAGGCAAATAAAGTTCCAACTATCTCTTCTCTCTTCATTGCTTATCATTGGTGTTAAGAGGTAACTAGTTTAATTTCGTTGTCTATCTTGTTTGATTTGTTGATGAGACAAAGTTGTCATGTGATTCAATTTGATTAAGTTATGATAATTTATTGATATATATATGTATTTCTTATAATGTATGTATATTTCTTTATATGAGATTGTATGAAAACGCAATGTAATTTAGCTATGAAATCTACAAGTTGTTTGAATCATCATCATATGCCTAGATACTCGTTCAAGACTTACTCATTAGGAGTAAGTCTTGAATAGTCCCCGGTTTGGGACTGTTCTTGGACGTTTGATCTCACTTAGGTGGTGAATGTGTGTCTTCTTTTCAATTCTAAGGAAAGTCTTGGCTTATCGTTTCTCTACATTGTTCTCTGGGTACATATATAGATAAGCAATTATCTACATTGTGTACTTGGAGAACTGTAGGGAAATGCTGCCGGATTTTCCTTAGAATTGAAAAGTTGGCATATATTCACTAGTGAGATTAGACGTCCAAGGATGGGTTAGGCTAGAGTGATAAGGACCTTCGGCTGCATGCATACATTTGAACATGTCACTATCTTAGCTTGCTCTATACGTGTGTGATTTGAATATGTGAGTGTATGTACTTAAATAATGATTGATGCATTATATTAATTGGTTGTATTTAATTATTAGAGGTCTTCTTGAATGAGATGGATCGTACTTGGATGTGTGGTAGTCGTGAATCGACTGAGTTTGTGAATGGGGTATGGGAATTCGGTACATCTGCATTACAATATCAAACATCCTCTGGAGCAGTTGACTTTTATTGTCCTTGTGTCGATTGTAGAAATGTGAGCACGGTTAGTAGTATACATTTGCTTAGGGAGCATGTCTTTCGCCGTGGGTTTAGGCCTCAATACCACGTATGGGTTTGGCATGGTGAGCAGGGGAAGTATATAGGAAACTTTAGAGTAATGAACGATGTATGTGAAGAAATGAAGGATTTAGGGAATTGGGATGATGCGTTCGGGGATGAGAATTTGGATGATGAGTTTGTAGATGATGATAGGGATCGGATAGACGAGATGATACACGAGGTTGAAGATCAGTCGTGAAAACGACCTCGTATTTTTGAGTCTATGTCTGAGGCTGCTGAAAAGCCGTTGTATCCAGGTTGTACAAAGTACACCAAACTTTCCGCCGTGATAACATTGTTCAACATTAAGTCGAAAGCTGGTTGGACGGACTCTAGTTTCACATCGTTGTTGGAAATTTTAGCTGATATGCTCCCTGATTGAAATGAACAGCCATAGTCGTATTATTATGCGAAGAAACTGATGTGTCCTTTCGGTTTAGAGGACGAGCGGATACATGCTTGTCCTAACGATAGTGTGCTTTATCGTAATGAGTATGAGCATTTACATGAGTGTCCACGTTGTGGATTGTCGAGGTACAAGCGTGAAGCAGCTGGAGGTAGTGAAGGACCACCAGCTAAGGTGTTGTGGTATCTACCCATAATACCTAGATTTAAGCGCATGTTCTTAATTATAGGAGATGCGAAGAATTTGAGGTGGCATGCAGATCGTAGGAAGAAAGACGGTCTGCTCAAGCATCCGGCTGATTCGCCTGAGTGGAAAAGTATCAACAGGGTGCATAAGGCATTTGGTAATGAGGATAGGAATCTGAGGCTTGGATTATGTACGGATGGCATGAACCCTTTTGGCAATCTTAGTTCGCAGCATAGTACATGGCCAGTAGTTTTAGTGGTTTATAACTTGCCTCTTTGGTTGTGCATGAAACGCAAGTACATCATGTTGTAGCTTCTTATATCAGGGCCCAAACAACCTGGAAATGACATAGATGTATACCTCCAACCGCTTGTTGAAGATTTACAGAATATGTGGAACGAAGGAGTGTTAGTATTTGATGCGTATGCTAATGCGATGTTCACTCTGCGTGCCATGCTTTTTTGTACTATGAACGATTATCCAGCTTATGGGAACTTATCTGGGTATAAGACTAGAGGAAAACAACCCTGCTCGATTTGTGTAGATGACATGAAGTCTACACACCTTAAGGGCTGCAAACATGTCTATATGCGCACACGAAGGCTCCTCAGACGCGACCATCCCTATCGGTTTAAGAAGAAGGTATTCGACGGGACGGTTGAAGAAGAAGTTGCTCGTAGACCATTAACTGGTACTGAAGTTTATAATCAGGTTAAGGGCATTGAAACAATCTTTGGTTAACCTGCTAGTGAGGTTGATCGACCTACATGATTATGGAAAAAGGAGTCCATTTTTTGGAAACTCCCATATTGGAAAGATCTAAAGGTCATACATTGTTTGGATGTCATGCACATAGAGAAGAATATTTGTGAAGCTATTCTTGCGACACTTATGAATATTCCGGGCAAGACAAAAGATGTTAAGGCGTCACGACTTTACTTGGAAAAATAGGGGCTTCGACCAGAGTTGTGGGCTCAGAAAAGGGACGGAAGGAAGAAGAAAGTAGTGGAGGAAAGGGTTGATGAGGAAACTCAGAAAAGTAAAAAGAAGGTGGAGGATTTGGAGAAAAATTATTTGCCACCAGCTTGCTACACGATGTCGTGTACAGAGAAACGGATTTTTTGCGAGTCGTTGTATGGCATTAAGGTTCCAACTGGCTACTCATCGAATATGAAGCGATTTGTTACCTTAAATGGCGAGTTGAAGTTATCGAGTATGAAATCTCACGATTGTCATGTCATGATGCAAGTATTCTTACCGATTGCAATTCGTGGGATACTTCCAAAGCATGTGAGGCACACCATTACGAATTTTGTTCATTTTTCCATACAATATGCAAAGAAAGTCCTAGAACGGTCGACCCTCGATTCCTTGCGGGCCGTAGTAATTGAAACTCTATGCAAATTTGAGATGTCCCCCCCCGCATTCTTTGACATTATGGTCCATCTCATTGTCCATCTAGTTCGAGAAATTAAGTTGTGTAGTCCAGTGTAATACCCCGAATTTTAATCTCGTTTTATTAATTGCTAATTATGTTTAGGAAAAATTGACAGGAACAGTCCCAACTATGGGCGTTCCGCCATTTTCAGTCCCAACTAAAGATTATTCCTGAGCAGTCCCAACTATGTATCATTTTTGCCAAATTTGGTCCCAAGGGGTTAATGACCCGCTACAACAGTAAAACGAATTTTATTTTATTTTTTTTCCCCAAATTTTATTTTCTCTCTCCTTTAATACGCCTTCAAAACTCCCACCCCCACCCCCCACCCCCACCCCCACCCAAACCTCGCCTCGCCTACGACACCCCCTCCCCGACCCTAAATGTGCCACCCTCCCCAAAGACACCACCCCCACCACACAACACACCATTCCACCACCACCAACACTTTTTCTCTTCATCGCAGAAACGACCACCACTAAGTACTTCCCGCTTAAATTCACCATCTCCAGCCACCCCATTAAGTAAGAAGTAGCAATTTATCATGTGATCTGAAGAATGAATTCGTTAGGTTTTACGTCTTCATTCATAATTGGCCACTAGATCCAAGGGGACAACTATTAAAGATTTCCAATTAAAATAATAGCCGATGAAAAAGAAGTTGTATTCATGATTGCAGACTCCAATTGTGATTCATTTCCTTCTTCAAGTAACCGATTTTTTAAAATTCACAAACTTGTAAGATAACTAGATAAGTGAAACACCGAAAAGTCTGAGCTGTGTGGCCGCAATGGAGGATGTGAAGAGGATGTTGAAGAATATGTGAAAGAAAGCTGGTTGTGAAGCTGTGAGAAAGTGAACAGGCCAATGCCAATGCAATTAAGGCATACTTGGTTGGAGAGAGGAAGATAGGTTCTGATGAGTTGAGTGTTTTTATACCTCTTGCAGGAAAGGAAGACAGTCAAGTTTGTTAAACTCAGTGTTTGTGAACAAAGAGGAAGAGGTGGTGGAAGCAAAAGTGCGGTGGGTTTTAGCCGAAGAATTTATGGGTTTCACTATTGTGGATTTATCAGCTTCATTAAGAGTAAAGAACGCAGTTGAGCAGCAGCCATGGAAGCACAATTGTATGACCTGATTGACCTCCCGTGTGGAAGGTGCCTGCATTCTTTGGGGATGTTTGATGGTTTGGAAGTATATTAAAGCAGCAGGGGAGGGGATTTTACTTGCCACTACTGTTGCTTTTTCATGACTCATACATGAGTTTATTTCATTTTGTTTGATGGTGTTTCTTAGTTTGGAGTATATTAAAGCAGCAGGGGAGGGGATTCCGGGGGTGGCAGGGAAAGGGGGTTGGCACTTGGCGGGAGAGGGGGGAGGTAGAGGGGTGGTAGAGGAGGGAGGAGGGAGGAGGGAGGAGAGAGGAGAGAGAAAGAGGAGGAAAAAGAAAACCGATTTAAGAAATTTAAAAAAGAAAAATTTAACCTGTTAAACAGGTAGGCAAATTGGGGCCAATTTTTGAGAAAATGATGCATAGTTGGGACCGCTCAGAAATAATCCTTAGTTGGAACTGAAAATGGCGAAACGCCCATAGTTGGGACTGTTCATATCAAGTTTTCCTTATGTTTATTAGCTTAAGTGCGTCCTAAATTTTTTTTCCGAAATGATTATGGTTAAGTTATTTTCTAAAATAAATATATTTTGGGTTTTATGTATAGTAATTGAGTAGTATTTGGCTAAATGAGAAATAAAATTAGTGTATTCATCTAGCACCTTTGTCGGTTTATTTTGGGTGAAATAAGACCCTCAAATTCCCTTTCTCTCTCATTACATATCTATCCATCACCAAAAGGAAACCCCAAAACCCATTTTCTCTCTCCTTCCTCGTGAAAACCCAAACCCCAGCTCTCTCTCTTTCTTCGATACCCTGCGTTGCTTCCCCCGTCATCCACCCCTTGCGGGTACTCCCGTTTTTCCCGGCGCTTGCCGTGCTACTGTTTCCCCTCCCCTCGCGCGGTGTTGTTGATGTGCTTCGCTTCCCTGTTCACATCCTCTTCGTGATGGTGGTGGTGTTGGGTGCGATCGTTGCTCGCTGCTACTGCCTACCGGCCGTCGCCACCATCGCCGGAGCTCTGCTCCCTTGTTCGTCGCTGCTCACATAGAGTAGAGTAGCCCCTACTCGTGTCTCTCTCTCTCCTCCGTTGATCTTCTGCTGCGAGGTGGTGGTGTCACCACCGTGTGGGACCGCCACTAGCAGTGTTGCTCTATTACCTTTTAAGGTACTACACCCCTCTCTCCTACTCCTCTTGTTCTCCTCACATTAAAGGTTAATATCGAGGTTATGGATTCTGAAATTTGAGTACTAATTTATGATGCCTGATGCTTTGATTGCTTGAATTACTGTAAGTATCGCAACTATGTTAATTTTCTATATTACCTGAATTAACATGTAAACTTGGTGAATATTAATCCTCGAGGAAAGTGGAGTTGGTTGATGAAACTGATCTGGGGAAACTCTAATGACAGTTGTAGTCATTCTGTAAATTTATATTTATGGAATTTAGACTAATTTATGGTGTGTTATGATTACTAAAGATGGATTATTGGTAACTATGTGAAGGGGAGATCTTAAGATATTTGTTAAGAAGTTTTAGTGAATCACTTAATTACCTTTATGGAGAGATGTGTTCGATATGATGGTTAAGTATTCGTCCACGAGGTTGAAATGATGTATGGGTTAAAGATGAATTGAGATGATTTATTGAAATTCAGACAACCTTGGTATTATATGACATTTAAAGTACACTTGTTAACTACGTCAGGTTTATTATTATATTTTAGTAAGTTGGAAAGCTAAGAAAGTGTATCATTGAACTGTTGTGAGAACTGTCTAGAGTCGAATTATGTTTAATGACGATAGTCGATTATGGGAATTATATCACAATAATAAGCTTATTAAAATGGATATGAAGGAGTATGGAATAAGTATGCCTCTTGTTTTGTAAGTGATCGGAAAGTGTGATAAGATGACTATTGTTCTTATGAATGACGAGTTACGAAATATTTGCTATGGTATATGTTCAAGTATTCTGAATATGTTAAAGTATACCTTTTAATTCTGAAACCATCTGAAAGTATGAATTGCTCTTAAACGGTATGAAATATGAAAAGACCGCTATGCTTCTGTTATGTATTCTTAAAAGTACTTAAAGGTATAAAATGTGCTTACAATTTCCGATTATGTAAAAGTATACGTTATGATCATTCTGAAACGATCGGAAAGTATAGAAAGAAACGTTTACTGCTAACACCCACAATCCCTCTCTAAGTATATTTTATGATATTTCGCACTATGTTGTTGATATATGAATTGTGGGATATAAAATGCTTCTATATGATGAGTTTTGATGTTATGAAAGTACTTCATGGAAGATGATGATATTATGAGAATATGATTATGACTACGTTATGATCATGATTTTATTTCATGATTATGATTATGATTATGCTGAATGATTACAATTACGTTTTATGATTACGATTACGATGATGTAATGTAATTATGATACGTAAATGAAACGAAACATGATAAAGCTAAGTGGAAGAATGGTTCTTGGCAGTATTATGTTTATGTCGGGTCGTGCATGTACCTTCTGGCGGGTTAGCCACCTTCTGTCTATGGGGCATATGTCCATGGGTGGTTCCGTGTTATGTTTTGGGTTATATACCACCTTCTGAAATGTGGGGACCAAGGTCCTCGGGTGGTAGCCTTCTGTTTACGAAAATGAAAATTGGGGAGACATCCCTTCTGATATACTTGCCAAGTTACCAAAATGAATAAGTAAAATGAAAAGATAATGATGAATCTTATGATATGATATGAAGTTATGAACCGATATGATATGTTATGAACTAATTTATGTTGTTCTTCCCTTATTAAATGCATGCTCTTTCTTGTTTTACAAAGCTTGGATGTTGGCCAAGTTACCAATATGACTTAAGTAAGAAGGAAAGATATGATGAAGCTTATGATATGATACGAGATATTTGTTATGTAGATGATTTTATGATTTAATGCTATGAAGTATGATGACTTTGATGTTACGAAAGTATGATTATGTTTGCGATTATGTTTTATGATTTCACACATTATGTTATCGATGTTTGGATTAGGAAATGTGGAATGTTTTACGAATATGATGATTAGTGATGTTATGAACGAATTATATGAAATAACTATGTTATTAAGAAAGTACGATCATTACTACATTATGAATATGACTATGACTATATTGAGTTTAAGTTTATTTCGTATAACTACAATTAGGAATATGTAATATATCTATGATACAATAGAAACGAAATACGATGGAGTTAAGTGTAAGTATTATGACATTGAAGTGAATGAAAGTTGATAATAACCTATGACAAAACCGTATGACTCAAACTACAAGCTTTATGAATTTCTGATGATATGAAAGTATGCCTTCTGCTTTGATAGGAAAGAACTATGATGATGTTACGACTCTGTTATGATTTCTTAAAGTACTTAAAAGTCACGAAACATGATGAGTAAGGATGAATAATGTGAATGTTGCTATGTTGTTGTGATATGGTTATGAACGATGTGAACATGTTGATACGTGAGAGTCGTAGACACCAAAGCATGTGTTAGAAATGTTTTATGGGATAGTACTCAGCATTGTGCTGATGTGTATGTCAATGTTTTGTTTTGTCACTACTGTGGCCTGTCACTTGGTGGGTGGCGGTGTTACAATAGTTTCAGGTTGAAGTTCTGGAGCATCTTTTCCAAGGTAGAAGCACTTACTTGCTCAGAGTTCAGCTATGATTGTTTTACTAGTCTTTTGAGGCGAGGACGTTCCACCTTGTAATAGATAATAATTAATGGTTTAAGAATTATCTTTAGTTCTGGATGAGCAATAGTGCTCCTGATTCTATTTAGCTTCTGCTTCGCGAAAGCGTTGAGTTATAGATTTGAAAATATTTTATTTGTAACAGGTTTCTCAAACTTTTCCATTTTGGGGTTGTCCAATTTACAAAGGAAACTCTGTCGAAATTTCTGAAAAATATTAATCTACTATTAAAATGAATCTTTAAAGAGTGGCAAGTCAAAGTAGTGTCCCTGTAAGTTAATGTTAAATGTCGCCTTGTATTTTCCCCTAGTGGAAAGTACGGCGGTAACGCGCCGACTAAGCTAAGTCTTTCGCTGCTAATCTTTATTAATTAACTTAATAAGGACGTATGAAAGTCGGGGCGTTACATCCAGTGTTTTTGAGGTGGTGCTATCCTTTTGAGAGATATATGGGTACTTTGAAGGATAAAGTTCGAAATCCTGCACAACCAGAAGGTAGTATAATTCAAGGGATTGGGGGTGAAGAGATCAGTAATTTTGTGCCTGAGTATTTTGCTAGTGTTGATCCTGTTGGACTTCCGACATCTCGACACGAGGGCAGACTTGAGGGCAAGGGTACAATTGGTTCAAAATTAATCACACCTTCCGTAGAAAAGCGTACACAAGCTCACTTATTTGTATTGCATCACGTAGCAGCTGTCCATCCTTATTTAAATGAACATATGGAGGAATTATGTGTTAGCAATCCTGGAAAAGGAATAAGGGCATTGACGCAAATGCATAACAAGACTTTCATTGATTGGTTTCATAAACGAGTAGTGAATGATTTGTGTGAAAGTGTTCCTGAAACAGTGAATTGGTTAGCATTTGGTCCTCGTGAAGCTGTACGCTCTTATGAGGGTTATGATATTAATGGCTATACGTTTTGGACTGAACGCCAAGATCTGAAGTCCACATCGCAACAAAATAGTGGTGTTTCACTTGTGGCATCATCTACACAATACGCAAGCTCGAAGGATAAGTCGCCTATACTTGCTGACAACAATTATTATGGCCGAATACAAGAAATATGGGAGCTGGACTACTGTACTTTTAATATTTGCCTCTTGTGTTGCAAGTGGGTTGACGATAATCGACGTTTCGTAAAAAAAGATGATCCTTGCGGGTTCACTCTTGTGGACCTTAGTCGTCTACGTGAAACTCAGGAGCCATTTGTAATTGCATCACAAGTTAAGCAAGTATTTTATGTAACTGATCCTGCTGATAATAAGTGGTCAATTGTTGTACCAAGTTAAAGGAGTATCCTCGGTATTGGTGATGTTGATAATGAGGAAGAATATGATGCATTTGAGGACATCCCAACTTTTACCTATCCTGAAAATAGTGTGGAAGATGATGTGAATATGTCGGAGAACTATATGCGTGTAGATCACACGGAAGGGATACATGTACTTGAAGATCCTAAGAAACGGCGGAAGGTAATAAATCATGAGACATATACTCAAGTATGTCTAACTTCTCCAATTCGTAACTAATATGATGATTTCTAAGGGCTTATTTTTGTTGTTGGTTGAATTTCGGGAACGAAAAGGTCATTTTAGGCCTACATGGCAATGAGGGAGTGCAGTGGAGCGCAGTAGTGGCGGTTGTGGTGGGAACTGTTGCAAATGTAGAGAGTGAGGTCACATGGCAATGGAATGCTCTCCACATTTGTAACGGTTCCCACCACCTCCGCCGCTACCAGCTGATGGGCATTCCATTGCCATGTGACCTGATTCTCGGGTCATTTTAGGCCCATTTTCGCCTTTCGTGTCGAATTCGTACCTATCGAGTCATTTCACCCCAAATTCTTTTTGAACATGATTATATGAGGTATAATGTAACTATTGTGTAGATTTTTAGGCTTGCATCTGTTGTTGGTTGAATTTCGGGAACGAAAAGGTCATTTTAGGCCTATTTTCGTCGATTCGCGTCCTTTTTTTATATTTTTGTTCATCTAACTCCAAAATTTTATTGCATATGCCAATATGAGGTAGAATGAAACTACATATTAGGTTTTTGTGCAAAAATTTTCATGTAAATGAAATTGGGAAACAAAAAGGCTTAAAGAAAAGGGGGGGAAGTTGTGCGGAGAGGGGGCAGTGGGGGGGAGGGTGTTAGGGGCTTGGGGGGTCCGTGCGGGTGGGGGGCTGCGAGGGGAGGGAGGGCTGGGCGGCGGTGGGGAAGGTCTGGCGGTGGCAGGGGGGTTGCCGGGCAAGGGTTAGTATCTACCTCTGCGCCCATTCCAGCCCCCCCAAGCCCCGCCCCCTCCCCCCACCCCTTGCCCTCCCCTCCCCCGCACAAACCCCCCTCCCCGCACATACCCCCACCCCCTGCCCCCCCCTCCCTCCCCTGCCTACACCCCGGCCCCTCGCTTCCCCGCCCCGCACAAACCCCCTCCCCGCACGACCTCTCCCCCTGCCCAGCCCTCCCCGCACGAGACCCCTCCTCCGCTCGGACCCCCACCGCACAAACCCCCCCCCTCCCCGCACGAGACCCCCCTCCCCGCACACGGACCCTTCCCCCCTTGTTGAACTCCCCCCCTTGGCCCTTTGTGCCAATGTGAATTTTTTTATCTTCGACTTTATGTATATTAATGCGTATATTTGTACAATTTCAGGGAGATGGCGGAGGTGCATACGGATAAGAGCACGAGTGCTGAACACACTACCGAGGATGAGTCTTTCGATGCGAGAAAGGAACGGGGTAAATTTTACGCCTACTTTCGCCTTTTCGTGTCCAATTCGTACTTATCGAGTCATTTAACCACAAATTCTTTTTGATAATGATAATATGAGATATAATGTAACTATTGTGTAGATTTTTAGGCTTGCATTTGTTGTTGGTTGAATTTCGGGAACGTAAATGTTATTTTAGACCTATTTTAGCCTTTTCGTTTCTAATTCTTAGATTTTGAGTAACTTAACTCCAAATTCTTTTTGAACATGATAATATGAGGTATAATATAACTAGTGTGAATATTTTTAGGCTTGCATTTGTTGTTGGTTGAATTTTGGGAACGAAAAGGTCATTTTAGGCCTATTTTTGCCTTTTCGTGTCCAATTCGTACCTATCGAGTCATTTAACCCCAAATTCTTTTTGAACATGATAATATGAGATATAATGTAACTATTGTGTAGATTTTTAGGCTTGCATTTGTTGTTGGTTGAATTTCGGGAACGTAAATGTCATTTTAGACCTATTTTAGCCTTTTCGCTTCCAATTCTTAGATTTTGAGTAACTTAACTCCAAATTCTTTTTGAACATGATAATATGAGGTATAATGTAACTAGTGTGAATATTTTTAGGCTTGCATTTATTGTTGGTTGAATTTTGGGAACGAAAAGGTCATTTTAGGCCTATTTTTGCCTTTTCGCGTCTAATTCGTACTTATCGAGTCATTTAACCCCAAATTCTTTTTGAACATGATAATATGAGGTATAATGTAACTATTGTGTAGATTTTTAGGCTTGCATTTGTTGTTGGTCGGATTTCGGGAACGTAAATGTGATTTTAGGCCTATTTTCACCTTTTCGCGTCCAATTCCTATTTCTCGAGTCATTTAACTCCAATTTCTTTTTTAACATGATAATATGAGGTATAATATAACTAGTGTGTAGAGTTTTACGCTTGCATTTGTTTTTGATTGAATTTCGGGAAGGTATATGTCATTTTTAGAACTATTAACTACGGTAAATGATTGAATTCTTATATTATGTGTTTATTCCTTGGTTGTTTTGCAAGGTTTATATGAAAAACACACCAAGTTTGAGGGCCTTCACCATAGAGGAATTACATGAAGTTCGGGATAAGTTGGCGACCTATCTTTGTGATGATTGCTTATGATACATTTTGGTGGATTTCGCGATATAATTAGCTAGATCTACTAGTTGGTATCAATTCTATGTACACTTTTTACATTATTAAATATATATATTTAAAGTTAATTATTACGTTGAAAAACTTGTGATATATTGCAATTCGATCGATTTTTTTTTGTGTCGAAGGGAGGTGTTGGGCGGGGGCGCCACGGTGGGGTGCAAGGTCAGGGTCTGGGCTGGGCTAGGGGGCAGGGGGGTCTTTGGGGTGGGCTGGCAAAAGTGGGTGGAGGTGGCGGCAGCAGGGAGTTGGGGATGGCGAGAGGGTGGGGGGGGTGGGGGTGCGTGGGCCGCGGGGAATGCGGGGGGGGGGGGTGGGGTGCGGGGAGTGCAGGGGCCGGGAGGTGGGGTGGGGGTGCGGGGGTGGGGGTGGGGGTGCAAGGGGTGGGGGGCAGGCGGGTGGGGTGGGGGTCTTTGGCAGTATTTTTTTAAAAAAAAAAACGAATACGAAGGGCTGCATATAGAAGGGCTGCGGTCTAGAGCCAAAACCGCAGCCTTTCACTTTTTAAAGTGAAGGGTCACGCCAAAAACGCGACCTTTAGAAAATTTGATCGCTTCTTCCGCTTTTTTTCCACTAGTGAGTAATATTATTAATAATAATAATCAAAACAATAATGGTGAATTGATTCCAACTTCAGTGAGTTGTCACCTCCAAGTCTATATCAATCCATGACTTGTAACCTCACATCCATCTTTTCAGTAACTTTGTCAGATATCATTGCCCTATTTTCTTGAATTATTGTACCAAAGATCATTGCATTATTGTTGTAGTACTCATTATAGTGATTGAATTATTTAAATATTCATTGTGCATTGAATTATTAACTTCCACCACTCCTATACATTTACCCATTTCTGAGCTCAAATTCTCATAGCAAACTATCCACAAATCCTCTGAAAAATTCTAAATTTCAAGGCATAGTGATAATGTCATACTTTAACTCTCCCAACACCTTTGATGAATTGTATAATCAAACATATGATTCATATATGGGGGGTGACATTTCCACATGTTTAGTAGATGATATCCTAAATCATGTGATTGAAGATACATCACCTTCAAACGGTACAAAAACAAGAAAGAAAAGAAGATACACAGAAAGAAAGCGTGAGGAAGGGCATGAGCGCATATGGAATGATTACTTCTCATGCAACCCGGTGTATAGTGCACAACAATTTCACCGAAGGTTCCGAATGAGAAAGAAGTTATTCCTTCACATCGTCAATGCTCTTGAAAATCATTCTGAATATTTCCAACAAAGATTTGATGCTATTGGTAGGAATCCTCTCTCCCAACTTCAAAAATGCATTGATGTTATAAGATTATTGGCTTATGGAGTGGCTGGTGATGCCGTAGATGAATACGTGCATGCGAATTGCTGGAAGTACGGTACTACAATGCTTGAAGAATTTTTGTAAGTGTGTGATTAAGGTTTTTGAACCTCATTACTTGAGAAGGCCAACAGTCGATGACACCCGACGTCTTCTTCAAATAGGGGAGTCCCGTGGATTCCCTGGTATGCTTGGTAGTATCGATTGTATGCATTGGGAATGAGATAAATGTCCCACGGCATGGCAACGTCAATACACTAGAGGTCATCAAGGTGTACCAACAATGATATTAGAAGCTATTGCTTCTTATGATTTATGGATTTGGCACGCATATTTTGGTGTTGCAGGATCTAACAATGATATCAATGTCTTGGATAGATCCCCAATATTTGATGAGTTGCTTGAAGGTCAAGGTCCCGAAATCTTGTACACGGTAAATGGAAGCAAGTACAATATAGTATACTGTCTTGCAGATGGTATCTATCCTGAATGGTCTGTTTTCGTCAAAACCATTCCTCGAGCAAACATGTTATCTGAAAATAGAAAACTATTTGCTCAACATCAAGGTGCAAGGAAGGATATAGAACGAGCTTTCGGGGTACTCCAAAAGAGATTTGCGATTGTTTGCGACCTGGTACGTTTATGGAAAAAAGTGAAGTTGGTGATATCATGAAAGCATGCATCATATTACATAATATGATTATTGAGGATGAAAGAGATGATCGAAATGACCAGTAGCATTAACTATACAGTAGCAATGATTCAAAGTGAAGGTCCACAACTTCATACTGGTCTATTTAGAAATTATTATGTAAACCGGAGCAGGTATTTTGAAAATCATACGCGAATTCGCAACCGAGCCCAATGTCACCAACTGCAGCATGATTTGGTGGAACACATATGGTTGCGCTTTGGAGGAGACGCTAATTAAATTTCGTGAGTAATTTTCAATTTCGTGTGGTTGTACTTCTTTTATGTTTTAGCAATTATATATGCAACTAATTACGTTTATGCATGCCTTTAAATTATGTCATTATTTCAAATGTACTCGATTTGTGTCCCATAATTTATATAAAATTAAAGTAGATCTTAAATAAATAATTACACAAATTGTAATTTTAATGATATAATAATCGATAAATATGCGAACTATATATTCTCGTCATATTAAGTAATTAACGTTATACAAAAAAAAAAGATTAAATATAAAATAATATGTTAAACTTTTTGTAGAGAGTTTGGAGAGAGTCTGAGGGATAAAGTGTAAAACTCGAATGAGTCTGGAGCGAGTCTGAACAATAAAAAGTAGGTAAAAGTTAGTACAAAGCTGATGTGGCACAGTCTGAAGGTTGGGTTTGGGTCTGGGGGATAAACACACCCTTTGTAGGAAAGAAAAGTGAAAATTTTATTGGAATCTTTTCCTACCACTTCTTTCCATTGCCTGTGAAATCTCATACTTCCTCGGTTTTTTTACTTGCATCGTTTTCCTTGGTAATTCCCTATTACTTGCATCATTTGCTATTTTTGGCGGTATATTCTCTCTTTCTCTCTCCTAGCACATGTATTTCTTTGTCTCTGTATTTCTCTCCTCTCATTGGTCCTTGTACAAACACAAATGATGCATGTACAAAAAAACGGAGGAAGTTTTTTTTTAAAAAACCTAACAAAGAAAAGTCATTTTATGTTTTTCTTTCTTTTTCATTGAAATCCTTCCAACCAAACTAAGTGGTTACATTTCCTCTCCCCTGTGTTCTATCCAAATAAGGAAAAATGAATGCCTTTTTTTCCTCTTCAAATCTCCCTATCCATACAATCCATGAGGTAAGGTCAAGGAGAAAAAGATCGGAGAGAGGGGTAGTGAAAATATGAGAAAGAGTGGTATATATGTTAGCATAAATCTAAATCTAAAAATATAAAACTAATTCAACATTGATATCGTGCAAAGAAAGAATTTTTAAATTGTAAGTTAAAGAAAAGGATCAAATGGGGCTTACCACTGAGTAAAATACAAAATGGCTACCCCAACAACAACGATACATAAGAGCTTAAAGCAGAATGAAGAAAGAAAGAGAAGGATGTGGTATTATTCAATTGGCATGCACAGACATGTCAATGTAGCACCAATTCATATCATGCTCCTGACTTTTTTTTTGTACAAGGCATGGAAAACTAGGTTGAGCCCCTATAGAGGGACCAACCTAAAATGTCCTTACAAACAAGGAGGGAAAAATCGATCTCATAAAGAGGGAAGAAGTAAGTGAGTTAAGGGGAGGAAAGACCCTTCTTAGCCATAACATCTGCCGCCCTATTGCCATCCTGACGAACATGATGAAATTGAACCTACGAAAAGAACCTGCACTCCTTTCTGTCATCTGCAATAAGAGAATTAATGTACCACAAAATAGGAGTACCATTAGACAGAGCATTAATAACCAGACTATTATCCCCTTCCACTATAATGTTCTCAAGATTTAAACTCACAGAGAAGCCAAAGGTCTTAATTGATTGCGAGACCGATGGAGGCACAACAAATGCCTTCACGAGTAGCCCAAGCTTCTGCATGCAGAATACTAGCATTGAATCTCAAAGAGCTAGCACCAGCACAAATCACCTCGCCTAAGGAGTTTCGAATAACAAAGCCTAAGGCAACATTTTCCATTATGGAGTTTAGAGCCATCAAAACTAATCTTATAGAAAGACTGGGGGACCAGACACCTTTACCATAACCCACTTTACGACCCAATAGCCAGACATAGCTCAATGGAGGAGGCCCAAATCCAATCCTGATAAAAACTAAGAATAATCTAACACATAGGCCTATAATAGAATGACTCATCCTGGAAAATAATTTGGTTTCTAATATACCAAATGAACCACTAGAAAAGGGTGACTTTGGCCATTGAGGACTTATCCAACACCCATTTAATCATGGAAATAACATCACCAAAATGATCAGAACGAGAAAAAGAGGGAGAGAAGGCAAGTAGCAGAGTCCAGTGTAGCACATCAATAACATCCATGGAACAATTACAACTCAAAAAGATATGAGAAGAAGTCTCCAATCCTGAATCACATAAGAGGAAGAGAAATATGACATTTCTTAAGAAGAGATTTTTTCGGAAGGCCCTCATTAAAAGGTTTTCACCAAAAAAATGGCGACTTTAAGGGGGGGGCATCCCAGATCCCAAATACAAGAGAAAGAAACCTTCTCTACTCATCAAAGCCTTATACCATATGGGCCCGAGACTTGACTGTATAACAACCATCGTGAGACAACCCCCAAACACACTTATCAAGCAAACTTGAAGAGGGGAGAAAAATACTAGTGATACAATCAATAATTATGGGGAGGAAAAAGAAGAGAGAAAGAAGACATTCCAAGAATTAGAGAGGGAGATGACATCCTTAACCAATAAATCAGACTGATAAAGGGGGTAGGGCTAACGAGGTCTCTAATGGGATGAGAATACACCCAATTATCATTCCAAAAAGAGATAAGAGCACCATCCACAACAACCCCTCTCAAGCCCTTCATGAAAAGAGGATGCAACGACATCAACCGTTTCCATTACCAGGAGGCCCAAGAGGGAATTTTCATAGTGAGAAAGTGATCATTCTTAATATATTTACGATTAACAAGCTGGACTCAGAGATTTGAAAGTTGGGCAAGTAATTTCCATAGTAAATTCGTTTGTAGGGCTTTTTTTTTTTATCATACTCAGCTTTCCGAAATCCCAACCCTCCCAGATATTTGGTGAGGCAAATCTTATCTCAACCAATCAGATTTGGGCTTTTTCACCCCCAATTCTTATTCCAAAAATATTACGATAAATTTTGTCCAAAAGGAAAAGAGTAGGAGCATGAAGAAGAAAACTTTGCATTTACAAATTTGCTTTAGTAGCCAAATTAGATTTTATTAAAATACTCCTATGCATCTGATTAAATTGAATTCACATGTTTAATCTCTATGAATAATGTCTCAAATTTTTGGTCAGATTAAATACAACATTTTGACATAATTGCACTTATATGATGATTTACAGAATATGTACAATGATAGATATATCAGTGTCAGCCGGTGACGGAAGACTACAACATAGACAACCGCACAAGGTCTACCGGAGTCCAAGAACTTCACTGCCATGAAGCCCCACATTAGAAACCACTGATTCTTCATTGTTAACCACCCAGCAGAGTTCATTCCTCCTTGAATAATTCACGACCGATGATCATTCTCCTTATCTCACTGGTTCCTGCCCCAATCTCATATAATTTGGCATCCCGAAGCAGACGCCCTGTCGAATACTCGTTCACATAACCATTACCTCCAAGACATTGTATGGCCTGTAAAAGGCAATACGATATGTTAGAAATATCAAATCGTTCATCTGTATGACGTAGTAAAATTAATAATATTCCTCCATCCCAGAGTCATCACAACACTAGCATTTGCACACAGTTTTAGGAGAGCTAGCTTGTGGGTCATTTCTTTTGTAAAAGCAGATGTGATAGGAGCTAGTTGGATAATATCTAATTCAAAGAAGAGAGATAGGCTATTCATACTATATTTTATTAGAAAGGTAGACTGGAAAGGAGATGGTAGGGACCACGAAGGGGGAGCAAATTAATAAAATATTTGTGGGGCATTGCCATTTTTAGTAATGTCACAACTGTAGTGGGACACTCAACTATGGGAGGTTCCAACGATTACTTTGAGATAGAGATGGCAATGGGTCCACGACCCTAACCAGACCCTACCCTAATTAAAGGGTATTAGGTCTTTAATTTTTTGGACCCTATGGGTAAGAGTAGGGTATGGTCTTGATACTATCCGGGTAAAGGGTAGGGTAAAGAGTCCACTTCTCAAATACCTGCACCTACCCATACCCTACCCACGTATCTTCCCAAACTAAAAATATATATATTTTATATTTTTTAATTTAAAATAATTATATATATATTTAATATATAACAGATATAACAAACTCTTGCAGTCAAAATAAAACCCTCAATCCCTTACCCTAACCGCACTCTCTCAGTCTCATCTTATGAATATCTCACTCTCTCACTCCAAACTATTTTCTTTATTCATATTTGGATGTATGAGACTTTTGGGATGTGGAAAAACTATGTATTCCTATGTAATATAATATTTTGTGTGCTAATTGACAACTTTATATGTTGAATTGAGCTTAACAATTATATATACACGTAAACATATGAGCGGATTTTTTTTTTGTATTGGACCCATTCTAGACCCTAAACCCTAACCATACCCTATCGGACCCTACGAGTACGAATAAGGGTCCTAAAAAATTTTACCCTATGGGTATGGGTAGGGTATGGATCTACATCCAAAAATTAAGGAATGAGTAAGGGTCTAGCCTTACCCTACCCAACCCTACCCATTGCCATCCCTACTCTGAGATGGAGAGAGTAATAATCTCTTGAGAGGGCTGCCACAGATGAGGAAGCCATCCTGGAGAATATCGTAAAGGTATAAATATGTGGTTAAAAAAATAAAAAGTGGAGCAATAAGAGTTTATTCATGGAGTTACTATTTGGGAAACTACCCTATCAGTCCTTAGTGTAGAGTAAAAAACATATTTTGTACGTTTATTTTCCAAAACTCTTCACAACGACATCTTTCAACCTTGTATTAAGTCATATCAATATATCATGCAACCTAATGTAGCCACATTGGAACCTTTTACTTTTCAAGAAGACTAGATAATTAGGAGGATGCTTCATCAGTTGCACATGCTTTCAACACTCAAAAGGCCTGAAGGTGATGATTTTATAGTCTGATCGAATGAAAACTATGGTGCTGTCTTAGTTGGGAAGTATTCAAATCTGATTGAAGGCGTAAAGGTTTCTGATAATCGTGCACAGATAATATAAAGGTTGAACACACCTCCTGACACATGCTACTTCACCAAGGCAATGATAGATGAAAAATCCTCATAGACCGGATTTAAAATTCCACACAGTTGCACCCTTTGTGAGGAGTAAGTAAACAACCTTTTTACCTTTAGGTCCATGGGTTCTCCGTCTATGGCATTTGAGTTTACCTTTATATGGAAGTCTTTTAGGTAAAATTGTACCAGGAGATAAGCTTAGCACGTTTCTTAGCTAATTTGTTGCAGGGCATAATGATGTGTTAATTTATATACGAGTATTTCCCCATTTCTCTGGACCATTTTGATGTGCTAACCGTGCTCTTAGGAGCCATTTTCTATTAACTTTCGCCGTTTAGATGTGATTTGTTGGTTTGGTGTTGAGTTGTAGGTTTAGGAGGAACTCCCCTATTACTATCACTTTACAGTTGTCACAAGGAAGCGGAGAAGTTTTGGAGCTTCTAGTAGAAGATTCCGCATGTCCCAAGTTGACTCCCTAGGCTCGGAGAATTACGATATTGAAGAAAGGGCCTAAGGGTCATTTTCCAGGATTTAGGAGTCTTACACTACCCCATAGGGCGAAATTTGCCCTATAGTGCCACTATTAAGTGGTTTTGTTTTGAGCCCTAAAGTGCACTACTCGCTCGGCAGATCCGCACTCTGCCATCAAGCGGTACCCCAAACTATAGTGCGAGCTGTGCAAAAGCTTACTCTCTATTTTTTTGTTAACTCTTTTATTATTAAAATAACTCGGTTTAGTTGTTAAGTATAAATAGGGATTTTAGAGTTTAAAGATGCCATCTTATTTCCAGCACTATTTCTATTATTTTCCTAGTTTTCAATCAAGAACCCTAGTTTTCTACTTTTATTCCAATTACATTGAAGTCCTCAATTAATTGCTTTCAAGATTCGTTCTTCAATTGGTATTCTCTCTTCTCTCATCATTCTCTATTATTCATCATGTTTGCTTAATTAATTGTGATTATGTTTTCCCCAATTATGAGTAAGTAGTTCAATTTCTAGGGATTTGAGGATCTATATATGCAAAGTAGGATTAATTGAATGAAGTAATTACTTTAAATCTTTCAATTTCCTATCATTGAGTTATCTTGTTAATCTTCAAGTAAGGCCAAACTGGTTTGATTATTATTGCAAATTCAAAATTATAGACCGAGAGGTATGATTTTGTATAGGCTCTCAATAGTAGGCAAAGTAATCCATGACCATGCGAGGCGGCTTGGTGAGCTTTGAGGGGGGAGATAATGTTCGAGAGAAATTGCGGGTCCCCTTATTAGATTTATTTATTGGGTTTGCCATTGTTCATGAATTCTTAAATTGCATCCATAGTGATCCAATTCCCTAGTCTTTTATTATCGGAATTCTTCAATTTTATTAGTGCAATTAGTCTAGTTCTTCAATCCAACTTATTATCTTGTTAGTTTAATATTATTGTTATTAGTTATAATATTATTTATTGGGTTATGTAGGATTTATTTTTGATTAGGTGTGCGATAGCCTTGTCACTTAACTTCTTCATGCCAAGATTTCAAGTCATCTTTTTTGAAGCTGTTATGTGATTGGGGGTACGATGGCAAATAGGTGGGTCAGATAGGTTAATTCCGTTCTGGTTATTTACAGGAGTTGCCTCAGTTACAATAATAGAAAATGGTTGTCCCTGACCAAAACATTTTCAACTTCTGTTGGACCACAAGTTGGTATTGACATTATATAAGGACCCCAGTGTTACAATATCGAAATTAATGTGCAAACAATAAAGACGACACCTAGATATCTAAGGTACAAACACACAAGAGAGAGACATTTACCTGTAGTGCAACTTGTGTAGCCCTTTCAGCAGCACATAGTATAACTCCAGCACAGTCCTGCAAGCATTAAATGGGGTAAAAAAACAGCTCGTCATATGCTTAAATCATTAGGAGAAACTGAGATATCTATAGAAAAGCAAGAACAGGGGAAAAAGGGACAGAATTTGAGATTGCTGGCAGAATTGATGAGGTGGGTAATTCATGTACATTGACAAAATAATTCGACATTACAAAAGGGAGTCACTATATGTCGAGGAATACAATAGATAAGACATGTAGCTGCATTAATCCCTGGTATGCCATTGCACACTGAAGAAATTGATGGATACGGTGCCTCTGCAAGGAACTAGGCTAGAAAGATGTACTTTGCTTCAACTCACATGCCATTAATTACTCATGCCCACTGTCATACACTTGTACTACCAACCAAGTGCTACATGCAAGGAACCAATGCACATATAAAATAATGATCCCTTATATGAGAAGAGGAGGTAAGGGCAATAAAGGAAACTGAGGGAAGGCACTTCAGCCAGCTGGCAGAAGTTTGTTCCAAGATGGGTTGAGAAAGAAGAAATATGTATAATTGGTAGTATAAATAAGGAAGTAAGAAGGGATATTGGTATACAGAAGATTGTTAGATTCTTATTAGCTTGTTATAGAGACTCCCACTTCTCAAAAGTGGGTAGTTTGTAATGGTAAAGTCACACTGATCTATCAATGCAAACATACTTTTCATCCTCTTCCTCTTCTTCTCCTTCTCTTTCTTTTAGTTTCTCCTTAACATTATAAATTCGGCCCCATTTCGCAGACTGGTTTACAGCAGAACTGGTACCAGAACAAGTTCGATCTAGCGTTGGGTCAAAATTATGTCACCACCTTGGCACCTTCCAATGAGCAGCGAATCAAGCAACTGGAAAAAGAGTTTGACGGACTGCAAGCCTCCATATCGTAAGAAGTAGAAGCTGTCATTAACAACGCTGCCAAAGAGCACAATCTCTAGTAGACGAGATCACGACGAGCTTGGAGCGGATATTTCATTGGAAGGGATAATCACGAGATTAAGTGAGAATAAAAAAAAATATGATCACCCAGATGAGAGAGAATCCAAAGAAATTTAAGGGGGGGAGAGCTTTACTTACCACCTTCATACCCCAGAAATTGAACCAACCAATGAATACGTTGGGTTAAAACAGCTAATGATGGAATCAGAATGAGAAATTTGAAATAGTATCAGCCAAGGTGGTGGATACAATTTTGGGAAAAAGGGAAAGGATTTGGAGAAGGTCATAAGGGCGGCTCTTGTGGCAGGGAGGACTTATTGAGGAGACAGAACAAAGTTTTGCGTAGGATCGGGTCAGAGGGGGTGTGAGCTAGAGAATAAAAAATTTGGATCAACCGCTCTTTGACCCAGCCTCTAATACCACACCAACAACTATTAACCATCTCATAAACCCAACTCCTCCCACTTCTACACAAATCCGAGCAAAAAGTTCCTCTCCATTGGTCCAGGAACTCCATGACTCTCGTCCATTCTAGAGCTACACAGAATGTTCCGGTAGCAAGGCCGGTCGGCAGAATTCAACGGCTCAGTGAGAAGGAGCAGCAAAAACAGAGAGAAAAGGGCTTACGCTTCCACCACGACAACAAATATAGTAATGGCCACCTTGGTCGGAGGAAGGCTGAGTGTATTGTTGGCCACTGATGACGATAGAGAGGAACCAGACCCCACCCCTGGCATACCAGTGGTGAAGGAATACGAGGAAGCCATTCCTGAGCCTACATAGCCAGAGATCTTGCTGAACTAGGATTTAGGAATAACAACACACAAAAAACACTCAAGATGCAAGGAATAATTCAGGGGAATGAAGTGAATCACGATGTGGTGGTAACAGTATATCCACGAGCGATGCACCACTTTATCTAGCTACATAAAATTAACAAGCTAAGGCTAATAGTCACACCCACCAAGGGTTTTACTGTCACCCTAGACGTTGATGAAGCAGTATAGGGTCAAGGCACTGATGGCAGATGGATATTGTTTTAGATCTTTATGAGTGAGGGTCAAGGTTAGTGTAAATCAGTGTTATCAAATCTGCAAAAACTTGATGATATTGAAGGTTATTTACCCCTAGATGTGGGTGATTCTAATTTGATATTAGGTATTCAATGGTTAGAAAATCTGGGTACCACGACCACTATTCCGAAAGCTCAGATCTATTCAAATATAGGAAGAAAAAAAGCAGCTATTACAGACACTTATGAAACATACTCCTATGGTGGAGTTGGGTGCTCTGGAGTCTTCTGGCGATTTTTCAGGCAACAAGTTCAACCTCAGACCCAACAGGATCCTTTCCATGGGAACAAGACATCATGGCAGGCTAAGTATCCTAAAGTTAGAGCATCAACCAGCAACTTCATAACACAAAAAGAGGATTGTACTACCAAAACAATTCAAGAGTCCTCTTTCTCTAACCACTTACAATGATTCCATCTTATTCTTCTTCTAATATGTACTGCATTTCTTCTTTCTTCTAATATGGATGGTTGTAAAAAAAAGGAGCATAGCAGTTATCATTCACAATTGCAAATTATTGCATTGGAACTTTTATTTACTGTTCAATAAAAGAATCACTGCATCAGCACTGTGGTTGACAGGCATATTCCATCAGAAATTAATTAGATCCCTAATCAAGAGAAAGACAAACATCTCAGCAAAAGACTGATTACAGTTTCAATATTGATCATCAATTTGAGTAAAGGAAACAAAATGAGAAAGCTTCCAGGTAATTAAAAGTCAAAAACACATTGAGAAGCAAGATCTATGCCCTATGGTGCACCTTTGGGTCAACTTTTCCACCGTCACAATCTCTTGCCACAGAGTACACGTATGACCTGTACAAGGCAGAAGACCATTATAGAGATGTGTTTTCTCTAAACCTCTTCTCATTGCTCATGCAGATGGGGAGAGTGGAGACTCATCAGTTTGCTTAAAAGTTACCTTGATGACTGCAGGGAAGTATACATGTCAGCAACCTTCCCCTGCATCAGCGAATCAACTTACAGTCAGGATCTTAGAGCCGAAAGTCCTACAGCTATAAAATTTAATGACTAATTACTTAAGCATGCCACAGAAAGGACCTGTATGAACTGAAATTGACCAATTGGTCGGCCAAACTGTTCTCTCTGCCGAATATAAGGAAGAACAACATCAAGGCAAGCTTGCATAATACCAAGAGGGCCAGATGCCAAAACAAGCCTCTCCAAGTCTAGCCCTGACATCATAACATATACCCCTGGTAGAGAGATCAAAGAACAATGTTAGCCAATATGCAAGAAAAACTGATTAAGATATTGAAAAAACTATCAGGAGCCTCTCTAATGACTGTAAATCTGTTGATAACATGTGATAAGATATGCAAAAGTTCACATTGTAACTTTGCCTATGAAGGGTTTAGCCCATTTTGATACTTACCCAAGCCCGAATAAGTAGGTTTGTAAAGTAGTTATACCTGACAACCAGCACAAACCACTATAGAAGTTTCCTTGCCCATATTTCTCATAGTCATAGGTAGTCCAAAGCCCAAACAGTAGACAAGGATTATATATTAAATAACCAAAAAAAACATAAAACTTGAGGATCCTTATTAAGGACAAGAAATCAATTCTAACTCAATTACAAACTCCTGAATAAAATGTAATTGGGAAAGAAGGAAACTTGGCTGGCAATGTCGCAAGAACTCCACATTCTGACTTCTCTGCTTTGCCTAAAGCAGGAAAAAGTAGAGATGAAAGATGATGAAAGTTGACAAAGTCAAAACATCATTGCTGCAGCCTGCATGCTTTTATGAGATGCTCCTCTATCTGGATTTAATATTCAATATACTCCCATTAATTCCAAAAACCGGATAATTCCGTGTACCATCAACCAGAACTAAAATATCTAGTACTCCCTCCAGTTTTTTAATTTACTCACTTCATTTTGGGGGAGAACCGAGGAGGAAGTCTAAAAGTGAGAGAGAGAAACTGAAAAGACGGAGAGATAAACTGAAAAGCGAGAGAGAGAAACTAAAAAGGTGGAGAGAGAAATTTTATGGTGGGTTATTATATTAAAAAGTGGACCACATAGGTGGAAAAAGAGGAGAAAAAAATATGGGACATGTTACCAAAATTAGAAAAAACAGTAGTGTGTAGAATAACGGTTTTTTCACTAGGTACCCCTGAGGTTTCACAATATTCACCTGGTACCCTCGCGTTTTCAACAATTCACCTGGTGCCCCTGAGGTTTTGAAAAATCATCAGAATACCCTTAATGACTAACGGCCGTCAACTCCGTTAGTCATTAAGGCTAAATCAACCAAATTAACCCCTAACTAACCTAACTAATACTAATTAATCCTAATTAACTCTAATTAAACCTAATTAATAACTTTAAACCCTAATTAACCTATCTCTCTCCCTAACCCCACCACATGACCCCACCCCACCCTAATGTCCTAACCACCCAAACCCCACCACGTGACCTCACCCCACCCCCGCAGCCCCCACCCAAAGGGCCGGCAGATCGCCAACCCGACCCCAGCCCTCCACCCCCACCCTCCCCCTCCACCGCCGCAGCCCCCTCCCCTTCCCCCGGCTCAAGTCCCCTCTCCCCCTCCCCCTCCCCTTCGATTTCTCTCCCCGACGTACTCACACCCGCGCACCACCAAAACAACAACACCTGCGCGGGGCCTTGTGGAAGATGGCGCCCGGCGGTGAACGGAGAAGGGAGGCAAGAATGCGCCTCGGAGGAAGGGAGGGGTCACGCAACCCATCGGTGAACCCAAAGCGGCAGTGATATGTAGATGCGAAAAGAAGCCCGGATCCGAAACCCAAAGCTTTTTAACCCAAAGCCATCGTCTTGAGATGCCAAAACCCAAAGTTGCCGTCGGAGATACCGGAACCCAAAGCCCCGCCGTCGACGGAGTGAGAAAGACGAAATGGTGAAAGAGACAAAATCGAAGGGGAGGGGGGGGGGCTAGCGGGCAAGGGAGGGAGGGGGGGGAGGGGGAGTGGGAGGGAGCTGGGTGGGGTGGCTGGGGATGGGGAGGGGGTCATGCGGCGGTGGAGGGGAGGGGGAGGGGTGGGGGGCTCTTGGAGGGGAGGGGGAGGGGGGGGGTGGTGGAGGGGATGGGGAGGGGGGTGGGTTAGGATTCAAACACTTGATGGAGGTGGGTTAAGAATCAAACACTTCAATGCAAAGAGTGGGAGGTAGTGGTGGTGGTGGTGTTGGTCTTTGTTGTGGTGGAGAGAGAAATGAAATACGAGTGGAAATGTTGGCAATTGTCGAATCCTAAATTCTAAAAAACGAGAGGGGTAAATGGTGAATAAAGTTTGTAACGGAAACTTAACGGCAGGGACAAGCCATGTATTTTTCAAAACCTCAGGGACACCAGGTGAATTGTTGAAAACGCGAGGGTACAAACCTCAGGGGTACCTGGTGAAAAAACCGTAAAAAGAAACACATCAAAAAGGAAAGTGTGTAGATTTAAAAGAAACAGAGGTAGTATAAATTAAGATGACCAAACCAACTTCTAAAATACTTATCAACGACCATGATCAAGAGGTCCAGTAGTAACAAAACGGGCTAGCTGAAAAATCAGCAGCCCATTTTTCACAAACGGTGATGGCAATAGCATATACCCAACAAAGTGAATAATAGGGACTATCTCCAATTTGCCTAGGCAGTCCCTCCTCGAACAAGCCAGAAAGGATCAATAATCAGAGTAGCTACTTCAAGCTAATAACGTATTGAGATCCTTTTTTAAAGACACACTCACAAGAAACTATTGAGATGTATTTCTCCAAAAAGTAAGAACTTTAAGATGGTAAATCTATTGTCCAAGTGAAACGTTCGTTTTCATAAAAAAATATTTCAACAGAAGATATCTTTTCTGCCCAGTCAATCCTCAACATTATAATAGAGTTTCAAGGATCAGGTTCTTTTCTGCTGCTATATGATTTGCAATGCTTTAGATACCCTTACACACGCCTTCTAAAAAGATACATGACTTGAGCTACCAAGATCATGTGAAAGCTGCATTTAGCCTAAATTATAAAGCAGCATAAACGAGTATAAGTTTCACCTTTTCCTTCCTCCCCAAGCACATTATCCTGAGGCACAAAGCAATTCTCGAAAACAAGTTCACATCTGCAAGATATTTTGCAATCCAACACAAAGCATCAACACAGCAATATACATGAGACTGAATCAAGAACATGAGCTTTTCAGGGAGTTCATTTAACACATACGTGTCACTTCCTCGCATTCCCAGTTTGTCTAGTTTTTGGGCAGTGCTGAATCTGCAGTTCATGGAAATAGGAAAAAAAATCAATTGAGACTCTGAAAAGATAAGATCATAATTATACAATTCAGAAGGTCCCCTTTCTTTCGTGTAATTACTCAATTATCTATTTCCATCTAGCAGCTACAACTACAGAAGCCTGCATTGTAGTTTGTACAATGAAAAAGAGTACGCATAGTTGAGAAAATATAGTGACTAATCACCGACAAATTTCAATCAAAATCTGACTAATGTGATCTCTTTCATTTCCCTATTGACAAAAGCTAATTTCTGTCCTTAGCGAGAGACCCCTGTACAAAGCTTAGGCAATAGGCAGCACACAGACATCAAAGTCCGCATCCATAAACTAATATCTGTCCTCAAAAGTCAAAAGAGCCTTGTATAATTCATAAGCAATAGGAAGAACACAGACGTCAAAGACAGCATCCATAAACATGACGGAATGCGCCAAGAATAAAAGGAAGTCTAATTCAAGAAACCAGTTGTCCAAAAAAAAATTAGGAGACCCTTCTCTAAGGGAGACCAATTGATCATATGTTATTTGAAACCTTCTATGACTTTGATATTTCTATAGCTCTTATAGGCTTTCAATGGGTTATTGTTTAAGAAATTTCAAGAAAAAGAAATAAACAGAACTTCATTTAGGATTTTGGATTGATTTTAGTAAGATTCATTTTCTACTTAAGATGTTAAGAAAAACTTATTCTGGTTTTCTAAATCTTTTTGAAGAAAGCTTTCAGAAGTATTATGCTATGTTCTAATGGGATTGCCTCTACAACAACAATAAAGCCTTAATCTCAATAGGATGGGGTGAGTTGAGGTCACCTACATGAATCTAAGGTTCTACCTCTGGTAGTCGTCCACATAGATTCCTTCCTATCCTGTCAACTACTATGTGCTCACAAAAACCTAGTTTCTTCGTATCTTTCTTGACACCCTTTATCAGGTCCTATTTGGCCTCCCTGACTTATTCTAAAATATCCATTTCCATAGTCCCCCACTAGCCTAACCAGTGCATCATCTAATTGACATCTCTATCCTCACATGTCCAAACCACCCTAACCAGTTCTCTTTTATTTGTCCACAATATCACCAACTTCAACCTCGTTTTGAGCATCTTCATCTCGGTTTTTATCTCGTAATGTGTTTTCACACATCCATGTCAATATGCAAATCTCTACAACCCCATATTCCTAGCATATCCTTCCTATATGTCCTACACTTGTACTCATATAATAACAACTGTCTAATAGTTAACCTATAGATTTTCCTTTTAATCTTAGGAGTAGAGTACGATCACACAAAATCCTAGTTGCACTTCTCTCTATTTGAGTCACACTACTGTATATGAGTCACGTCTTGGTCAAAATCTTTATTCCTTTTGAAATCGACCTAAGGTGCTTTAAACACTCACTTATGAGCAACTCCTTACCATCCAAATGTCACTACATCCTTGATTGACTCCTCCACATTAATTATAGTTGCACTTTGCTCCAAATTAGCCCAAAAGGCCGAACCCTGTGAGGTTCTAATGGTTGCTTTCATTGCTCCAATTTAACATTAACCCTGTCTTTAGTTTATTCCACTAATACAATATCCTGTGCAAAAATCATACACGACAGTAGCTCATCCTGGATAAGCCATAAGATTTCATCTATTACTACTAAGAGGAAAGGACTTAATACAGATTTGTGATTTAGCATCGTTGTAATAAGGAAATCCCTGTCACTCCTGCAGAAGTTCTATTCTCTCCTTTTGGTATTAGTTGCGACCGTTTGACTTTTCCACCATTTACATGCTTCACTTTGACCATAATTTTTAACTCATACTTAAAAATAAGTGTTAGTATATAGGATAAATTAAGATTTATCTCAATGTATATATTTTCAACATATCAACTTTTTAGGATTTTTATAATAAATAATTAGATAATTTAATGGTCAAAGTTGTATATCGGCAAGTGTGTCGATCAAACTATTGCAACAAATATGGGATGGAGGATGGAGTAATATTTGTTTTCACGTCTCCTACATATCCTTAACAAAGTCTATCTTTTTACATGGTATACCCTTGTCCAAACATTGCCTGCCAACGCATGTTTCTCGATACCTTATCTATAACTCTTCTCTAGGTCAACAAATCATGTTCATATCCTTTTTCCTCGCTGAGTAACATCCTCCTTTATCTTATCAGATGTATGACCTCTTTGCTATATCAAGCCAGCATAATACGGAATTGAATTCGCGAAATGCTCTCACATTTCTTTGATCTATATTATATCACTCTTTCCCACAATTAAATGATGACTCCAAAGTTGTATTCCCCAATAATTTGAACACTAGCATCTCTTTGTTTTTCTATATTGGTACCAAGGTACTTTTTCTCCAATCATGCTTGTTCATTCTCTTCTAAAAGTAAATCCGAATTAATACCAAAATTCCCTATGCATCTCCAAACCTTAATGGGATCCATCTTGGCCAACTAATTTCCTCACTTTCATTCTCTTCAATGTCTTATCTACCTCTGCCTTTTTTATTTCTCCAGTTGACTTCTTGCTCCTCAATGGCTCTCTTACATCAAACAACTCATCATAATATTCTCTCCATCTATCCTTGATCCCACTACCCTAGACTAGAATCCTTATATTTTATCTTTCACACACTTTATCATGTGGAGATCCTTCTTCACATTAGCTATAGATTTCTTTCTTACCATTCCCTGAATCTAGTTCGTCATATACCTCCTAAAATACCTTTGAATTTGCATGTGACAATTTCTTTTTTCTTTTAGGCCTTGACCTTAGGGCTTAGTGTCTATTATATTTTGCCATATTTTATTCATTCCTACAACTTTACCAAGGCTAAGTGGCATTCCCTTTTTTCTTCATAACCAGTCTTTCTACGTCCTCATTCCACCATGTTGTGTTCCTCGAGAACAATATTCTTTTGTTTGATTCTCCTAGGACCTCTTTAGCTACTCTGAAAAGATAGTTCTTCATTCTCTTTACTAATGCTCTACTACCCCCTATGACGTTGTTATACCTTTAAATGTCCTTCAAAATCTTTTATTTTTCTTCTCTCTCCTAGATATCTTTATATATTCTCTTCCCTCTTTTTCATGCTTTCCTTATCAGACATCTGTCATAGATCCGTTCTTTTCTTCAACCTCCCTAGATTCTCTTCACTCTCATCTGTGATTCTTTGTTTCTCTTGCATACTAAAATTAGTATCAGTTCACCTCCTCAAAAACTCATCGAGATTTAAAAAGATAAACAATGAATAGCTTTCTCTCGAACTAAAAAAACTTGTAAGTTTGTTAAGACTACGACATCCGTTGTTAATTTGTAATTCAATCCTAAGGACATTTCTTTTTATAAATACAGTGATGTTTTATGACCTTGTTTGACTTGGTGTTTGGCAGTTTGGCTACATCCTTTCATTCATGATGCATGATATTTTAAGAAACTTATATTGATACTATGTAATAAACAAATGGATATTTAAATCATCAAGGACAATGGTTTTATCGATAATCATTGACCGTTTATGCAAGTTGATAGTTCAAGAGATTTACTACGAGTTCCAGATCTATAGGATAGTTATCATCGTAATGAGTAATGAGTAATGAGATTATAAGATGAGACAAGATGCCACTCGTCCTATAAAAGAAATTTCCCTTCACCATCAACTAGACTTGCAAGTAGGTGAATGGATTTACAGGATTCAATCGGGCTTTTGTAAAGATCTAAAGGAGAACAATATAAAAATAATTGCAAATTGAATATAAAAATTCTGCAACTTAGTACCCGGGCATTCCCTTTTCGATGATAAATGCAGTGATTCCTTTGGTGTGCACGGCCATGTCGGTTTTTGCATAGACAATCTGCCCCAACAAGATGTTTCGTTATACATATAAAAAAAATGTGTACTTATTTTTTTGTTGCAAAAAAATGGAAACCTTAAGTCAAACAAGAGATTTCAAATTATAGAACAATAAGGTCAACGTGAAATATTTGGCCTATACAGATGTCTCGTTTCAAGAATTGTTTTGAACGGATATGTGGCCTAACACATGTCACCCATAGCAGGAGAGAAAAGCAAAGTTATTGAAGCTTTCTCAGATTCTCTGTCAGTATAAATTCTCAGCAATATAGGAATCACTATACCCAACATTTAAGTTCCTAGGCACAGCTCAATGCCATATTAATACCCATTTCACATCTGTATATCAGATTATACATCTATCGGTATATCAAGTTCAGACTCAGCATCACAGCGTAACACAACGTTTCAGAGCATAGTTATATCGTGTAGCCAAAAATATTTCAGCTTCTCAATGCTTTCTTAGATTATCTATTTACTCACTTAAAATATAGATGAATATATTGTATTGTGAAATGAATATTATTGGTAAAATTGATGGCAATCTCATGCTTAGCTTCTCTTTGTTACTTCGTTACAGACAATAATCCCTAAACAATTTCAGGGCAACAAAAACATGCATTATAATTAATAATATCATGTAATAGAGACAATGAGCCAATTTTTTATGCTGTATTCAGAAGATACTTAATTTTTTCCACTATGTACAATGGACGACATGCAATTTTTGATAGAACTACTTTCCTATACACTTAACCAAATGCATATTATGAAGTATGCTACTTTCGATATAAAATTGGTAATTGGAACCACCATTAAGTAGAGGCATTATTCCATAAACCACCCACGACTGAGAACATCAAAGAAAATGACCCACATTCTTTATTGGACGAAATCAATTGGAGGCTCAAGATTCAAATCTCAATGGTCAATTAGGACCACCAAGGGATCAAGTTTACCTTGGTTTGTTCAGAATTGTCGCTGGTGTGAGGTAATTGACTATTTCCCTCTATCTCTACTCCCTCTTGCTATGATAAAGTGGAGGTGTTGGGTGGCGGTTGGAAGAGTGGCAATTTGGTACTAAAGCATGGTGCAATGACTCAGTTGCTCCGAGGCCACTTATTGTGATGATATAAGCTAGGCGTCACTCCAAGGGCAGGAATGGCAACACACTCTGAAATTCAGTTAGAAACTTAGAATATTGATGAGGTGGCACTCAGAGGATCATTATTAGTTTGGGGTCAGGGAGAGAAGGCGAGAGAGAAGGTCATGTTGATATTGAGATTTCCTTTTGGAATTGTGGGAGAGCCTGAGCAGCTCAAAGTGCTTAGGACCTTGTTATCCTTTTCTTTGCTTGTACAATCAATATATATCTCTCTTCTTCTTCTTCTTCATTTATATTGTACTTAATCTCAGTCTTTCCATTTGAATTCTCATTATAGTTGTTCTGTTCGTGAGTTGAGAAATCTGCATTACCATCTAATTTATACCACATGGTGGTCGAAAATGGTGAGGGTAAAAGCCTTGAGCTAGATGGTGGTTATATGGTCATGAAGACATGGGATGAAGGTAAGGTGATGAAATTGGTGGTGTCCGTGTCTGATTTATACCACATGCCACATGGAAGTCGAAAATGGTGAGGGGTAAAAGGCTTGAGAAGATGGTGATATTTGGTGGTTCATTGGGTTGTGGTAGATGGTGGTTATATGGTCGTGAAGAGAGAGGATGATGGTAAGGTGACGAAATTGGTGGCGTCCCTGGCTGATGTTGGTAGTTGATGGGTGGTATCAGTGGTTGGTTGTTGTTGCTTGTTGATTGCTGGTATTGGTGGTTGTTGTGTGGGTTGGGATAGCGATTGGTGGTGGGTGGTAAGAGAGAAGCATGGAGGGTTGGGATGTCAAACTTGAGAGGGGTTTGTGTAAAGTTTTGTAGTTCTGCCAAAGTTACATCAAAGCTAATTTTAGGAGTTCAATATCAAGATATAAATTTCAGATAGTTAATTATGTTACTGGTGGGTGGGTGGTTTTTGATATGTAATTAGAGTTATTTCAACTCTTTAGTCAGGGATATTTTCGAGAAGCTTTATGAGAAACGCAACTCTGATGCACAACAATTGACATACACGTACATATTGCACAGGTGTGTGTACACCCTCATCTGCGTATATAAAGGCAGACATGCACAGATCCTTGCATAAATGGCAAAAGTGATTGTGTTGTATAAGTTGATGGGAAAAAATGTACGAACCAGTGTTTGAGCAGTTGGTCCATTTGTGCACCACATTTTGTTCCCATTTAGCATGTAGCCACCATCAACACGATCAGCTCTACATTTCATACTAACAACATCTGAGCCAGCTGCAAAAACACAGGCAGGAAGGGGAATTGAGGGACCAGTACCAGGTAAATGAAAATGTGTTCTGGTGATTATAATAATAACTGAAAGATTTTCCTATCAGCGGAGAATGGAAGGAAAGAGTGAAGAAATATTACAATTTGGTTCACTCATTGCCAAAGCTCCAACATGCTCTCCACTGATAAGCTTCATATGCAGCAGACATTTAATGTATCAGAAAACAGTTACAGCTTACAGGAATGATATTCCCTCAGGAGTTAGACTAGAAGTGATTCTAATTCAAATTTGTAATATTATAAAGTAGTTCATTCAAAATTTGCAATATCTGGGCTTGGTCTAGAGTGATCCAAGCTCGGAAGTCGGAACAAATGCACAAAAGCGCAAAATAACAACACTCTCATAAGTCATGACCACTAGATTCCTTTGTGCAAATACAAACTGCATTCACAATGGAAAATGCCTCCCTGCCCCAACCCCCCTTCAGAAAAGGCCCTCAATATGACTGTTGTTCAATTACATGACAGTAGCCAAGAGTCACATGAGCTTGCACAGATATCTTTTTTGGTACAAGGAGAAGTTCGGAAATCCTTCTCTCAAGGAAATGAACTCGCACTGGCATAGTCAAATGCCTCTTACACCTCACATATCAGAAACGCAAAGGTGTATACTTCTAGGATCGCAATTTATATACTGGTGAGCAGGCACATTAATCAGCATGAATATAACTAGGAATTATAATTTTGAACGTTAGGAATTAATAAGACTGCAGTATCAGAAAGATTAGCCCAGTGACCACATAAAGCACAACTTGAGTTCATACCTTCGGCAAGTATTTCTGCTTCTGAGCAGGATTTCCATTCCTCACCTGAAAAAGATGACACTTTCCTGACAAAGTCGCATAGCATATATATGTATATAGTATTCAAATAATCAATTCTTGGACTCACTAGCTGATTAATACAAAGATTAGAGTGAGCTCCATATGACAGGCCTACTGAACCAGAAGCACGACTGATTTCTTCCATTGCAATACAGTGGTAAAGATAGCCGAGGCCGAGGCCACCATACTCCTCTGTAACAAAATGTCAAATCCATTCTACTGATACCATGACAGAAAAAGGTGTAACAGTATCAACTCAACTAGATGCTTCAGAAAAGCTAACGAAAAAAATTAGGTCAAGAAACAAACAGTTATTCATGAACTGAAATTTACTAAGTTAGAGATGGTTGAGCCTACAAATTGAACGAACAAATAATACAATAGCATGGAGAAGCTGGTTCTCTGTGGAAAATACAACTCAAGTAAAAAATTAGAACGTCTAAAAACATATAGCAGCAACAGTATTAAAACCAATGAAGATGGTTCAAGCAGTAGATACAGACGCATACAATATAAATAAAGCAAGCAAACAAGGCATAAGACTTCAAGATACATCCTAATTCCAAGGTTGGATCCTCATCAGGGCTTGACTACCTCACACAAGCTACTGTACCATTGTGCCTCTGCCTGTTGAGCTAAGGGGATAGAGGGCAAGATGCATGTCACCTTATGCCTCCATTTGCAATGGTTCTTTCCTTTGGACCCTAGTTGTTATACAGAAAAGAACGAATTTTTGTTTGACAATCAAAGACTCTTAATAGCCATTTTTCTATGATGCTATTCTTGAGTCTTGACAGGTAGATTTCCCTATGACAATTATTCTTATTTTCTTCTACTGATTTTCAAAATTCTAAGTTCTACACCTATAGTTTGATACTTTGATATAACTCAACAAAAACCCAATATTACAATCAAGCCTTGGTCAGAGATAGAATATAACTCTAACTGTTAACAAATCATAGCAGAGGGTTGAGACACGTGTGGCAAATGAAAAAGATTACAGAAATATGTATGATGTACTAATTACATATTGACATGATCACATAAACAAAGACGTTTTTTTAGACGTCGTGCCAGATAGATTTGTAGACAGCAGATCGAAAGAACATAGAGCACAAGTCAAGCACAACACAAGCATTCAGCACATAGCACTACTACAGGGAAAAAGACTAACCACTTGTTTGGATCGGGAGGCCACAGACACTAGTGGCAATGCAGTTCAAATAAAAGGCTTCCGACATGACATAAAACGGGTAAAAAAAGACCCTCAGCCAATCAGATTATGGCAACAGGAATGAAGAACTCTAGGTTGACCATGTTATCACAGAAGGCAAAGAATTTAAAACTCAAGTTGAATACACAGAGATATGAATAAATAATGTGATCAATAGATCTGCTCGGATCAAGATTTTTTATCTGTACTAGTAAGAGTTCTTATCATCAACAACCAAGTGTGAAGAGATTTAGTTAAATGCAGCCGAGTTCAAGAGCAACGTTGTATTAGTCGCTGATTATTTTTACATTTTAGGAGATTTCATATCTTCCATTTACATTTGTTTCACAATAGAACTGCTCAATGGGAAAATTCGCCATCACCCAATTCGCTAAACTAAAAAGGAATTATCAAAGCTAATTCTTATCAGAACTATCTGCTTACAAAAATTTTGAAGTTAGAAATCTTCAATAAACAAGTTTATCTTGTCATCAACAGTCAATTTCACACATTTTAGATTCCACCAGTTCTAATTAAAAAGATAATACAACAGAAAAACTAAAAGAAAAATACGCACCTGGCGCCGTAATTCCATGAAGATTGAAGTCTCCCATGAGTTTCCATAGGTTCACATCCTACCAAGAAAGACTCAATAAGCTAAGTTCAACAATAATAAGTTAAGTTCCCAAAATAAGCTCAACAAAGATAAGTTAATGATCTGTTCACTTCACCTGATTATGAAACTACAAATTAGTTTTACTTCTTAAAACTTAAGTTTACTTATTGAACTTGATTTTTACTAATTCTTAGTGTTTCCCTTTTGTGCAGTTTACTGGATTTTGATGATTAAAACGGACTTCTACTGAATATTTTTATTCTATGTTGAACTAAACAGGACCTAATACTAGCAAAAATAAGTTAAATTCCCCAAAAATAAATCAATAAGTTGAAGCGAAGAGAGCCTAATAGACCCATACCAACCTTTGGAAAGTAGTTTGTTTTATCAATCTTTTCTGCATGAGGAGCAATATTTTCTTGTGCAAATTGCGCAACACTTTCCTTGAACTACAAACATGAAGAAAAATACAAAGATACATTGTTAATTTTAGACCATATTCCTCAAATAAGATCAAGAAATCAGACATTTTAAACCCACTTAAATTTTTTCAGCATTCTTTGTATAGTCAAAATAACCAAAGCAAAGTCCAATTTTAACTCAACTCTCCATTTTCATCTCAATAAAATTTATAAAAAATACAGGGAAAAATCCAGGCAAAGCAACAAAATAAACTTCCACTAAATTAAATAAATAAATTCATAAAACAAGGAAAATCAAAAAAATTGAGGGGTAAGAATTAATTAAAAAATTCAGTTAAAAAATAATTAAAAAAACCTGATTTTGGGTATCATCAAAAAGGAGAGAGGTAGAGAAAGGAGCAGAATGAGTTGGGTTCTTCCATATTGCAGAAGAGAGTGTCCTCCTCACTGCTAATAACATCTGCATCTTCTCACTGAGGAAGAAAGAGATTGATTTTGCTCAATTTTTTGGTAAAAAACAAATGATTTAGAAATGGAGGAGTAACTTAATTTAATGGGGTGTCTGTTTGTTTGTTGGGAGAAAAATGGTAAAAGAAATTTCAGAAATGGCACGAATGCGTTGTATGGCACTGCACTGTACAGAGAGGGGGGGCCGGGGGTACTGCAAATCAAGAAAGTTTGTCTTTTTTGTATTTCCTCTTTTGTGTTTGGAGGGGTGATGTGGAGTCGCGATATTCCCATACCCGGGATGGGCTGGTAGTCGCCCCTACCAGGGGCAAAATAGTAATTTCGGCCATTAAATTTAACTGACCCCTTTTGAATCCATTTCTCACTTTCTCCAAGGTGCTTCGCGTTTTCTTCGTCTCCTCCATCCTCCTCCATTCTCACTAAACAAGGTAATAAACCTAAATTTTATTTGAGCGATTACGAAAATGTAAAGCAGCGAAAATTAATGATGTTAAATGTTTGGATTTATAACAATGAACATTCAACATTTTCAGGTGAATTGGAGCCTTGTGAATTGCGGTTTGCGTAGGAGGTAATTTAAGAAAGCTGGGATTTTGCGGTTTGCTTAGGAGGTAATTGAAGAAAGCTTGAATTTTGAAGGTTAGATCTGTTAAATTTTGGTTTGTATTGTCGTTGGTTTCAATTAATTATAAAATTTGGTTAGATCTCTTTCTCTTTTCTCACTCAAGTCCCTTTCTTCTTCCGAAATTATGCTGCTATGAAAGGACGTACTACTACTACTAGTGTTACTACAATGGTGGAAATTGCAGGTGATAAATCGACGCCGTTTCGAGGATTTTTGGATTGCTTTATCTAGAGATGAGATTGAAGAAGATATTTACTCAATCACCGGTCATAAACCTTCTCGTCGCCCAAAAAAAACGTCCCAAGATTGTTCGAAACAAGTAGATGTCGGTTTTTGATTTTGGGTTTTTTGTTTTTTTGGAATGTTGCTGTTTTTTTTATTTTGATTTTTGGGTGATTTTTTTTGGTTTTCAAAATGTTTTTCCGGGATTATGCTTGGTTGGGGTAACACCCGAAGCGTATCGTGGTACCTGGTTTACTTTTCAATTGTTTCGGGTATGCTTTACTTTTTTGTTTGGCTCATTTATACTCGTTGAATTGTTTACGAATTGCGCTTAGTTCAATGAATTTCTCTTGAAAGTGTGCAACTTTGTGTATAATTTCACAAACCCACTTCGAGTTTTGCACTTGCCCACTATTTATTTCTTTTGATTTTGGTGATAGTATGCTAATTGTATGAATTTATTATCTCGGAATTTGTTATCTGTTCTTTTGTTTATATATTATAAGATGTGAGGAAATGGTTTCGGGGATATCAATTACACCAAAAAAAAGTTATAATTAGTTAACTATGATTATCACTTCAATCCATGGAATTCCGAGGTTTAATTTATAGTATTTAATCTGTAGTAGTCTAAGAAAATTAGTCGAATTTGCCTCTCTTTTGTAGTAGTTAAGATTTGATTGAAGTGCCATTGATATAGATTGATGAAATTTAACACCGCCCCTCCCCCCCCCCTCCTTCCACACACGTCCTTGAAACAATCTCAATTGCATAATGAGAAATTGTGTACTGCGCGAGTGTGTGTGTGTATGTTTTACCTGTTCATGAAGAAGGGAGTTAGCTCTCCATCTCGCGGTAGTGCACTCTATGGCCGTTCATATAGTCTAAGCGTAGAAGTCGTTCTATGTTAGCTTCTTAGAGGTCTGTTTTGCAATCTAGGAGTAGTTTGTAATCTCATCTTTGAATTTCATATGCTCGAGCCCTTATTTCTCTTGATCCTCCATCGATGAGGATTCTATGTGACATTCTAGCAGCAGATTTCGTATCTCTTGGGTTTATCCACTCCAGCAGTTCGGTGAAAATTGTAATCGCAATCATTTCCTTTCGGAACATTTTAGATTTTAGTGGCTTTCATTTCTAGGAGAGCCGGCATTTCGCCGCCTTATCTTTTATCCCTTCGTTTCACTTCGTGCTTTTGCAACACCTCGCTTTATAAATATGAATCCAATTCTTTTCAAGTATGGAAAGTTTAGGGCATGCCATGACATTTGACCCGCCTGTAGAGTAACCCTCCTTTAACAATGTTAAAAAGGTTTTTACTTGTTAGTAACCCTTTTTAGCTTACAAGTTTCTTCTTGCATTTTTACACCACTAAGGGCTCGCGAAGTGTTGCTCTTGCAAAACCTCTTCCTTTACTTTTAGTCCGGATAGAGTAACTTTCGGCGGGCACTTTATACTCGCTTGAGCCCGCAAGATGAGAATTTCATCTTCATCATGTACCGAATAATGTAAAACTAAAATAGCAAGAATCTTTTGCATAGCCTCGATTTCTTATAATAAGTAGGTTGACAAGTAATAGGGACCTTCCAAAGATTAACTATAACCACGCAAAGTTGCTTGCCTTCTTCGTTATAGGACGTAGTTCCGCAATCCGCAATTGAAATCCTTTTTTTGCAAACAAATCGGGAGGAAAGGTGAAAGAAAGAAAATTAAGCTTGATGATAAATCATGAATAATAGTAAATAAATAATTATGTTCAATTCTTACTTCTTTTTTTCAGCTCATGATAATTGTTAAGTTGTAGTTAGGTCTGTTAGGACGACTTAGGTATTATGTCCTTTGCAAGACTTAGAAGAATATTTACACTTCTCTTTTTAAAGGAATTTGATTCTAACAATTTTTTTGTGTAAATTGCTTGTTTTTGGGCTATTACCCTTCTCAAATCCATGAATTATGATTTATGCCTTGTGCGATCTATGAATTGTAGGAATTAATAATTTTTGGATTTATGATGTTTGAATTGTGAAATGTGGAATATGGATTTAGAGTCATTACTTGTGAATTGTGTGAATTGTATTCAATTGTAATTTGTGGATAATTGAATAATATACAATAATAAAAATGATGATGTGAATTTGTGATGAGTTGTGAGATGGTTTTTTTATTATCTCAATGTTATATTTAATGATAGTAAGTCTTAACTTATATTGACTTTTTTTTTGTTGAGTATTAATATTAATTGCTGCCAATTCCATCTTCGGTTTCTTTTTTGCTGAATCTTAGCTTAGTTTTCTGTTAAGTCTCCATTGTTGTTGATTGTTGAGGCCGGTTGTCTTCTTGTTTTCTATGGTCTCGTAGAATCTACACTTGTTTACTTCTAGGTTTAGTGCAACTCTTTAGAGCTAGAAAACCTTAAGTTCTCTTTTGGGCTTGAAATCTCCAATGTCTTGCTGCTATACTATGAGCATTTGCTTGGTGAATATGAGAGGTTATTTAAGTTTCTCTATTTATCATTTTTTCTTTTATTTGCAGGGATAAAGCTATATGTAAGAAAAAGAAAGTGTAAAGGACAAGAGTCATTCAAACGGAGTTGAAACGAGAAGTGAAGGTTCAAACCAAAATAATATTTGTAAGTAGCAATTTGGAAGATGGTGAAGAAATCAAATTCCTTTGAACATTGGATATCAAGAACAAGATGAGAAGCAAGGTTCCTTAGTTAAAGTCGTGGAAATAGCAAGGGCATATATATTGTTAATTCTAGTTATTTATGGAGTTTTTCGAACTTTTTGTATTGTATTTTTTTTGTTAACTTTGTTCTGTTCATTGTATAATTTTCGATGAGCGTTTAGAGTGGTAATTGTGTTGCAGTTGATTTGTGCTGAGATCCAAACTACATGATTTCCATAAGCTCCTAACCTCTTTTTTTTCTAACAGATGCTAATAACCTCTTATGAAATAAGGAACAAAAGATATATTCAATGTTTCATATATTATATGGTTGTTTCACATCATATGTGAGTTCAATCTAATCATAGATTTCACAAATCAAATCAGTTGTTTATCCGTATATTATAAGTTTACGCACTATAGTTTTATGGTTAACTATCATCATGTGTTAACACACGTACCTTTAATAGAGTATACTAAGCATAGGACATTATTTATAAATTAAAGCATAACTAAGTAGTAAACTACTACAACTCGAATAATTGAATACTTTAGTACTCCCTCTGTCCTTAAATAAAGTTCCTATTTTCTATTTATGTTTGTCCCAAATAGATTTCTCATTTCCTTATTTGGTATGATCAGTCCACCAATTAAAATATTATTTAGCGTTCATTTTTTATTATAATATCCACTTCCCTATAAACAATATGACTTTGTAAAGTGGTCCAATTTTCTCTTTTTAATAAACAATTCATGAATAGTGTGCCAACTTCAATTTTTAATTCTAATTTAATACATCTAAGAAATTAGTATAAAACTATGTTTTGTCGTATTTAAACGTCACAGTGGGTGCCTATAATGAAGTGTACTTAGCGTAAAACTATAATAAACGGATAAATAAAACTAAGTTTGCTCCGAGATGTCAAACTAATTAGTATACACCTACGATGTACGAAGCTATAAAACTATTATATGTAAACTTATAATAAATTGATAAACAATTGATATGATGTATGAAATGTTTGATGTGATTGAAATCACATATGATGTGAATAAGCCACATTATGATATGATTGGTCTACCATGTGATATCAAAACAAATTCACAATTAACTATCTCTATTATATAAGGGAAGGGAGGAGGAAGATGGTGTCCCCCTTTGAAAATACTAATTTACCCTTAATGATATAATGGAATAAAAAAAATTACAAAAGAAACCAATTTAAGAATCCTTTTTCATTTCAACTTGCCATTCTAAATAAGTTAAAAATGGTATATGCAACAAATATTTCAATATTCACAAAAAAAAAAATTAAATATTTCAATCAAAATATTAAATGGACAAAATATCTTGAAACCAACTCTTTATGTCTATTCTTTTTGTTCAAAATTCACTCACAAAAAATTATTATTAAAATTCACTCACAACCTTTGTTAGTTTTTTACATTAGCGAAATTAATATATCTAAATTCATCTAACTCTTAATCTTTCACATTTTAGTGTAATCATAACTATAGTACGGGTGAAGTATATAATCAAATAACATGTTTTGAAATCAACGCACGCATCGCGTGTATATAATTCTAGTAATTACTTAGTTGAGTCAAATTTTAATACTATAGAATAGTGTAGTTGACTATATCATTCGAATACCATATTTATACTTTCGTGATATTTACGTTGATTTATCTTATCATAAATGTTTCAAAATAAGTAAGAACATAATATGATTGAATGATGTTCTGATATGATTCAATCAATGATGGACATAATTTCACCTCACTCGTATATGAGTTATGATATGAATTGTATAGTCGTTAAGGATTTTAAAGTGAACATATTTTCTTATATGATCGGAATCGAAAAAGTTCTTCCGGAACATAGAATCGAAATCATAAAATTAAAGGATATGAATTGTATAGTCGTTAAGGATTTTAAAGTGTACATGCTATTCACGTGAGCACATTACCAGAAGATTCCCTCACATAAGTCACATTTAAACTCGTTAAGTTCAATCGATATTATGAAATTTAAACTCGTTCATTCGATAATAGTTACATCTAAACTCGTTCATTCGATAATAGTGACATTTAAACTCGTTCGTTCCGTAATAGTAACATTTTAAACTCGTTAATTCGATAATAGTGACATCTAAACTCGTTCAATCGGTACTAGCTTAGTCACTTTTAAACTCGTTCAATCTCCTTCGTTTATTCGGGTGGAATACTAACCTTTCAACTCCTTCAACAATAGTCAACCCTGAACTTTCATTCTAAAAAGACATGATGGACTTATGTTCGATATGATAACCTAAAATGAGGACACAAATCCTCCCCTCGATATGATTGACTGATGTTATGATGTGATTAGCTTCTTCAATGATAAATAATGTTAATTTTCTATTATGATTTGAACAACAATTTATGATGTTGAAAAATAATATTATTAAAGTGAACCTTGTCGTTCTACTTTCGATAATAGTCAACCTTGTCTTAATCGTGCATTCGATAATATTCACATTTAAACTCGTTCGGGCGATAATAGACGCATTTGAACACAATTCCTTGGTAATATTCACATCTAAATTCGTTTGTTCAAGTAATAGTCACATTTAAAGTCGTTTCTTCAAGTAATAGTCACATCTAAACTCGTTTGTTCTAATAGTTACATTTAAAGTCGTTTCTTCGGTAATAGTCACATTTTAACTCGTTCAATGTGTTATAAAACTCGTTACACACCCTATCATCTCGTTCATTATATAATAGTCAATAATACTAAGGAGTGATAAAACGCTAATAGTTAGTGGGGCACCTTTGCCCTCTAACGGGGGTAATTGTGTAATTTCGCATATTTACATACACAAACAAGGGGTTGGTTTAACAAAAACATGGGTTTCAAACACACAAACAGGGGGTTTGTTTAACAATAACAAGGGTTTGAGATACATAAACATGGGTTTCAAATACACAAACATGGGTTCACTTTTTGGATTAATATGATTTTATCACAACTTGATATGAATTATGTTCCGTTGATATGATTTTCTCACAACTTGATATGATTACCTCAACATATGATATCAAACCAAATTCACGATTAACTATAAATTACTTAGTTGAAGCCAAAAATTAATTGGGATACATAATATATTTCATATCGGAACGAACGACCATACAATTAATTGGACTAATTTTATTAACAATATCCTAAACATCATATACTATTAATCGGTCGAAACACTCTTACTCTTAATCTCATAACGCCTTCATTCGAATACCATAGTCATGTCTTTCACGGCTTAAAATACCAACTCCTTATTCCTTTCACGTCTTATTATTGGAATAAAGTGATTAAAGTAATGTTGTAATATTTACGTATGCGGTTATTTATAAAATTATTGTATGCGATTATTTATAAGTTACGTATACGGTAACTTATATTTATTTATAATTTCGTAATAGTTACATTGATTTATCTTATCATAAATGTTTCAAAATAAGTAAGAACATAATATGATTGAATAATGTTCGATATGATTCAATCAATGATGGACATAATACTTAAGGTGTTACTTATTAGTTACCTTAGCAATTAAGTGAAACACTTCTTAGCTACTAGTTTAATAAACTAATAACTAATAGGCCTAACCATATAATATATTAAGTGAATCGATTAACAATTGAGTAGAATAAGATCTCTTCATACAATAAAGCGAGTGAGTCCTATCAAAATTTCAATTACACATATCACAAACCGACTTAATCATATTATAGCATGAAATTTATATGAGATTGTAAGTGAATCATATCACTAATTGGAGGAGCCTTTATAAAAAAAAAATTAGTAAATCACAACATTATCATATCACAAATTGATGGATTCATATCAAAAACTCGGTTGAATCTTGTCACAAATTGAGTGAATCATATCTTATATTTAGTGAATCATATCACAAATTGAGGTATCCTTTTTTTAAATATTTAGTGAACTACAAGTTTAGTAAATGTATCATATCAATATCCAAAAAACGATTGAATCTATCACAAGCGAGTGAAACATATCACATTATGAGTGGAGTTAGTCTTGCGTGACCCGGTCCACAATAATATTATTGTGGACCAAAATCGCTTATTTAATATAGTGACCCCTTTTTTCCATATAGTAACCTTTTCAAATTTTAAGTTACATTATACAGTTACTATCTACCATAAAAGCATAATATGATTGACTAAGTTCTGATATTAAAAGACAATAAAAGCATGCATACTCACCACTTCCCAGATGGCTGGACCAGTGATTGCTTATGAAAATAAGTAAGAACATAATATGATTGACTAAGTTATGATATTATTCAATCAATGATGGACATAATTTCACCCCACTTTGATATGAATTATGATATGAATTGTATGGCTGTTAAGAATTTAAAAGTGAACATATTTTTTTAAATGACCGGGATCAAAAATTACTCCTTTCACGGCTTATCATTGGAAAAAAAATAGTTTTTAAATGATATGATTGAGTTATTTTTTAATATGATTTACTCAATCTTGGACATAATTTAACCCTTCTCTGACATGAGTTCACTTAAAGGGTTATTAGTAATAACATAATAGTTGGTTATATTACACACTCTTAAATATATTGGTTATCACGTAGTAATTGGATTACAATTACAAACTTCTTGGCTTCATATGAATTGAATATTAAGTGAATCGATTAACAATTAAATAATCTTCATATGATACTTTATTACCGACTAAACATTACAACAATCTTAATTATGGACTTAACATTGAAACACTACAATGATCATTCATTACTCACTAAACATGAGGACCATTGTTAATGTTAATGATGGACTTGAGAATTACTAAACATGAATATGATCATTCATTACTCACGATGGACTTCATAAACATTAAGAGAATTAGTAAAAACTACTGTGATTATTCATTACTAACTAAACATTACGAGAAGTAGTAAACATTAATATGATCATTCATTACTCACAATTGACAGCTATGTTCTTTTGACTGAATAAATGGAAATTCATTTGAGTTCGGCTCCGGATCGGAAGCGATTCGGTTGATTCAGACAATTTCATTATTATTATTTTCTTATTCTTATTCTTATTCTTATTCTTATTCTTAATCTTAGTCTTATTATTATTATTATTATTATTATTATTATTATTATTATTATTATTATTATTATTATAATAGTAATAATAATAATAAGAATAATAATAATAATAATAATAATAATAATAATAATAATAATAATAATAATAATAATAATAATAATAATAATAATAAGACTAAGATTAAGAATAAGAATAAGAATAAGAATAAGAATAAGAAAATAATAATAATGAATTTACTTAAAGGGTTACTAGTAATAACATAATACTAACTTACAAAATGCAATTTGAGTGTTTCTCACAGTAATATGATTTTTCTTTTATATGATATGAATTTTCATGTATGTGACATGATTTGGCATGTATATGATATGATTTCAGGCACACATGATACTAACCATTACTAAACATTTCACGACTTACTAAACATTAGGAGAATTACTAAACACTACTACGATCATTCATTAGTAACTAAACATTATGGCCATTGCTAATGTTAATGATCGTTTCCATGACTTACTAAAACATTACGAGAATTACTGACCAAACAATAGGGTCATTGCTAATGTATATGATCGTTTACATCACTAACTAAACATTACGAGTATTATTAAACAAAAGAACGATCATTCATTACTAACTAAACATTAGGGCCATTGCAAATGTTAATGATCGTTTACATTACTAACTAAACATTACGAGAATTACTAAACACTACCTCGATCATTGATTACTAACTAAACATTCGGGCCATTGCTAATGTTAATCAGTTACTAAACATTACGAGAACTATTGAACACTTTCCCGATCATTCATTACTAACTAAACATTAGGACCATTGACAATGTTAATGATCATGTACATGACTTACTTAACATTACGAGAATTACTAAACACTACTACGATAGACCGTATAATCACTTGGTCGTATGTTCACTTGGCATATGTTAATGATATGATTGTAAGGCGTTTTAATGAGATTTGCACTTGATATGATATGATTTCTAAAATATATGATATGATTGGCTGAACACAGGATATAAAAAGTATATCATTAGGAGGAGGGATTTAACTAAACGAACATAACCAACTTTACTATTTATACCTTTGAATACGCAAGTATAAGCTCAATGTCATAAAACACGTGCACAAATGAAATGGAGTCGGGGCTTAAGAATTGACCTCGACACATGAGATAAAGATCATCGGGGTCCACACCAACACGTCTACCGTACAAGATATATAACTCCGAAAATGGAGTGTGTAGTCCAATACCGTATGACACACCATTGTCAACAAGATCACCCGATTTCACTTGGACCATAATCACTTCTGCATTGGCAACCATATCTTCCTTGAAGTATCTCTCAATGGATCACTTTTTAATCTAAGTTAATACTTTGACAATTGTAGGATCCTTCAAATCTGATTTTATTGCAAAGCTTATTTCTCTTACTTACACGTTCACTTTAATTTCAAATTTGTTAGTTGAGTTCACACACTTGCATTAAATTAACTGATTGTCAACCTCTTCATTTTGTTACACAGTTGCATTAAATTTACTGATTTTGAACCTCTTTATTTTGGTAGGAAATCTGTTTTTTGGGATTTCTCGAAAACTGTGGCCCACACAATTTCAGTTTTCTTCCCTTCTATTTTCCTCCTTCGGCCCACACATTTTCAGTTTTATTCCACTTATCTTTGCCTCCTTCGGCCCACACATTTCTTCCAAATTATATTCCACCTGCTGGGCCTATATTCCAAAACCAATGTCATCATATGTCTTCGTTTCTTCCAAATTATCCAAAACCAGTTTCATCCAAACAACCAGTTTCTTTTCCAAATTATATTCCAAAACCAAGTCTAATACAAAAATATTGTATTAATACAAACATCTAATACAAGTTCGAATCACGTACGGATCCATTCAGACCACCCACTTCGGGTGTCGCTAAAAGACGTGTAAAGTATCCTATAGACCTATCTCCGTCAACCATTTGAATGCCTCCTCCGAGTCCCGAAAATGATGTTGATCCAACCTATAACAATACAAAGTTTTAACTCTTACACACCAATAACTAATATATTTATTGACCAACACATCATAAACAGGTTACCTGTACGCCTCTTCCCCATCTCACATCACTTGGGGTACATGTCACATCAGAAATCCCGAGGCCATGCTATTAAGACATGTAAAAATATAAGTTTGAATATACTTTCAAATATTAATCAACAACATCATATAGTTTAACATATAAACATTATTAGCTAAAATTTAATATACCTGTTGATCATTACGAACCCATGCTTTTATGCTTTCCTCAGTTAGATCACCTGCTGCCTCGGTTTTGTAGTTTTCTTCTTTGTGCCCACATTTTCATTCTCCAATGCCCCAATTTGTAGCTCTAATGGGTCAGTCTTTCCTTTCTTCTTTCCCGCTTTCTTCGTCGTGTCTTTTTTCACAGATGCTTTCTTTCTACCTTCTTCCACGACAGAATAATAACGCACACTACGGGTTATATGGGCCACCTTCCGGCAGGGGGGATCTATGACATTAAGTTTCTCTACGGGGTTCACTTCATGACTTTCCATATCAATTTTCCGCTTCTTATTCTCCACAGATGGGGGTGATTTATTCTTCACCATAGTACACACACCGTAGGATAAAATACTGCTCGTCTGGTACTCTCTCCAACACACTCACCAAGATAATCCTGTACCAAAAAAAAAACATTTACAGATGAGTATTTGCCAGAACTTGGACATGTATTGAAAGATACGTGACAAGAATGTGAAGTCAAGCAATTTATTTCCTTCCTCTTGTTGCTACTTGCTAACTAAGTTGATCTAAATTTTGCAAAGACAAGCGAAGGAGATTAATTTAGCTGGCCGTAATGCGTGTCCAAGTCCACAAAGCAGCCTCTCTCTCCTTTCTTGGCCAACAAGAAGCGCACATCAACCGATACGCTTAACCTGGCCAAGCCGAAATTGAGAATTAACATGGTCTCTCCATAACTCAAACATCATATTGTATTGCCTTTATATTAAAGGAAATTGTTACTCGTGATAAATATTACCTCTTTCGGATGTAGATGTCAAATTATCGGGCTCAAGTTACTCTATCGACATGACACTTAATGTAGAAGAAGGGAGTAAGAAAAACTAATGCCTAGTTGATCTTGCAACAGAGCAGCAGAGTGGATTGCTAATGTTGCATTTAGTTGATTCTTCTTTTGATATTTATCCTTGGAATAATTTGCTTTATATTCTATTCTTGTAAACGATTCATTAGGTGTTCCCACGTGAGAAGGGTCTCTCCAAATGTTTTTTTTCTCCTTGAAAAAATTGAGCTTGTAAATGTTCTCAATTAGTTTGGGGATATGCTCTCACTTTCACTAAGGATAATAGAAAGTACATTTAATGGTTGAAGTATGATCACAGTACACAAAATAAAAAAAGGCCTTTATTTCGTAATTATAGAATCTGGCAGCACATGACCTCCCGTGTCAAGTAGTTCGAAGTTAATCGAGTGTTTTAATTTGTATAGTCTCTCTCTAATTCTACTCAAAATCCAGAGAATTTAGAACTGGTGTTTTACAATGATGCCGAGATACGTACTCCACCAACAAGCATAGGTCGCGAACTGCCTCAACAAGATAACAAACATACATAACTACTATCACAAAATTTGAGGGTCATAACTCATACATGATACATCGAAGTGGGTTTTATATTCGGCCACTCGGCCGTAGGCAATCAATCTATTTAACTAAAACTACTTCATGCTAACCTATAAATGTCAAACGTAAGTAAACAAGTTTACCGACATAAAAAGTAACTTATATAATTCATACCAAGTGAAGGATTATCCATCCTTCAGAAGCCTCTTCGGAGTTCAGAGGCCAAGCATAATAGTGCATAGGTCCTATCATGCAAAAGTGTCTAAATTGCTAGCCTTACACAAGGCAAACAAACAATAATTTTCTTGGAAAAATAACAAGCATGAGTGCTCGACCTTGTATAGCTAATTAGCTAGGCTTGCCTGTTCGAAATGAAGTTCCCATAGGCCATAGTGAAAGTGTGAAACGATGGGCTCAAGCACCATACATCCAAAAGGCTATGAGGGTAGACCATTAAACTCTTGTTTCGCTTATTCTACTATGAAATCATTGCAAAATTATAACCATGATGTCCTAACTAAGTGCAAGCTATCTTCATTTGTTACGGACCGATTCCAAAGAAGTGGAAAATTATGAAGAAGATCAACTAATCGCCGTCGGGGCGTAAATAAACACTAATCGTTTCTACGCAAAGAGTGACACCCGATACTATATCCTAGAACAAAGACCTAAGCTCGGCTTAGCAATTCCATAAGCACTACATATCATGAGGATAACACATAATTTGTAGGTGGAATTGACATGATCCATACCTTTGGAAGACATTGAAACCCTCCTCCAGTTACATTAAGCAAAGCTAAGGATGTTACTCTATCAGGTACTAAAGCTGCCAACTTGCAAGCTATCATACCATATGTTGCAAGACAAAATAAGTGTCAAAGTTTCATCTTCCAAGTGGCCAAAAAGAATAGAATGAAAAAGGGTTCAATCACAACAAACACTCCCCAAATATCATGAACTCACCCATTGAATGTCCACACACATGTGCTTTCTTCCAACCCAAATGATCCATAAGAGCTATAGCATCTTTTGCCATAATTATTGTTCTGCACAAACAATAATATCGCGTCAAATATCAACGAGAACAAAATGTCCATGAGTAATCGCACTTCAAACTCCAATTAGAATCTTATTCGCGTATATACAATTAGCTGACCCATTCAAAAAATTGTCAACTTGCATAAGCTTATATAACCAACATAGCCATCTTTATTCTTTCCTGACTAGTTCAGCACCAACCAAGAAACATTTGTCAAAGGAATGAATATCTAACTCCCATGTTCCAACTTGCAAGTAAGGTCAACACAGAGTTTACCAATTCAAAATCATATACTCCTAACTAATATACCCAATAAAGTGAGCATCAGATATTTTTATTCTTCAATATCTCTAACAATCCAATAAAATGGCAGATATTTATCTAGTTCTCCAGTGCCACACAAATTGTAATCACAAACAATCTAGATGTTTCGGACAATACACAACGTTCTTTGTATTAAACCTTCTCAATCAAGAATTTAACATCACCAGCTAAGTATCCAAGAATTGTATCGGTCTAAATTCGGGTTCACATCTATCCCTCTATGTCTCTCCTCTTTAACTAAAATCACAAATTTACAATCACCCACAAACAACAACAAAGAAAAATGCAACAATTTAACAAACAGTGATAAACAGAAAAATCAATTGAACGTACACAATCACATAAAGCAAAAGATTTTAAATGTTCATGCTACTTCAATTATGGAAACCCCACAAAAAATAAAGGTCCATTTCCTTTCCAATGTCGGATCTTTTTATCACCTACATTAGTCATTACATAACAACAAAAAAAACCCACATAAATCCACATTCATCACCTATACTACATATATGCGCGAATTACAAACTTAAGATAAAAAACAACAAACTTACATTCTCTTCATCCACATTTCGCTGCTCCTCTACTTCTTCTTCATCGACATTAAAGTCGTCTGCTTCAAATCCATATTCATGCAGACCAGACGAACTCATACCCACAATTTAATTCTAATTTCGTGTTGCTTTTTGCTGCCCTAAATATTACAGTTCTTCTGCTTCTTCTCTGTTTTCTTCCAACGGGCAAAATAAGGGTTAAGTCTTCTCACACCTGTTGCCAACTCTTCTAACACCTGTTCTTTTTCGCGCAATTACGTTTTTGCCCTTGCTTTTTAAACGAAATTACAAGTTTACCCCTGGTAGGGGCAACTACCGCCCAATACCGGGTATGGGACAATACTTTCTCGGGTGATGTGTGTTGCAATGTTCCAAATTTCAAAATGACTACGGTTCTTAATGCCTAATTGCCTATCAGTGCTGTAGTAGTTTATGATCATCGCTGGAATCTCTATCCACTAATATTGACATTTTATAAGCCCTTCTTGTAAGGATGTTTGACTTTGATATTAGATTATGAAAGACCATTGATCCAAAAATGTATATAAGATAATGATATTTCTATACGAAAAGTTTAGCGTGCTTTAAAGGTATGTCCTCAAAAGTTTTAGATCTCTGTTTTTAAGATATAGGTAATGCTTGAGGAGTTTATGATAGTCAGATAATAATGAAAGAAATAGAAACTTAATGCGGGAAAGAAATTTATGCAAGATACATGAACAATTGAGAAACTTTCACCCCGATTTAAGATAAAGGCCCTGTTTGGTAAATAGAGTTTAGAGTTTAGCTGTTAGAGTTTAGAGTTTGCTGTTAGAGTTTTAACTTTTTGTTCAGCAAATTTGACTGCTAATTTTAATAAATGTGTTTGATAACAATTAACTGATTGCTAAAAGTTTATTGCCATTTGTTTGTGTGAAATGACATTTATAGACATTTTAATACATATGTGTAGTATTAGTATTAAAGGCAAAAAAGTCATTGAACATATTTTTACCTAATCCTCTAAAAAAAACTCCTATTAGGAGCTTTTTCATTTTGAGAGTTTTTATTCCAAAACTCTCTCTAAAACTCTATTTTACCAAACACCCCTTTTAGAGTTTTTGACTAGTCAAAACTCTAAGGAAAAATTGACGCTATGGGGCTCAACTACGAGTAGTTTTCTTTAATAGGTTCAAACTATCAATAATTCAGTGGCAGACCCAACTATTGCATGACTCATTTTTAAATGGGTCTAGTAGGTCATTTAACCTGCTACTTCAGGTTAATAACATCACGTGACTTTAAAATCCAGCCCCACCCTGTTTTTTAACTATCTTCTCCCTCTTCTTCCTTTCGCCCTCTCCTCCATCCTTTACCCAGAAATCTACATCCACCCATCTTCTCTCATCTCCAACCCAGAAATTACACAGCAAAAAGAATTCAAATTCAATAAAGAGCCACGCCAACAGTAAGAACACCCAGCAGGGTCGACATCTACTCCAGGCGACGGCGCCAGTGGCGAACGATAACAACCACGACACCAGCTACAGCACCAAATTATGGTGGCAGCGCCCATGAACACAGAGGAGAATGTCTGGAGCTTAAGTTTGGGTCGAGTTTGGGCTACTCTTTGCAAATAATACTTTACTCTCTCACTAAATTATGACAGATAAGATAACAACAACGATAATGTCAGGAAAATAAAAATAAAGAAGTAGCTCCAAAAAAGACAATTAAAGGGGATATCTTGCTGATTATTCAACAAATCCAAGCTCAAAATCTGGGAGTTCATGTGACGTTCCTACTCCACATTAGCAAGACTTAATAATTCAACCCTTTTCTCTCTCTTCTTTATTTATGAGGATTTCTATTGCATTTGCTCTGATTTAATCTTCAAAAACAGGTACTTTAATTAATTTTGTCAAGTTTGAGCTATAATGTATTGTTACTTGAATTCAGAATCGTTAGAAATGTATTGGTTTGTTGAATTTCCTTGGTTTTATGCGTTTATCATTGACATTCATTCATGCCTGCTAAGTGTTTGATAGAATGTATGTGTTGATTTTTGCTGCATGATGTTTTCTGAAATAATGATGGGTTTGTAAAACAAATTTTGGAGTAGGAGGTTTATAGTTGAAATGTTGTGTGAAATTGAAATGAAAATTTATTTGAATTATGTCCTTCGTTTAATAATTGAAAATCTAAACTTCTTTCATGGTTTGTAATCGTAAATGTAATGATGGTGAATGTTGTTCAAATTCCAAAAGGGTTTTCTTTTGTTGATGATTGAACAACCCGATTCTTAATGGATGCCTAATTATTTATAGTGAATTTCCTTTTCTGCTTGAAGATCATTCTATGTATGAATCAGTTAAGTAAAGTTCAATGATCAAATGCGTTTTTATAATGTCAGTAGTTAGCTCAAATTTCAAAAAAAATTCGATTTTGCCTTTCATTGGTTGTTGCGCTAGTGGTAGGATCATGGGATGTAATTTCTGATGGGTGGATTGGTGGTTTTACGAAGGGGTAGGAAGTCTGGTTGGCCATGGTGGGGTAGCCGTTGGGGATTGTTGTGCCCAGACGATGGGTGGAGAGTGAAAGAAGAATGACACTTAGAAGGGGAGTAAGAATAAAGATTTAAGAAGTTTGTTAAAAAAAAAAAAACAGTTTACCTACTCAGCAAGTCACAAGTCATCTTGGTCCGATAAAAGACAATACCATCTAAAGTTAGGACCTCCACTGGATTATTAATACTTGGTACCTATTAAAGAAAACCGCTCATAGTTGAGCCCCATAGCGTCAATTTTTCCAAACTCTAAAAGTGGTCCAAAACTCTCTTTTTGCTCCAGAACACTAATTGCCAAACACCCCCAAAGCCATGTTGACAACGAGGGGCGGACCTATGAAGGGTCCTGGCTAGCACAGGCTCCTCCAAATTAAAAATGATTTTCTATTTTCCTTTTTACGTAAACAATCAAGAATATTTAAGTCATTTATTAGCGCCATCATATTATGAAATAGAGTTTGGTTTAGTGGTAATTGTAGCGTGCAATGTTAAGCATACAGTAATTTTGGTTGCTGGTTCGATTCTTCTCAAACTCCAAACATAAGTTTTTTACTTTTTTTTTATCATTTTAAACAATGCTTTCCATTTGCTGTTTCTTTTCTTTTTCATATTTCTTTAATTCTTTCATATACTTCTATTATATCTTTTGTTCTTTTGTTTTAAAGAGCACCAGTTTGTTATATTTTGATGTTTCTTCTAAGTTCTTAACGGTTCATCTTAGTTATAAAACATTTTTAACAACTTATCTCTTCATGTTTAATACAATGCAACAATTTGATTATGTACACTATTCAAATATTAAGTTTTGGTGGATTTTGTTTATTATTCCCTCTGTTTTTATTTGTTCTTTCTATTTTGACTTTTTGTTGTCTCTCAAAAGATTCCAAATAGGAAGAACTAAAAGGAATGGAGGAAGTATATAGATTGAAATGTTATTATTTAGGATGACAGATCTATTTTACATTTTATGTAATAAAGTACTTTTCAAATTTTATACTTCTTGGTATAGATAATTAAGAAATGAGTTTTTTGTCAGAAACAACATTTTAAAACCACTTTTTTACGAAAAATAATCTTTTAAAAGTTTTTTTGCAACTTACAACCTTTTTTGAAACTTTTTTGCGAGATGAAACCTAAAACTAAATTTTTTTGCGAAATGAAACCTTTTCTGGAATTTCGTCATTGACCGTTAAATTTTGTGCGTTGACCGTCAGTTGTACCCTCCAATCTCTCTCCCCACCCCATCTCCCTCCTTGAACACCAACCCCAACCACTCTTCTTCATCCTCCTTGCAACCACCACGCAAACCACCACTCTCCTTCCCCCCTTTCCCGAAATCACCACCCCAACCTCCACTTTCATTCCTCCCCCCCCACCACCCCGCCGAAACCCCACCACCACCCCGGTGAAACCCCCACCACCCCGCCGAAACCCCCCTCCCTTAACCCCCGTCGATTTTCATCCCCTCTCTCTCTCTCCTCTTCATCCTCTTCTCTCTTCTGCGCTTTTCATCAACTTCTCCTTTTCATCCCCTCGATTTTGTCTCGGAGAAAACCGTTTTGAATAACCCCCCACCCCCGTCGGATTTTGGCGGCCTAAATCGATTTTGGTAGCCCGGAAATGGATTCGCTCATCCGACGGAGAAAACGAGGGGGGGCGCTCGATCCGTCGATGAGAAGGAAAGTGGAGGTTGGGGTGGTGGGGGGTGGTGATTTCGGGGGAAGGGGGAAGGAGAGTGGAGGTTGTGGTGGTGGGGGTGGTGATTTCGGGAAAGGGGGAAGGAGAGTGGTGATTTGCGTGGTGGTTGCAAGGAGGTTGAAGGAGAGTGGTGGCTGGGGTTGGTGTTCAGGGAGGGAGATGGAGTGAGGAGAGAGATTGAAGGGTGCAACTGACGGTCAACGCACAAAATTTAACGGTCAATGACGGAATTCCAGAAAAGGTTTCATTTCGCAAAAAAATTTGGTTTTAGGTTTCATTTCGCAAAAAAAATTGGTTTTAGGTTGTAAGTTGCAAAAAAACTTTTAAAAGGTTGTTTTTCGCAAAAAAGTGGTTTTAAAAGGTTGTTTATGACAAAAAACTCTTAAGAAATTAATGGTTAAAGTTGTGTATTGGGAGCATAAGAGTCAAAGTGCTCTATATGAAGTGGAAAATAATTAGTTTGGTTAGGATCCCCCAAATTCAAATTCCTAGATACGCCTCTGTTGACAACTGCATTGGTCAAGGAAGTAGGGAATATCTTATGGTCGAGTATAGGGGTGTTAACGAGCCGAACCGAGCACGAGCTTGGGTAGGCTCGGCTCGGCTCGAAAAGGGGAAAGTCCGAGCTCGGCTCGAGCTCGAAAATCTGGGCCCGGCTCGAGCTCGAAACAAGTGAGCCTCGGCTCGGCTCGAGGCTCGGCCTCGAGAGAAGTTCGCGAAGTGTTCGGCTCGAAAGGGGCTCAAAATTAGTTTCATTTATGCTTTGTTCTAAAACTAACCTGGTTTTCGTACAATTTAAATCATCATTCGTCAATCATCATCCATCATAAGAGGAAATCCAGAAAAAGAAAAAGGAAGAAGTTGCTCACTATATTCATGAAATTCTAACTCAAAAAGAATGCTCACCTGTTATTCTCTTTTGTCCACCACGAGTCCAAGCTTCTCGCCGCCACGAACCCCACCGCTCGCCGACGGTATGATGCAGCGCAACTGCGCAAGTTCTTAGGTGGTGTGTGGTGCGTCGTGTGTAGTGTGGTGTGTGATGTGTGTAATGTCTTACTGCTGTGGGCAATTAGGGTTCTCATCTTTTTTATTATTTACTTATTTCTCATTGAGTATTTTTTAAGTGGGCTGGGTTACTGCTTGCTGGCCCTTTTGTTTTTGGATAGCATAATTTGCATGCTCCAGCATTATAGTGGAGTCCAAAACCCATCCAAACGACCAAACCCTTATTTGTATTTTTAAGTTCTCTTATGTTATAGTGCTGGCCCTTTTGTTTTGTTTTTTTTAAAGTGGAGTCCAATTAATATTCAAGTTAGATTAAAAATCAAAATATAAAATAATAATCTAAAATTTTTCGAACATGTTTGCGAGCTTTCGAGCCGAACTCCACTAGGCTCAGGCTCGGCTCGTTAGGGTCGCGAGCCGAGCCCGAACTCGAGTCGAGCCCTCTCGAGCCGAGCTTTGACCGAGCTTTGACCGAGCCGAGCTCGAATAGTTTGCGAGCCACACAGGCTCATTAGCACCCCTAGTCGAGTACCACTAGAGAAAAGAGGTTGCTTAGAAACTAGGACATCCTAAGATTTTGTATACCCTAAATCTAGGCTACTAAGGAGAACTACTAAAAAAAAGCGAAAGAAGTGGCACCCAGAATGAAGATAATTGTTGCTGCTGCTTTTTCATAATTAACTTGTATAAAATTCTAAGAAATAACATACTTGCAAATTGGAACCATTTAAGACTTAGGAGCTTAAAACCATAGTCAAATTTAAAAAGTCAAATTAACTAAATTTAAAAGCGATTCATCAAGCAAAATCATCAAAAAAATAGATAGTTTATACAATAAGAAATTATTCACACTCCAATACTCCCTGGGCATGCAATATGATATTCGACCTAAAAATAGACGAGCAACTAATTGATCATGAATTACTGTTCGCCAAAAAATATGAAAGTAAACATGGGTCATCGCAAACACTAGTAGAATAAATGCTTATTGCTGCGGTCATTAAGTGGCCTATCATGTTGCTTTTGACCGCAAGCGGCAATAAAGGGCGCAAAGAATAGGTAATTAAACTATTTTTGCGGTTTAAAACCGCAAAGAATATTACAACATATTGCTGCGGTTTATGGGACAAACCGCAGCAATATTCATATTTTTTATTATAGAAATATGGATATTGCTGCGGTTTTTCCCGAAAACCGCAGCAATATATATTTTTTATTATAAAAAATACAGCATATTGCTGCGGTTGTTGATCAAAACCGCAGCAATAGGTCATAGTACAGCTAAAAAATTTTTTTTTTTTTTTTTGTATTTTGTAATCAAATTTGAAATATTAAAACTAGGCAATATTGCTTTTTTTAAAAAAAACTTTAAAGGCAAATTGTCATCCAAAAATAGTTGGCGCAAAATAGATGGAAGATTCAAACTATAACACCCAATTACTGCCAAGAAAATAGAACCTAAAGCACTACGATAAATCGCAAAGTAGTTGAATTTACTGCCAACATTTAGTACAAATTTACCAGAAAATCTACCATCATCAAACTAAATAATGTAAACTGAGTATGTAATTTCATCTCTTAAAATGAAACACACATTATTAATTAATCAGAGCTATGATAAATCGCAAAAAAAAAAATCAGATCTAAAATAAAAACAACTTGAGCAAACTAAAAATCAGATCTGAGCCATAAAAACAACTCGAGCAAACTTAAAATCAGATCTTGTGGTCATCTTGTGGTGGTCTTGTGGTGGTTTTACGGGCATCTTGAAAAAAACCGATGCTGGAGGTTGGGTCTTGCGGTGGTCGAACGCCGGGCATCTCGCGGTTTTCTTGTGTTCGGCGGTTGGAAGAGAGGATGCGAGATGATGATAGAGGAGGACGAGACCGGAGATCGAACAACGAAATCTCGAAGAACGACGAGGAGATCTGGAGAATCGGCCGACGATCTGGGCGAGGACCGGCGAAGTGTGAGGGGACCGGCGACGAGTGAGGACCGGCGACGACTGAGGGAGGCGTGAGTGAGAGAGAGAATCGGTGGGATGATAGAGGAGGAGTGAGAGCGGATCCGAAGGAGGAGAGAGAAAGGAGAAAACGACCGAAATGAATAGAGAGAAGTTGAAATGCGAGTGTCCCAAACCCTAGCGCCTTTTATATGATTTAAATGAGGATATTCTTTGCGGTTTTTTGTAAAAACCGCAGCAATATATTAAAATATATTAAAATATTATTTAAATATATTCTTTGCGGTTTTTACAAAAAACCGCAGCAATATGTCTGGTCTTTTCAAAAAATTCCCGTTGAAACCATATTGCTGCGGTTTTTTGTAAAAACCGCAGAAATATATTAAAATATTATTTTTTTATATTATTTTAATATATTGCTGCGGTTTTGGCCAAAACCGCAGCAATATGTCTGACTTTTTTTCAAAAATTTCCCGTTGAAACCAAATTGCTGCGGTTTTTGGCCGAAACCGCAGCAATATCTTTATTTTATATTTTACCTTTTCTTTTTACTTGATATATTGCTGCGTATGGGTAAAACCGCAGCAATACCACCGCAGCAATAAGCAATTATTCTACTAGTGAAAAACAATATATCATAAACCATGATCGGCAAACAACGTAACATATAAACTACTAAGAAATAAAAAAACTAGTAACACGCATAACAGACAAACAATATTCATTTAACAAATACAAATCACTTGACAATAGACTTTACTCACAATTACCCCTTACATTTTCTAAAGATATTTCCACTTTTCGTTTAGGTTCGTTATTTGAAAATCTTCTCACTTTTACTTTATTCCTTTTTTGGCTAACTTCTTTCCTATTTTACCCTCACATGTCCCACCATATGACCAGCCCAATTAAACCAATCAATTAATACTATTGTAGCCTAAACTATCGACGGTTCTGCTTGAGACACATGGCTCCATCTGGACCGTACACGTGTCCCACCAGAAGAAATACATAAAGATGGTTTAACCATTGGGTTTTGCTCAGATGGGAGAAAAAGGCTCACTTTCTGGCCCAAAGGTTAGTTAGAGTCCAAATCCCTAAAATGGCTGCTGGTGATTGGTTGATGATCCATCTCCAACCATAGCCTGCCAAGTGTCGTGATTTGATTGCCTAGCCAATCAGGTGCCTATATTCTAGGGTACCATAAAAAGGCAGCAGTCATATCACAACTACTATAAATACCCCAGAAATCAGGAGAAAGGTAATTGAATGCAAACAGTGTAAACTTACTCTGTGGAAATACTCTCTCACTTTCTCTCTCTATCTCTACTTTTTCCTTCTCACTCCTAATATCTGACTTAAGCTTCGGAGGGCGAACCACCACCCAAACCTCCAGGGTGGGTCCCTTTTTGCAGGTTCGGACAGAGCAAACTCAGCCATTGTTGCACAAGTCTCCAATTGAAGAACATCTTAAGGGAAATAGTTTACTTGCCAGCCAAGCAGACTAAACATTTGGCGCCGTCTGTGGGGAGACGCAACGATGACTGATTGCCAGTCGTCCAATGTGGCTAGGAATCGAAGTTTCCAGATTAACGTTGAAGATACAGTAGATCGCGAGAGACCGCCTCGAGGAAGGAGAATGTCCCTGGACAAAGCCAACAACCTGTGATTTAGGAGAATCTTAAACGTCCAGTGACTGCTGCCCATCTAGAGAACGTCTTGAATGAATTTCAGACTAAGATGGCATCAGTCGTCCAGGAACAGATCAAGAACAACATGCTGTTTTTCCATATTAATTCGGAGCCAACAGCTAACAATCCAATTCCTCTTAGGGGGCGTTCCTAGGAGAACCGTCCAGGTCCGAGTTGACCTGTTCGTTAGGAACCCTCTAGGAGAACAGCCAGAGAAAAGCAGCCAGAAGGTAGTGAGCAGCGAAGGAAGATGGACTGGAACCTGGTGGTTAGGACCCAGGATAATGTTCGTCTAAATGGGCACAGAATGGAAACAGATGCCAGGGAATACCTAGAGGCAAAGAAAGCTGTTGCATTACAATGGTAGGCCACTAGGTCTACACCGTACTTGAGAGACCCTCCTTTGAGGATACCATCCAGAACGGAAGGAAGAAGTTTGGGCCCTTCTCTTGTTCGTCCAAGACAAGAGAAGACGGTGGTTCAGCTAATGGTTTATAGGCGCCCAGCCCCTGCAAACACTTCATCTAACCTTGTGTTGAAAGAATACCGTAAGGAGTTCATACCCATTGAGGGACAGATGGGAGCCCTCTGGATCAACTGGCCTACTCCATTCTCGGCCAGGATCATGGAGTCGCCCCCTTCCCAAAGGTAAAACTCCCTACCATAGAGCCTTTTGATGGAACAACCGATCCAGACGATCACCTATCCGCATACAAACATCAGATGTACGTCCAAGGAGTAGATGATGCTACTTGGTGTAAGAACTTCCCAGCCACTCTGAAGGGAGTAGCTCAGAAGTGGTTCAACAATCTTCCCCCCAATTCAGTCAACAATTTCACTGAACTCAGTCTCTTATTTACTAGTCATTTTGTTGCCAATCGGCAAGAGCAAAAAACAAGCATGCACTTGGGCAAGGTCGTCCAAGGACAAAAGAAGCCCTCAGAAGTTTTGTTAAGAGATTCAATCTAGAAGCTCTTTAAATTCAAGACCTCAATGCTGGTGTGGCCTTTGACGCCTTCATCAGGGAATTGAGGCCAGGAAGTTTTAAGTTTGATCTTGTGAAGAAGAAAATCACCACTCTTGCCGAAGCCTTAAAAGAAGCCGAAGCGTTTATACACGCCACTGAAGTATGTGCTGAGGCAAAGCACCCTGAGTCCAAGAAGCCTGAAGAGGTAGCTCAACCAAAGAAGATCAACCCTAAAAAGGCTGAGACTTGGGCTATAACGTCCACCACTACTTCGTCCAGGAGAAGCAAGAGGAAAGAATCTGAAATTTCAGCCAATCCCATTGAATTCAGCAAGGACCAATCACTAGTAGAATTTTTGCTTATTGCTGCGGTGGTATTGCTGCGGTTTTACCCGTACGTAGCAATAAACCACGAAAAAAAAGAAAAAATCCAAAATAAACCTATTGCTGCGGTTCCCAACCAAAACTGCAACAATAGATATCAACGAGATAATTTTTCAAATTTAGTTGACTGGTTTGACCAGCTCTATTGCTGCGGTTTCTTTAAAAAACCGCAGCAATAGAAATGCCCAATATTATATAATAGTATTTAAGTAGGAAAACGCACCTCTCTAACTAAACCCTAAATATAACCTTGCCCGCGCCTCCCTCACATCTCTCACTCTCCTCTCACGCCCCTCTCTCTCCTCTCACTCTCCTCAATTCTTCGCCTCTCCTCTCTTAATTCTTCGCATGAATCGCATCTCATCACACTCCTAAACATCAACGAACATCATCAACGCATCAATTCAACGCATCATCATCAACGCATCATCAGATCGAAGGCATCAATTTGTTCAGATCGAAGACTCGACCCTTCGAAACCTCGCGCCAATCTCAGTCGTCGGTCGTTGTTCAACCTTGTCGTCGGCGTTCTTCATCCTCCCAACTCACTATGTCGCTCACGTTCTTCATCAAATAATCTGCTCGCCAGCGTTCTTCATCTGCTCGCCTTGTTCTTCATCAACTCGCCGGTGTCTTCAAAGAATCAGCACCTCATTCTTAATCTGCTCGCCGGCGTTGGCTCGTTTCCAGATCTGCGTTGTTCGTCTTCTCTCAAGTCGCCGGTTCTCGTCTACTCGATCTACTCGCCGGCGTTGTTCGTCTTCTGGCATATCGTCGGTTCTCGTCGAACGCAGCATACGTCGGAGATCTGAGCTGATTTTTTCGCAGATCTTAGTTGTTTTTACTTTTTAGTTCTGCCTTTTTTTTAGTTCATAGTTCTGATTTTTTTAGTTCTGCCTTTTTTTTAGTTCGAAAATTTGATTTTTGTTTTTAGTTGTTATTTTTTTAAGTTCTGCCTTTTTTTTAGTTCTGCCTTTTTTTAGTTCGAAAATCTGAGTTTTTTTAGTTCTTATTTTTTTGTAATTAGAGACATTAGTTTGTTTGTAACTAGCTTTTATATCTTTATATATTAATGAGATTCATTTGTCATTTCATCTTCAGTTCGTCTGTGAATTTGGTGGATAGTGGATGGGTTAGTTGTCTGGCTTTAATCTTTCAAATTTGATTGCAAAATGCAATTTTTTTTTCCTGTACAGGATCTATTGCTGCGGTTTTGGGCAACAACCGCAGCAATACGTTGCACTTTTTAAATAAAAAATAAACCTATTGCTGCAGTTTTGGCTAAGAACCGCAGCAATAGCTTGGCCTATTGCTGCGGTTAAAAACCGCAGCAATAGGTTAATTACCTATTGTTGTGCCCTTAATTGATGCGCGGCCAAAACCGCCGCAATAGGCCACTTAATGACCGCAACAATAAGCATTTATTCTACTAGTGAATACTCCATTCTTATGGAGATAAAGGACCAATATGAGCTAAAGGCTCCGGCTGAAATGAAGACCCCTTGCCGGAATAGGGACAAGAGTAAGTACTGCCATTTTCACAAAGACTGTGGTCATGAGACCAATGAATGTAAACATCTTAAGAGGGCATTGGAGGATCTAGCTCGAAAAGAAAAGATGAACTCATACTTGCCCCAAGGTGGAAAGAAGTTTCAGAAGAGAGATGACCGTCAGAGCAAGAAGAAGGAAAGTGAAAGCACTGACGAGGATGTTGTCCTTGTTATATCAGGAGGATTTGCTGCGGGAGGACCAACCAACAGGGGGCATAAGAACTATCTTAGGGAGCTCGGCCAAGTTTTGTTGGCAGATCAGGCAAAGGCTGAGCCCTTCTCCAAGGTAGTCGTCAGCGAGCAATATCGGGGGAAGCTGAGAACCCCCCATGATGATCCCTTGGTTGTGGAGATGAAGATAGCCAACCTGAGAGTAAGGAGGATTCTAATTGATACGGGAAGCTCCACGGACATCATTAGTGCCGACTGCCTATCTCGACTGAGGTTTGATGAGAAGAACTTGGTCCCCGTCCATCACCCAATCATTGGGTTTGGGGGAGGAATCATTCATCCTTTGGGGACAGTCGCACTGCTTGTCCGAGTTGGGGAGAAGGACGCCTCGCGAACTTTATTCATCAAGTTCTTGGTTGTCCGAGATTTGACAGCTTACAACGTCATTCTTGGACGACCAACTCTTAATCATGTTAAAGCTGTGATATTAACTCACTTAATGCTTATGAAGTTTGAATGTGATGGTGGTCAAATCGGCTCCTTATATGGAGACCAGTAGGCGGCTAGGAAATGCTACCTAACTACTCTGAAACCGTCTTCATGGAAGGCAGACAAGCAAGACCAGACGAAGGATGCTGGCGGTGGGAAGGCGTCCGAAATTGTGAAGGACCAAGTGGCCTCCCTAAGAATGACGATTGAAAGTCCTCAGAGGCAGGTTGCTCCCTCAAGGAAAACGTCCGAAATTCTTCCTAGCAAGAAAAGAAAGTATGAGCCCGTCAAGGAAGAGCCACCCTCGTCTGGAGAAGTGATGGCCATTATGGGTGTGGCAATAGAACGTCCAGAGCCGGTAGAGGCCCCAGAAGATTTTTATTTGGATGAAACTCGTCCACATTGAACCTTAAAGATTAGATCTTCGCTCTCCCCTGGCTTGAGGGGCATTTTGATTGATCTGCTCAAAGAATTTCAAGACGTGTTTGCCTTATTGTGTTGAAGAAATGCCTGGAATTGATCCAGAGGTAGCCGTCCACCGGCTAAATGTTGACCCCAGCTTAAAGCCTGTTCGTCAGAAGAAAAGGCACTTGGGACCGGCCAGGAACCAGGCGGTCGACCAAGAAGTTCAGAAGTTGTTGGAATCACGCTTTATCAGAGAAACATACTACCCAGACTGGATTGCTAATGTAGTCATGGTACCAAAGCCCAATGACACATGGAGAATGTGCGTGGACTACACTGATCTCAACAAGGCCTGTCCTAAGGACAACTTCCCTTTGCCTAAGTTAGATCGCTGGTAGATTTCACGGCTGGCCATGCTTTGTTGAGCTTTATGGACGCTTATTTAGGGTTTCACCAAATACCCATGTGGCCGGAGGACCAAGACAAGACGTCCTTCATCACGGAGAAGGGATTGTATGGCTGGCTGAGGATGCCTTTTGGCCTCAGAAATGCTCCAGCAACCTTCCAAAGACTGATCAATACGGTCTTCCAGCCACAATTGGGGCGGAACATGGAATCATATATAGATGACATGATTGTCAAAAGTCAGCAAGAGGGAGACCATGTTAGTGATTTGAGAGAAACCTTTGAAACTCTCAGGAAGTACAAGCTGAAGCTGAACCCCAAAAAATGTGTCTTTGGTGTTTTACCGGGGAAGTTCTTAGGCTTCTTAGTGGATCAGAGGGGCATAGAAGCCAATCCTTAGAAAATCCAAGCTATTCTGGACATGAGGTCCCCGTCCAAGATAAAGGAAGTTCAGCGCCTGGCGGGTTGCTTAGCTGCCCTTGGATGTTTCTTGTCTAAGTCGGGAGACAAGTGTCATCATTTTTTTGCTACCATCAAGAAGAAAGCCAAGTTTGAATGGACAGCAGAAGCTAATCAAGCACTTCAGAAAGTCAATGATCACCTTCGTCAGCTACCAAGGTTGGTCAGTCCAGCCAAGGGGGAAAAACTGTTCGTATACTTGGCCGTGTCCCCCCGGCCAGGCCGTAAGTGCTATTTTGCTGGCGGAGAGAGACTTAGTGCAAATCCCAATATTCTTTGTGAGTCATGTGCTCAAGGACGCGGAATGTAGATACACGCCAGTCGAGAAGTTTGGATTGGCACTTGTCATGGCCAGCAGGAAGTTGAGGCCTTACATTTTGGCTCACAATATACTAGTCTATACTGACCAACCTCTGAAGCAAGTCTTACAAATGATGGAAGCCGCTGGACGAATGCTGAAGTGGGCTGTTGAATTGAACATGTTTGACATATCTTTTGAACCAAGGAAAGCTATTAAAGGGCAAGCCTTAGTGGTGGGCGCGGATGTGTCGTGTGCACCGCACCCGGCCAAAGATAAAATTTCTCCTACTCTCTTTTACAATTAAATGTAGAAGGGAAGTAAGGTTCGTATCCACAGGGAAACAGGGACAAGTTTAATATCTAGCGTGAATCAATACCTAGATGACTCTAAAGGTCGAGTAACCTAATAACAAGGGGGGTTTTCAAATAGAGTTTTAAACAAACTAAAATTAACTAGCAACTAAATAAAATGAGAAATCAATATGAGAAGATCTTGAATCCGATTAACATCCACTTCAATTCATTATCGATCCTTGAACCTCCACTCTAATTATTTCCATAATTATCTATTGTTGAGAATCAATCTCGTGTTCTCCTTATTCCTAGTTGAATAGCACGATCAGCGTGACTATAAAACCCTAACTAAAGGATAACCTAGTCCGATCGCGTCTAAGTTCAATCCAATAGCAAAGCAATAAACACAAGAGAACCAACGGACACCTGCTAACGTCATACAAGCGATAAACATTCAACAGTTGATTCAATTTCCCCAAGAAATAACCAAGACGATCTGCATCTAAGTTACTTCCTAGTTTGCTACCAATTGATAAAAGAATAAAACAATCCGATTCTATTCTTAAATCTAGCATTAGATTAATTACACAATCAAACTAGTAACGTTCCTAGCATAATCATGCAAAAATCATAGAAAGCAAGCATAGAAATTAAACCATAATCAAAGGAACTAAATAGAGAGGAAAGATCTCACAATAATGCTTGAAGCTTCATATTAATCTCGTTCAAGAACGGTTCAAGCTACAATCGGCATATCAATAGCCAATTCCATAATTGAAATCCCTAAAAACTAAACTAGAAAATAAAAACTAAAAAGAGAAGATAAGAAGAGAAGAATGGAGTGTTTGATATTCTCTCTCCTCAAGTGTGTGTCCCCCAAGGTCCAAAAACAAAGTTTAGTATTTATACTAAGGCTCAAAAGTCAGCCGACACTTACACCGACCTAGGGGTCGCGAGGTGCGAAGTAGGTCGCACCGTGCGAAGAGTTGCTGCCTCCAACACGAGCTGAAGAGCTGGGGCAGGCCAAGAGGTCGCACCGTGCGAAGAACCTCGCGAGGTGCGAGCGAGCGGAGTCGCGAGGTGCGACCTAGCTCGCGAGGTGCGAGCGCCGCCTCGGCCCGCTGCTTGCGCGCGCGCCGCTTGCGATGAGGGAGCGCCGGGCCGGTAATGGCCGTGCGATGAGGGAGCGCCGGGCGACGAGCGCCGGGCCGGCATGGGCCGTGCAATGCTTGCTGGTGTCTTCTTTGGATGGACGAGGTCGCTGGGTAGGCTTGCGGTAATGCTTGTGTCTTGGCTTAGCGATGCATGGCTTGAGCTTGCGATGATTGCAATTATGCTACGATGCTACATTTCCCGAGCACTCCAAAGACAACTTCAATCACAACATCATTCAAATGCATTTCACCTTGAAAGCTCGGAATACATGACGTTAACACAAATTATCTCGCAAAGCTCCGAACTTCCGCTAAGGGCTAAATAAAACACGAATGTTAACAATTACAATCAAACCCCTAGCAAAGTGCACCTAAAGTAACGTACATACACCGTATAACATGAGCGTATCAAATACCCCCACACTTGAACTTTACTCGACCTCGAGTAAACTCAAAATGAGGATCACCAAAAGGATCTTCACCCAAATTATCAACACCAACCTACACTCTCCATCAACTATATCATCATCATCACATCTTATCAACATCCGCTCAAAACCTAAACGTAAGGGACGAGGATTCCCCCACACTTAGATTCAAGCTCACCTGAAATATATAAAGACGTAACAACAACAATAACCAGCAACGCCAACAAACATCAAAATGTCAGCTCATGACACACTAAACTATCAGCTCTCCTAAACCTCCAAAAGATGATCTAAAACTACTACTACTACAACTAACTTAGAATAGCAAGCCATGGAACAAAGACAAAAAGGGATAAATTCCATGCTTACTCCCAAAAACAAACAATCAACCAAAAGAATGTGAAAGCCAAAATAAATCTTCACAAAATCAAGGATGAAATAACCAACCTAAACCCGAAAACGCTTTCCACCTTATGACACCATCTCCGGCAAATGAGTTTTCAAAGTACAAAATTCTCTCTTAATCTCTCATTTTGCCTAGGAGCCCTTTCGGGTTTTCATCCTAGCTTCTCACATTTTTTTCCATCTCTCTTCTTTTTCCGGCTCACAAAACTCACCCGCTCAACTAGCTCTTTTTTGCATAGGCCGCCCTTTCGGGTTTTCGACCTATCCGAGCCCCCAATTTTGCCCGAGTCGCCCGCCCTTGCGGGTTTTCAACTCAGCGGGATTCTTTTCATCACTTTTTTTTTTATATTCTTTTTTTTTCATTTTTTTTTTCATTTTCAATTTTTTTTTTTCAAATTGAAAGTAATATATACAACATAGATACATGAGAATGAGAATACCCTCCCCCCTACTTAAACTACACATTGTCCTCAATGTGTCGACAATTAGAAGAAAAAGTAAACTGAAAATGGGGGGGGGAATTTGAAAATCGGGTAAATCGAAGATCGAATGCTCAAAACTCATGAAAAGCAATCCGTCAAACTCAAACTTCTTAACAACACCAACTCAAATCTCATAAATCAACTCACAACCCTCTCCCTCGAATCACTCAAACAAATGATAAGTTCAAAAGTTTTGAATTTGTGAGATTTGCTCCTAGCTTAAGAGATCGAAAAGATACATTAACAATCTCAATCCTCTAGTGTTACCAACTCCTAGCTATTGAAGTCCTCCCAACGAGTTTTCTTTTGTGGATTTTGGTTCCAAGCGGATTAAGATTGGTTGTGGATCTTTTTTAGTGGGTGGGCGGTGGGTGAAAGAAAATTTATTGTGGTGGTGGAAATTTGATGAGAAAATAAAGGAAAAGAAAGAAAATAAAGGGGTCACGGGTTGCCTCTCGAGAAGCGCTGTTGTTTAAAGTCGTGAGCCCGACTTAATACCTTGAGCTCAAAAATTGGGCTTGTGCTCCATATGTGACAATGGTGGCTCCATGTCAACCTCCAATGCAAGTACCTGCAAAACAAATTGAGAAGAAGTCTTGCAATGCATCGTTAGTGGTTCAGTTTCAAAACAAGGTGGTAAATCAGGAGGCTTTTTCCGCTCTTTCAACTCCGGCACCATAACCTGCATGTTAGTAGGAGACGCACAATCCTCAACCAAGACATCATCAACATTAATCGACTCATCAACCTCGCTCAATATCAAGAACATCATGCAAAAACGAGTCAACAATGTTAATAGAGCAAAGAAGGTTATCATCCTTAATCAAAGGCTTAGAATCATTGATTTTAAACGCCTCTACCTTTCCCTCAAATTCCATGGTCAAAGAACCAGCGCAAACATCAATTTTAGTGCAAGATGTTTTCAAGAAAGGTCGCCCCAAAAGGATGGGGGCGGCATGCTTATCAGGTTCCATCTCCAAAACATAAAAATCAGCAGGAAATCGCAATTTCCCTACCTTAACTAACACATCCTCTAATTTACCCCTAGGATAAACATTGGATCTATCAGCTAATTGAATCACCACACCAGTTTCATGCAAATTGCCAAGTTTTAAAGACTTATACAACGAATATGGAATCACATTAATTGACGCACCTAAGTCTAACATGGCTTTAGGAAACATGGTGTCACCTATAGTACATGGGATGATAAACATGCCTGGGTCATTGCACTTTTGAGGTAATTTCTTTTGAAAGATAGCAGAGACATGCTCGCTAGCCTCCACTTTTTGCACTCCCTTTCGTTTTTGCTTTCTTTTCGAAGTACACAATTCTTTAAGGAACTTAGCATACCTAGGTACTTGATTTAAAGCATCAAAAAGGGGAATGTTTACCTCACATTTACGAAAGATTTCGTAAATGTCTTTATTGCGCTCCGCATTGCGGGTTTCTCTCAATGCCTCGGGAAATGGTGGCTCTGGTTCATATGGTGGAGGAGGTGATTTTTGGACTTTCTCCTCTTGTTGAGGTGGGAATGATTTACAATCTGTTGTCGGTTCATGCTCGATCACCTCTTCCACTATCTCTTTGTCTCGAACCACCAACCTCTCTTTGCTTGCAATTTTCGCTCCACTCCTCAATGTGATAGCACTCACGTTCATTTTAGGGTTGAGTTCTGTTTGGGATGGCAACCTCATCGAATCCCTAGCCTCTAACTTGGTTACAGCTCCTGCAATTTGGCTTACTTGGTTCTCCAAGTTCTTGATGCTCGATCGAGTTTCCTCTTGGAACTGCACCATGTTACCCTGCATGTTAGTCACATTTTTAGTTAAAACATTTAACAATTCTTCAGTGGACATGCTAGAGCTCGAGTCTTGGCCTTGGGGCCTAGGATAAGGGTGTGGTTGTGGCCTGTTATAGTGCTGTTGTTGATGTTGATTGCCAAATCTGAAGTTAGAATGATCTCTCCTCCCTTGCTCGGAAGCATAGGAGTAGGGATCATGTCTCTGTAATGCTTGTTGGCCTTGAAAACCTACAGCTTTGACCTCTTCCCTAAATTCTTCTTGCATTTGAGGGCAAACATCAGTATGATGATCTAAAGAACAAATTTTACAAACTTTTACCTGTTGAACTCTATTGTTCTTTACCATGAACTCACGCATCATCGATGTAAGAGCTTGTACTTGATCCTCGGTCTTTGAAGAGCTAGAACCTGGACTTTCAACATTTGTTCTACGATGATTCGATCTTCTACTGAACTGTCTCGAGCCTTCAGCTAGTTCTTCAATGAGTTCTCTAGTCAGCGGTTGGGGTTTTGTTTATGAAAGAACCTCCACTAGCAGCATTCACCATTCGCACATCTTCGTCAGAAGAACCATTGTAAAAGTACAGAATGAGGTCTTCATCAGAATAGCCATGATATGGACAACTAGCACAAAGTCTCTTGAACCTCTCCCAATATTCGTAGAAAGACTCATCGTGATTCTGCTCAATATTGCTGATTTCCTTCTTTAATGTTGATGACTTAGAAGCTGGAAAGAACTTCTCAAGAAATCGCTTCTTCATTTCAACCCAAGTGGAAATGCAACCAGGAGGAAGATAATATAACCAATCTTTAGCTCCATCCTTCAAAGCAAAAGGAAAAGCTCTCAACTTGATTTGTTCATCCTTTGCTCCACTTGGTTTCATGCCAGTACAAACCACGTGAAACTCCGAAAGAAATTTGTTTGGATCTTCTCCATTGAGCCCATGGAACGAAGGAAGCAAGTGTATCAACCCCGACTTCAATTCAAAATTAGTGCCTTCATCAAGAGCCGGAAATGAGATGCACAATGGTTGTTGATCAAGGTTAGGAGCCGTGAGCTCCCTCAAGGTACGAGTTTCAATTCTCGGAGGCATCGCTTCCTCCACTTCAGCGTTAAAAGATGATTCTTGAAAATTTTCGCGCAAAATGTTTCTCCACCTGAAAAGAGTCAATTCTAATTCGGGATCGTAATGCAAAGATTCTTTGTTAGTAGTACGAGTGTTAACCATAAACAAAGAGCACAAGCAATACAATCCAAAAACACATGCTATATACAAACAAGTAACACCGTTTCCCCGGCAACGGTGCCAAAATTTGGTGGGCGCGGATGTGTCGTGTGCACCGCACCCGGCCAAAGATAAAATTTCTCCTACTCTCTTTTACAATTAAATGTAGAAGGGAAGTAAGGTTCGTATCCACAGGGAAACAGGGACAAGTTTAATATCTAGCGTGAATCAATACCTAGATGACTCTAAAGGTCGAGTAACCTAATAACAAGGGGGGTTTTCAAATAGAGTTTTAAACAAACTAAAATTAACTAGCAACTAAATAAAATAAGAAATCAATATGGGAAGATCTTGAATCCGATTAACATCCACTTCAATTCATTATCGATCCTTGAACCTCCACTCTAATTATTTCCATAATTATCTATTGTTGAGAATCAATCTCGTGTTCTCCTTATTCCTAGTTGAATAGCACGATCAGCGTGACTATAAAACCCTAACTAAAGGATAACCTAGTCCGATCGCGTCTAAGTTCAATCCAATAGCAGCAATAAACACAGAGAACCAACAGACCTGCTAACGTCATACAAGCGATAAACATTCAACAGTTGATTCAATTTCCCCAAGAAATAACCAAGACGATCTGCATCTAAGTTACTTCCTAGTTTGCTACCAATTGATAAAAGAATAAAACAATCCGATTCTATTCTTAAATCTAGCATTAGATTAATTACACAATCAAACTAGTAACGTTCCTAGCATAATCATGCAAAAATCATAGAAAGCAAGCATAGAAATTAAACCATAATCAAAGGAACTAAATAGAGAGGAAAGATCTCACAATAATGCTTGAAGCTTCATATTAATCTCGTTCAAGAACGGTTCAAGCTACAATCGGCATAGCAATAGCCAATTCCATAATTGAAATCCCTAAAAACTAAACTAGAAAATAAAAACTAAAAAGAGAAGATAAGAGAGAAGAATGGAGTGTTTGATATTCTCTCTCCTCAAGTGTGTGTTTTCAAGGTCAAAAACAAAGTTTAGTATTTATACTAAGGCTCAAAAGTCAGCCGACACTTACACCGACCTAGGGGTCGCGAGGTGCGAAGTAGGTCGCACCGTGCAAAGAGTTGCTGCCTCCAACACGAGCTGAAGAGCTGGGGCAGGCCAAGAGGTCACACCGTGCGAAGAACCTCGCGAGGTGCGAGCAGGCAGGTCGCGAGGTGCGACCTAGCTCGCGAGGTGCGAGCTGCCTCGGCCCTGCTTGCTGCGAGCGCGCGCTGGCTTGCGATGAGGGAGCGCTGGGCTGGCATGGGCTGTGCGATGAGGGAGCGCTGGGCGACGAGCGCTGGGCTGGCATGGGCTGTGCGATGCTTGCGTGTGCTGCTGGATGGACGAGGCTGCTGGGTAGGCTTTCGGTAATGCTTGTGTGCTGGCTTGGCGATGCATGGCTTGGGCTTGCGATGATTGCAATTATGCTACGATGCTACATTTCCCGAGCACTCTAAAGACAACTTCAATCACAACATCATTCAAATGCATTTCACCTTGAAAGCTCGGAATACATGACGTTAACACAAATTATCTTGCAAAGCTCCGAACTTCCGCTAAGGGCTAAATAAAACACGAATGTTAACAATTACAATCAAACCCCTAGCAAAGTGCACCTAAAGTAACGTACATACACCGTATAACATGAGCGTATCACTTAGCAGATTTTATAGTTGAGCTCACTCGGCCAACCATAGAACCAATACCTAATCCAGCAGAAGGAAGGAAGCATTGGACGCTCATGGTTGATGGATCGTCCACTGTCAATGGATGTGGGGCAGGAATTATTTGTCAATCTCCAGAGGGAGATAAATTTGAATATGCACTGAGGTTCCAATTCCAAGCGTCCAATAACGAAGCGGAATATGAAGCGCTTCTGGCTGGGATCAAGATGTGTAAGGCGGCTGGGGCTTTAGAGATTGAGGCCAAAATCGGACTCTCTCTTAGTCGTCAATCAAGTCAATGGAGATTTTGAAAGCAAAGAAGCGCCAATGAGCAAATATATGCGTCTGATCAAAGATGAGATTGAGCCATTAAAACGATTTGTTCTCGACCAAGTACCAAGGTCAGAAAATCATCAAGCAGATGCTCTCTCAAAATTGGCCAGCTCAGCTAACGGTGATGCACAAAGAACAGTGTTTTGGGAGGTTAAACCAAAAAAGAGTATTGACCAAGAACAAGTTATGTTTCTTAGCATAGGGGAAGTTTGGATGGATCCTATAATAGAATTCAAGAAGACGAGACGGCTGCCTTCAGATCCTGTAGAGGCTAAGTACGTAAAAGCCCGAGACAAGTGGTTTGAATTGTGGGATGAAACCCTTTACAAGAAGTCATTCAATCGTCCTCTCCTCAAGTGTATCACCAGGGAAGACGGACAAGAAGTGCTGAAGGAACTCCATGAAGGAGCTTGTGCATCCCACATTGGGGGAAAAGGCTCTAATGACTGGGTATTACTGGCCTACCTTAAAGGAAGATGCTATTGCCTATGCAAAGAAGTGCGATAGTTGTCAGAAACACGGAAATCTGCATCAGAAGCCATCCAACTACTTAACTCCCATCTTGTTCCCACTGCCTTTTGCCAAATGGGGCATGGACATTCTGGGACCTTTCCCTGTAGCTGCTGGGCAAAAGAAGTTTGTAATCGTAGCTGTGGACTACTTCACTAAATGGATAGAGGCTGAAGCCATGCGGGGTATAACAACGAATGATGTCAAGGGCTTTATTTGGAAGAGCATAATAACTCGATTTGGCATGCCGCAGTTCATCGTCTTCGATAATGGTCCACAGTTTGAAACGCGGGCTGCGATACAAGGGTTGCGACACAAGGGCTGCGGTTATCTGAAAACCGCAGCCCTTCACACTAATGGGCTGCGGTTAGGCAAAAAACGCAGCCCTTCACACTAAAGGGCTGCGGTTTTTGGGCTAACCGCAGCCCTTGGGCCGTATTAATCCATGTTTATTCTCCCAGCCCCAGTCCACGTTACTCACCTCTCTCATTATCTCTCTCGCGCTCTAACCCAAACCCTACCGCTCTTCTTCTTCTTCCCCACTCTGTTTCTTTCTCTCATACTCTCTCCCCACAATCCTGAACTCAAAAAAGTCTGAGAGAATCTAATTGAACTCAATCTTTCAAGTTTCCTCCTCCAAGTTTCCATCTTTTGCGTCGTCGAAACAAATTTCTCTCTCCTAGGGTTTCATTCGCAATCTTCCCTTAATCATGGAACCGGAACAGGCAACACAGGTGCCGGAAACCGTAGCAAATTTCTTCTCTCTGATTTTCAATTTCAGTCTTAATTTTCGCTTCCCATTCGCTGTCTCCTCTCCTTTCCCATTCGGCTCCTTCATCTTCTTCACTCTTATTATTCAATCATCATCATAATCTCTCCAATTTTCCCTCTATCCTAGGGTTTTCAGGTGAAGTATTTTGGGTTCGTTTCTTCGCTAATTGGGTTCGTTTCTTCAACACCTTCCTTCTCCATTTGAAGCAGCGTGTGAGAGCAGAAAAATGGCGGATGCAGCGAAGCCTTCCTTCTCCTTTCGCCTTCTCCACCGCCTTTTGCTTCGCCGTCACCAACTAGACCATTTTATCAACAACGCACTGCTGACTGCACCATTAATGTTGATTCGAACACTTTCAAAGCAGAAAACTCCATTTTTCATCTCTCCAGTTCTTCATCATTGTAGCAAAAAACTGCCCATTAATCAATTTGGTGAATTCTCGGCTTTTACTATCTATTTACTCATTATTTTTCTTCGTTAATTTGGCAATGGATCGATGCATTTATTTAAGTTGGTATTATTGTTTAGACACATAACTAAACTGTTAGTGCAATTTTTGTGATTGAGTTTGAGTTATGTTTAAATTTTGTGTCGATTGACGAATTGATGCTAATTTTTGTGTTTAATTATTCCTGATTTTGGTGATTGATGATTCTAGGTCTTGATTTTTAGTTGAGCTTGTGTTATAGCATATTTTCTGGTGATTAAGCTTCTCATATTGAATTTGTTGCCTGAAATTATTATTTTAGAGTTTTGATTATGATGTACCTATCTATGAACTTAACTACTCCTTTGTTTAAGAGTATGTGGAACTTTGATGTGAGAAAAAGAGTCCCTAATTCTGTGAGATTTTGTTCTCTTTCATGTTCTTTTGGGTTTGACAAAGAATTATGCTCAAGTTCAGAAGGGATATCCGTGTGGGCCAGTTGCTATTGTAGTTTCTTTTGCTCTGTTTTACTAGTCTTTTTATGTTATTTTCTTAGTCTCTAAGGTGTTGTGCGATCGGCAAGTAATTTGATACCGCAACATCAACAAAGACAAGCAAATGTTGACCAACTAGTTTCGTTTTTGTCTCCCCTTCCCCTCTTCAAATTCCCCGATGTGTTATGTTCATTGCGTTAAACCCGGATGTTCTCCATCTCGAGATTACCTTGTTAATTGTCCTATACGCAACCGATATTACAATTGTTTTTGTAGTTACTACATAGTAAAGTGGAATTCTTTGTTACAAACTGTAGAAATGATAGTTTTAGATTATCATAGAGACTCTTGATGTGATGGATATAATGTGAGACAATGAAATCTATACCTAGCTTATGTTTTAACTAAGAGACTAGCTGTTTCTTCCTATTGCCTTTTGTTAGCCTACATTCTCCTATTTGTGCCTTTTGTAATGTGCAAGAGTGGAAGTTGATTGAATTTTCCGTGTATCTTTTGTTCAATGCTATCTTGTTTTAGCACTTTTTGTATCTCACATAATTCCTTCTGTCTTTTGTGTGTGTGTGTGTGTGTGTGTGTGTGTGTGTGTGTGATGCGAGAATACAATTACCGAGAAAATGTCTCACTTCCTCTCTCCTCTTCGGCGCTGACGCTCAACCGGCAACACTCCCTCCTCACTGCAGGTGGTTGTTCATCATCGCGATGTCGGCTCGCCGGAGATCGGCACTGCCTCTTATCTCTCTTTCCTCTGTTCTTTGTGCTACTGTTCTCCCCCCGCCGTTGCTCGCGCACCGCCGTCGCAAGCCGGCGCCGCTGTCAACTTCCTTCTCCGGCTCTATTCTGATGGTGCATTTCTCGTTTGGTTAGGTTTTCTTTCCGTATCTCTTCGATTAATTGGTACTTCGACTAAATTTTCTTTTCTAATTTTTCTAATGGTTAGGTTTTCTTTCCATATTTCTTCGATTAATTGGTTTGGTTTTTGATGTAATCTTTCTACTTGTTTTTTGCTGTGATTTGATGATTTTCGTTTTGTTATTTGAATGAAACCCTAGAATTACTGTAAAATTGTTGAAATGAGGTGTGTGAGTAGTTAATGTGTTTTTATTTGTTCTTGATAATTTAGGGATTTTGATTCCATGTCTTTTAATTCTTGAATGTCTTCTGCATTTTAGATTTTGGTAGGTTAGTTTGACAATTAAACAGAATTTATCTACTAAAAGAGTTAACTGCCAAAATCAACAGATGGTGCAACTTAGGGCAGACACTTCTGCATTCTAGATTTCGTTTTAGGTTTCTTAGTTAGTTTGCTATATATAACCATTGTCGTGTTGTCTTACGGGTTGTTTTTATGTATATAAATGATAATGTTTATAGATTATTGGATTATTCATTGTAAAGTAGTCATTTGGATGAAACTAGTCAATTAGGTATGTGGTAATTTGAATTAGAATGCTCAATTGGTCAATTAGGTATGTGGAATTGGATTGGTCAAAAATATGAGAGTGGATGGTTTTGGGAGATGATTGTTGATATTTTTATGTGTATGATATAGTCTTTATTTGTGTATAGAGTATGATTAATTATGCTTTAAGTGGAAATCGGACGAACTTTTGAAGATTGATAATGAGGGACTCTACATATGAAGCGAAGAGGAGAGAATTGTTGCATATTCACTTTTTATGTATCTCTTAAGTATGAGAAAAGGTATGTCTTATTCTCATTCTTTTTATCGAGTTTTGTTTTAGAAATTGGAACCCTTAATCCGAAGTTGATTGTTCGAGGATGAACCTTATGTATCCCCTTTCCCTCTTAGTTGAAGATGATTGTTCGAGGAATTAGTATGGGCATTGTATCCCCCTTTGGGATCATGGTGCTGGTTTTGTTCAATTGTTTTTTTGCCCTTATTGCTTGCTTTTATGCTTAAAGTTCGTGAATTTAGTTAGTGTTTGATTTGGCATGTCATTTAACTATCATCTTGGCCCTATTTTATAAGTTGTCTTGTCATGCTCTCTCACTACTCGAAGGATATTTGCATACCTCATAAAGCATCTTCACATGTTCTCGAAAGAGTTTCTCCAAGTCAGATTCTTCCAAATCATGATTGGATGCACGCCCTTGCGGATCTTTCTTAAATTTAGGTTTTGACTCGGTCCAAGATGCCTAGTAATAGGAATTGCAGTTAATATTTAACATGAACACGCCACTGATCTAATGAGAGTGCTAGAAAAACTCAATTTAAGCAACTAGAATGCAAATACACAATCAAAGGGATATAGATAAAACATATGAGAAGTCGAGATGTTAATTCGTAAGATAAAAGCATCGACATAATTTAGCACACAATTACTTCAAGGTGACAATCTTTATAAAAAAAAAGGTGCACAGATTGTGCAATGAACCACTGAACCATGATTAATATATGGAGCTATGTAACTCCAATATTTTCTATTTGGTGGTTAGTCTTGCACTTTTGAAATGGGCGGACAAGGAACATAAATGACAGCACTAAACAGCAATCTGGTAACCCAAATTTTACCTCAGAACTTTTTATTTTCTCAACTAGTAATGCTTGATATGATGCAGCTGCTTCCTTTCTTTGAACCTTCAATCTTACTCTTTCCATCTCTTGCTCATCCTTTTCCTTTCTCTTTCGAAGCTCTCTCTCTTTTTCATTCAACTTTGCCTGCAAATGTTGCATTTGCGCAACACATTGAGGACCCCCCAAAAGCATTAGAAAATTTTCAACTGAACAATCACACTAAAGAAAAGCTAAGAATGTCTCACTAGCACTCTAACTAGCCTAAAAATTTGTACAGAAAATGAGAAATTCCTAAGTTGAATGATTATGAAGGCTCCATCATCTCGCCTGTCGCCATTCCAAGTCTCTCCACTTCATGCTTTACCGCTTCATTCAGGGCTGAATATAAATCCGCAAATGATTCAGTGACCTTAGAAACGATTTAGAAGGTCAAATGTTGATGTATCAACCTCTAACTATCTAGAAAGGGGAAAGACACTCCCAGAGTCGCAATTAAAGTGGGTATTCTTGTGAAAATTTCTTGTTTTTAAATGGAATCAAGATACTTGAGATATTTATATACTCGAGAGTTTAATATTGCCTCGATACTGAATCCGCTGTTCAAACCTTGGTTTGCTCTTATCCCTGTTTAATGATATACTATACAGATCAAACAGGACATGAGACTCACCATCTCGCAACTGAGCTTGTTGTTCCATGGTCTGTAATCGAAGCTTGAGTTCTGTGTTTTCACTTGATAGACCAGTTGTGTCTCGAAACAACAAAATTATAGAAAAGTAAGCACATACAGAATTACCAGTGAGGATACTTAAATGCCTTAAACCTCCAGGATACTACAAATTTGTATTTGTACGTCTATAAAAGGGATAAATTAACAAGCAAATCTGTGAAGTTACCTATGACATGTATGGTATGACTCCAGCAAATATACCTGATACAAAGTGAGCTGTGCAGAAAGAGTGGTTGCTTCAGTTTGAAGAGTCTGGACTTTTGAAAGCTTCAGTCACGTATCTACAAACGCACATCATAGACCTTTCTTACTGCAGTTGCTAATTTTTATATAACAATGCAGCATTAAATATAACATCGACCTTTAATAAGTCATCATATAGCCAAGATTTTGTACCAATTGAATCCAGACTAAACATACACATACTATTAATTAGCATTAAAATAGTCTTCACTGTATAGTAAGTTAGTACCTTTAATAAGTCATCATATAGCCAAGATTTTGTACCAATTGAATCCAGACTAAACATACACATACTATTAATTAGCATTAAAATAATCTTCACTGTATAGTAAGTTAGTAACTGCCACCCACATGTTTCTGTACATTTCTTGTTGTTGGGAATTTTTCAATTGTGAGGCAATAGGGGTCAAATGCCTTCAATTGGTATGTTATGTGGTGTAATTTGTAAATTTTATTTTCTTTTAAGGGTTATTATTAGGTGCCTTTGCCACTACATTAGAAAATTTGAAGTTCTCATAACTGAGTTATACCAAGACTGATGATGTTTGATGCTGTTTCTGATAAAAACTTGCAGTGGAGAACATGTGAAGGTAAGGAAGACAAGGTTGGTGTACTTAGCTTGTCCAACTGTGCTGCTAGCTATTGTGTTCAACGGGAACCATTTCTTGCGAGGCTTAACAAGATCCTTTGCATCTTATGCATGTGGTGTATCACTCTGCTTAATGTAAGACAAGTTCATGTTTGTATAACAATAATTAGAATGTAAGTAAAAGTTTTGTCAATATTTTTGCAGTATGTTTTATACACATGTAATTTAATCTATATTTATGTAAAAAACATAATTTGCAATGAAAAATGATACTTATATATATATATAACTGTTTGGGAACATTTAGGACTAAAAAATGAAAAAAAAAAAATTTATTTTTTTTGGGTCACAAGGGCTGCGGTCGGGGCAAAAACCGCAGCCCTTGGTGGGTTAAGGGCTGCGGTTAAGGGCCAAAACCGCAGCCCTTAAACCACCAAGGTCTGCGGTTTTGGCCCTCAACCGCAGCCCTTAACCCACCAAGGGCTGCGGTTTTTGCCCCGACCGCAGCCCTTAACGCGCTAAGGGCTGCGGTTAAAAACCGGAGCCCTTCCTAAATGCCAAGGGCTGCTAGTCCAATGGCTGTGGTCAAAAAACGCAGCCCTTGGGCCCCTTTTGACCGCAGCCCTTAGGCTTTTTTCCTCTAGTACCAAGGTCAGAAAATCAACAAGCAGATGCTCTCTCAAAATTGGCCAGTTCAGCTGACAGTTATGCACAAAGAACAGTGTTTTGGGAGGTTAAACCAAAAAAGAGTATTGACCAAGAACAAGTTGTGTTTCTCAGCAGAGGGGAAGTTTGGATGGATCCTATAATAGAATTCAAGAAGACGGGACGACTGCCTTCAGATCCTGTAGAGGCTAAGTACGTAAAAGCCCGAGATAAGTGGTTTGAATTATGGGATGAAACCCTTTACAAGAAGTCATTCAATCGTCCTCTCCACAAGTGTATCTCCAGGGAAGACGGACAAGAAGTGCTGAAGGAACTCCATGAAGGAGCTTGTGCATCCCACATTGGGGGAAGAGCATTGGGGGAAAAGGCTCTAAGGACTGGGTATTACTGGCCTACCTTAAAGGAAAATGCTATTGCCTATGCAAAGAAGTGCGACAATTGTCAGAAACACGGAAATCTGCATCAGAAGCCGTCCAACTACTTAACTCCCATCTTGTTCCCACTGCCTTTTGCCAAATGGGGCATGGACATTCTGGGACCTTTCCCTGTAGTCGCTGGGCAAACGAAGTTTGTAATCGTAGCTGTGGACTACTTCACTAAATGGATAGAGGCTGAAGCCATGCGGGGTATAACAACGAATGATGTCAAGGGCTTTATTTGGAAAAGCATAATAACTCGATTTGGCATGCCGCAGTCCATCGTCTTCGATAATGGTCCACAGTTTGAAACGCCTAAGCTGAAAGATTGGTTGGCAAAAAGGGAAATCAAAGCTAACTTTGTCTAGCCGTCCACCCACAAGCTTAATGGGCAAGTAGAGTCGTTCAACAAAATTCTATCGAACGACATCAAGAAAAAGCTGGACAACGCCAAGGGTCTATGGGTGGAAGAATTACAGCTGGTGTTATGGTCCATCAAAACCACGGCTAAAAACTCTACAGGAGAGACACCCTTCATATTGGTCAATTGTACTGAAGTTGTCTTGCCCATTGAGATTGAAGAACACACCCTAAGAGTCATGTTGTACATAGAGGAAGCCAATTGGGCTACATTACGCACGGCCTTGGACCAAGTAACAGAGGTCAGGGGCAATGCGCTGCTAAGAATGCAACTGTACAAGTTGAGAATGGCTCGGGACTTTAACAAGAGAGTCGCTGGACGACCACTCAAGGTAGGGGATCTGGTTCTACGGAAGATGGAGGTTGTTGGACGAGCTAAAGAGTTGGGGAAGCTGACGCTAAATTGGGAAGAACCCTATCTGATCGTCCAGGAAGTGTGAAGCAGAACATTTTGTCTCCAAGACATGGATGGGCGACCAATACAGCGCACCTGGAACTCCGACACTTTGAAGAAGTACCACGTCTGACTGCCAAGAATGCTACAAGTAGTTTGTAATCTCAAACAAGTGCCACGGCACAAACAAGAGAAACAATAATTGTATACATGTATCTTGACACTTGGTCAAGTAAAATTCATATAATACAATCTCTACTTCCTCCTCATATATATTGTTCCTCTATTTTTTACTAAGTTGTTCACTTTGGGGCATTTTTACCACCAGTTAGTCTAGTGGTCTAAAAGTGACATTAACTTGGACAAAATTACAAAGAATAATAAAACGTCCAAAGTAAAAGATAGACAATGAACTTCAAAACAGGGGATACCCATTTCTCTGACGAACATCACTCCCTCAAAGAGACCTGCCAAAGTGTAGTAAACCTAAAGGGTGCATCACACATATGGCCAACCAATTGACAAAAATCTCTAGTAAGAGAAACGTCAGGGTCTCTAAAAGGGAAGCTGCCTAGAAGTAAGCAAACCTTAGTAAAGGAATCTTACTCTCAAATGTAAGGACAACTAAGTAGTAAAGGCCCTAGTAAGGGTTCACTACTTCAAGACGAGCATTGCTTCCTCAAGAAAGCCGACCAAACCATGGTTTGTCCATAAACAACGATATATAAATTGCCAACAAATATCTAAGCTCGTCCTAAACGAAAGAGTTTACGTTGGCTCGGCCAATGTTGGCCGCTCTCCTTCTTGGTGCAAAGGTCGTCCATAATACAAGGATGAGCTAAGCCCAAGAAGGGGGGGATACAACTAAAACCTTGGAACTTTTAGGACGAGTCAAGTTTGAGGGACGAGCCACAATTATACTTAGCTTCTTTGAGGAAAGTCTGAAGATCGTCCAAAGACAAGGATGAGACTCACCCTTTCCTTAACTGAGATAGAAGGCCGTTCAAAAATCTGGACGAGCCACAATTATACTTGGCTTCATTGAGGAAAGTCTGAAGATCGTCCAAAGACAAGGATGAGACTCATCGTTTCCTTAACTAAGTTTCAAGATCGTCCAGAGATAAGGACGAGCCACATTTTTACTTGGCTTCTTTAAGGAAAGATGAAAACCGTCCAAAGCAGGACGAAATTCACCCTTCCCTTAACCAAGCCTGAAGACCGTCCAAAAACAAGGACGACACTCACTCGAAAGCAGGACGAGCTTTACTTGCATTAATGTACGAAAAACTATGAAGATTGCTAAATTATGTTGCAAAGAAGTGCAATAAAAACAAGGACAAGAATGGGCAAAAAGTCATTTCATTATATACTCGTCAAAAATGATTACAACTTAGTCTATAAAGCAAAAAGAAAAGAAAGACTAAGCTACAACGGCAAACAAGCCAAGAAACTTACAAGAATAAACCTAAAGCTAGGCACTTCATTCAGCACCTGTTCCTTGGTCATCCTCAGGAGACTCTTCCTTGTCAGTAACCTCTTCATCTGAGTCTAGGAATTCAGGAGGCTCTTGAGCAGTCACCATTACACGGTGGACGCTCTCCTGAAATTCCAGACGCCGGACAAAGCTGGGGATGTCATGAGGCTCTGCCAGCATTTCAAAGGCCTTGATGGCCCAGTCCTTGGACGTCTCAATGACCTGTTTATGGCCTTCCTTGGCGTCCTCAAAGGCCTGGACCGTTTCCTTCTTCAGCCGAGCATTTCGAGCCCTTAGAAGGATATTCTCCCTTCTAAGTTGAACAGCGGCCAAAAGGGCAGTATCTCTCTCGCCTCTCAACTCAGTTGAGACGGTGTCCAAGGCCAGTTTCAATTTATCCTGATCCTTGTACAGCTGGTTGATGGTGACGAGATACTGTTGGTTGTTAGCCTCGAGTGTGGCCGACCGTTTTTCCCAAGCTTCCCTTGATTGACGGTAAAGAGTCTCCGCCATCTCAATGTCATGAATGGCCTTGTCGCCGGCCGTTGTAGCTTGATGGACGAGCTGCTTATTCTCCTTCCTAAGCTCCCTCGCCCATTCCTTAGTTAAAATACTGCGAGCCAGGAGCTGGAACAACGGAGATCAACCAAGTCATTAGACGAGTGGTAAAAAAAAAAAGAAAAAGAAAATTGTACAAGTACAAAAACGATGGCGGCAACAAACTTTACCTCGGCAGCAAGTTGTGACATGTAATCTACATGCCCAGCTGATGCTCCCCCTAGGCCCTTAATGTAGGATTCAGGGTAGCACATGAACAGCTCATGCTTAAGCCGTTCACGTTCAGCCTTCGGCATCTTGGCAAAGGCGGCAGAAGCCTCCTCGTCTGAGTCCACTGTGGGAGCAGCCGAGGCAGAAGCAGGGCATTTGCCCTTATCTGAAAGATGGGGGGAGTCAGTTCTCTTGATAGGAATGATCACTGCTTGTCTGTTGGATGGACTCATTGAACGTCCACCGACCCGCAGCGTCCTACATATGTTAGGATAATACGACTCACCCGAAGATAAAGACGCCGCTCTAATAGATAGCGGCATTTGTGAGACCAGCTTGGTAACCGTGTCGCTGAAGGCTGGCTTGTCTTCAGTAGCCGTTTCTGGCTCAGGGACCACCAACGCCAGAGCAGAGTCTGGCCGGACCTCAGATTTATCAATCGTGTCCGACTGATCAACAGGAACCGAGTCCAGCTTTTTCTCTTCTGCAGCCGAGGCATTGGTGGACGAATCCTCCTTTAAGACTTTGTCCTTCGGAGGACGGATAGTCTTCCCCTCGGCCTCTTTGCCGGCTGGAGTGGTCTTCTCCGTTTTCTTTTTTGTAAAGCCCTTAGGCTTTTTGGCCGGCTGCTAGTCCCCAGCCGCTGCCGGTCTCTTCTTAGACGAAGAAGATCTCCCCGGTGGGACTTTGTTAGTTGGGGCACTTTTCTGCAAAAATCAACAAGTCAGGAAAATGATCGTCCAAAGAACGAATAGCTACAAAAGATTATTGAGCCCCAGACGAGGGTTGATCGTCCAAAGCTTCCTTCATACCTCAGACGAGGATGGTTCAAAGAAGGAAGCCGTCCAAGCATGGACGCCTTCCTTCCTCGACTAACTCTCGTCCAGGATAAAGCCATCACCTTGGGCGGACCAGCAAGGCCCCCGTCCAAGGCCCTTACAAAACTCAGACGAGGATGGTTCAAAGAAGGAAGCCGTCCAAGCATGGACGCCTTCCTTCCTCGACTAACTCTCGTCCAGGATAAAGCCATCACCTTGGGCGGACCAACCAGGCCCTCGTCCAAGGCCCTTACAAAACTCAGACGAGGATGATTCGAAGAAGGTAGCCGTCCAAGCATGGACGCCTTCCTTCCTAGAGTAACACTCGTCCAAAATCAAGCATTTACCTTGGGCGGACCAGCAAGGCCCCCGTCCAAGGCCATTATAAAACGCAGACGAGGATGGTTCGGAGAAGGAAGCCATCTAAGCATGGACGCCTTCCTTCATCGACTGACCCTCGTCCAAGATCGAAATCATCGCCTTAAGCGGACAAGTCTGGGTCTCTTCCAAGGCGTTTATATCTTTTAAGACGAGGAAGGTTCGTTGAAGGCAGCTGTCCAATTATGGACGCCTTCCTTCCTCGAGCTACCCTCACCCAAAAAAAAAAAAAATTTATTACCAGATTTTTAGCCCTCTTCTCTGCGCTGGACTTGGCATACTCCTTCCACAAGTTATCGGTGAACTTGGACATGCTGATGTCTCCTGTCCAAGATCTTTTGAGGAGTGCTCTGGGTGTATCTACAAAAAAGAAATAAAGGGTTAGTCAAACACACATTTTTTGGACGGGGCATTTTACTTGGGTGTTCCGAAGATATACCTCTATCCTCGGCCAACCGCAAGCCGTCGGCGACCAAGTAGTTATCGTCATAAAACATCTCTTTAAAGGGAATCCAGTTAGCTGGCCCTTTAAAGGATGTGTGATCTGGTCTGAAATACTCTTTCATTCTAAAGTATTCCACCACCTCCTCGTCAAACTTGTCCTCTAAATCCAGAAACGATTTCCATCGCCCAGTGTTCGTAATGGCCCGGCTATAAAAACGATAGCCCTTAGTGATATAGTCGTTGGCCGCCCGAAGGAAGATGAAGTCGGCTTTCCAGTCGTGCATCTTCGAAGGTTTGCCCCAAGCAGTAAGAAAACCGTGGCGGTTGCAAATGCTGAGCCACGCTCCATCCACTGTCCGTGGAATCTTGGACGCATAGTGTATTTGGGTAAAGGCCGGAAGGGAAAGGGCCAGGCCGCGTAGCTCGCAGACGGCTATGAATGTCAAAATATTATACCAGGCATTGGGCGCCAATTGATTATGGATGATGTTGTAATGCCTAAGCACTTGTTCTACGAAGTCATGAAGAGGAAACCTCAACCCCGCATCCAAGGCTAGCTTGTAGACGGCGAAGTGATTCTTGGGAGCATTCAGAATCGCAGCCTCTTTATTAGATATAAGGAAGGAGAAGCCCGGCATGAGCATATAGGTGGACAGGTAGCTAGGATCAGGCCCTATTTTTTTTTAACCACTTGCGATTGACTAGTATAAAGACCGGGTCAGAAAGGGGACCTAAGCGTCTCCTAATTTCAGACGAAGTGGTGGAGGGTTCGTCCGACTCATCAGCAGTGCCAGAACCACTCTCGTTATTCTCATCGCCGGCTTCCTCCATCTCGATGTCTCTGCCAGACGGGCTAGCCTCAGGATTTATTTTAAGATTTTCACTAACACAATTATCAGGGGAGGTAGGCCCGGCCAAAGGCAAAGCACTTTGAGTCTCCCTCGTCTCATCTGGATCTCGTCCAGTATATTCCTCCATCTCAGAGCTATAGGACGGGAGAGTTATTCTTCGACTTAGACGGTCCGTCTGCTTGACGCGCGCCAGATTACCCTACACAGGTAAAGACTGGGTCGTCTGACTTTGCCGGCCAAAACCATTAAAAAATATATACTTGGCCAGAATAGGCCCAACTCTAGAATGAGCCGAAGGAGAAGTATTATCGGTTCTAGGGTCAAGACCAACTCTGGGGCGGCCAGGATTATTTGACGAAGAAGAGGAATCCATTTTATTGATTTTCTAAGAAAGAATAAAGAATAAAGAAAAACAAAAAGAAAAAAAAGGGAAGAAAAGATACCTGACGAAACGCTTGGACGGTTCGGTGAAGAAAACGAAAACTTGACGATCTCTCTCTCTCTCTCTCTAGAACAAGAAATGCAGAGCCTCTCTCTCTAGAGAATTTCTCTCCAGGTGTGAAATGATTTAATGAAGGCAAAGTAAGCATATATATAGGGGGTGAAAAACCTGCTGAGCCGGTTAAAAGTTGACCGGTAATGAGTAAAACGGTCAAATGTGACCGGTAAGCCCCAAAAGATGGTGCGTCTTTGCCTCTTTTTGAATTTGAGGTGACTTACTCAGGTAAAAGGGCCTTAACCGTCGTATGGGCCAACAGTAAAAACCCTTTTAGGGGCAAATGTTGTAGCCTAAACTATCGACGGCTCTGCTTGAGACACATGGCTCCATCTGGACTGTACATGTGTCCCACCAGAAGAAATACATAAAGATGGTTTAACCATTGGGTATTGCTCAGATGGGAGAAAAAGGCTCACTTTATGGCCCAAAGGTTAGTCAGAGCCCAAATCCCTAAAATGGCTGTTGGTGATTAGTTGATGATCCATCTCCAACCATAGCCTGCCAAGTGTCGTGATTTGATTGCCTAGCCAATCAGGTGCCTTTATTCTAGGGTACCATAAAAAGGCAGCAGTCATATCACAACCACTATAAATACCCCAGAAATCAGGAGAAAGGTAATTGAATGCAAACAGTGTAAACTTACTCTGTGGAAATACTCTCTCACTTTCTCTCTCTATCTCTACTTTTTCCTTCTCACTCCTGATATCTGACTTAAGCTTCGGAGGGGGAACCACCACCCAAACCTCCAGAGTGGGTCCTCTTTTGCAGGTTCGGGAACGAAGCTCAGGTTCGGACAGAGCAAACTCAGCCATTGTTGCACAAGTCTCCAATTGAAGAACATCTTGAGGGAAATAGTTTACTTGCCAGCCAAGCAGACTAAACAAATACTATAAATTATTAACTTACCTACACAATCAATACTAACCACTAGCTCCCTCCCTTTTATTTCAGCACAACCACTCTCTCTCTCTTTTCCCCCATCCACTATATTTCTTTGATGAGTTCTAAAACTCTATGAATCATTACTGGTTTGAAAGGGTTGAAACCCTAATCTTCTTTCACCATCCCCTTTTGTGGTTTTATTTTCGTCTTCACTCACTTATCCCTCTATTCGTCCTCTCTCACTTCTCTAGTGTTCTCTATGTTCGAAATATGGAGAAAAGAAAAAACAAACCTCTTTTGATCTTTATCTTCACTACCTTATGATCTATGAGTTGCTCATACTTTTTACCTATTGTTTGTACAAAAAATGTATTTCTCAATGATGTCATTGTTCTCATAACCTAAAAATCTTGCAAATAGTATCTTCCTCAATGTGATTCTATGTTTTTCTACGTGAAAGACTTACAAAAATCAAAAGTTTGCATTTGTTACTCTACCTCATATCATTCATCCATATCTCATGATTCATCATCTTTTGCATCATTAGTACTTTCTACTCCTTATCATCTACTGGTTGAAATATAGCATTTGACTAGCCAAATAAATGTGAATATGCTTCTTTCACACAGTCAAGTTCTAGTTGCACTTAGTCTTGTTATGCCATGTCTTCAAACTCCGTTTTGTGATGTGGTTGTAGGTAGATATTTCCCATTTTTCTTTAATTGTTTCAGCCCTACTATATTAGTTGCACATCTAAATATTTTCATTGGATTTGATTCTGCAAATGATTTTTCCACACCCTCAACCATCTTGTCTACATCCCTAGGGAAACTCTCTTCATATAGTTATTTTATGCTCCTGAGATATCCAAGTATGGGATGTATAGGTCTAGATTGTTTGGTGGTTGTGGTTCCAAAATAAAAGTAAAACCCTACCTAACTTTCAGATGCAATCAACTCTTGTAGTCAGCACCACAATAAGGTTTAGCATTATCAGCCTATATGTATATGACTTGATGTTGTCCCCTTCCTGACCATTTCTATCTTATGGTAAGGGATACTTTAGTATTTCTCATCTCCCTAAAGACATTCATAGTCACACTTCACTAAAAGTAGGATTTCTTAGGTACTTTTGGTCAAAATTGAACAAGTCATTATTATCTTCAATCATTGTCTTTTTTAATGTTTAATGAATCAACAATTCAACAAATGGTTTGAACAAGTAAAAACAAATCATGCTTCAACACATGTTCTTCATGCACAAAAATATTATAAAAGACTTGCTTTCTATCTATTAGAAAGTAAAAATCTTAAAAAAAGAAAAAGTTAAAAACAAAAATATCTACTTATGAGCATCATATAAAATTAGACAAAACCGAATGATTAAATTTTGAATATTGAGCTTGAAGTTTTGATAACCAAGGTTCTATTCTCCTCAACCAACTTTTACTAAACTTAAAGTTGAACTGATAATTTTTTTTAGTTTGCACTGATTTTGGTGAACTTAGGTTATTTTTATTGATAACTTATTTGAACTTGTTGCAACTTTTTGAAATTTATTTGAAACTTACTAAAACTTTTTCATACTTATTAGAGCATATAAGAATATATTGGAACTTGTTGAAACTTAATGATAATGTTATAGAAATTTTATTTAAGAAATCTTAAAAATAAATACCGTTATATTATTTTTATTAGTACTATTACTATTGTTGAAGCTTATTAAAATGGAAGAAGTCAAAATAAATTAAAGAGAACGAGGCCTTAAACTTATTTTTTTGCTTAATCGAAATAACTTTTGTTGGACTGAACTTATTTTTGTTGAAATGAATTTAATATTGTTGAGTTTAAGTTATTTTGCATAAACTTATTATGATAAGTTGAGAAGAACATAGTCCAAGTCTCACAGTTTTGCATGTCAAGGCTTTGTTTTGTTCAACTTATTTTAACTTATTTCAAAAAAATAAGTTCAGATAAATTCTAATAAGTTTTAATAAGGTCCGATAAGTTGAAATAAGTTCCAATAAATTTTTAACAACTTATCAAATATATTTCAATAAATTCTATAATTATGAATAAGTTAAGATAAGTTAAGAAGTAGAATAGATTGAAGCCTTAGCTCTAGAAATTGCCAAATCAAGCTGTTGAATTGACAGTGTCACATAGTGAGCCTTAATTCTCTAAAATTGTATCCAAGATATAGTATAAAATTTCGGATGATTCATATGATGGGCATGTTTTCGCTATAATAAGTTTATTACATTTAAGGTTTTTTTTTTATAATTTTGTTATGCTCTTGTGCAATGGTTATCAGTTCAACCTGTAGGCTGCAGTTTACCATGTAAGTACACAATTTGTTTCTCTCATAATTATGATAGATGGAGATAGGGATCTATTAGTGGCAAGTTGTATTAAATCAACGACTCAAGAACTTGTCAAATGCTCACTTATTTTTTAGGGATACTTTTGCTTGTTTTGTTTTGCTAGTTTTTTTTTAATCGTTATTGAAAAATTCCAATGCCATGTTGCTTTCAATTGATTGATTCTTTATTATTTTTTTAAAAGGAAAAATTATCATAAATAAGTTAACCTTTTGACGGTCTCCTAAAGTAAGTTAACCTTTTGATTATCCTAGAATAAGCTAACTTTGATATCACTTAAAATTTTAACAAGTTTGCTTGAAAAGTTACATGCAATAGTAGGTTTCAACCGGTAAACATTTTCACCACCACCAAGTTGGTTTGACTGGTGTACCACCAGGTGGTTGTGGGCCATTTCCACCACTACAAAATTAATTTTAATTAAAAAATAAAAGTCATGAAAAAGAAAACCCCAAGCCCATCTCCACCCTCTTCTCTTTCCCTCCACAGCCCAGAACCCATAACCACCATCACCTGTTCCTAAAGAAACCACCATCACCTGAATAACGACCCTCAAAACTTACCACCACCTTTCCTCTTTTTTTTTTTCTCTCCCTCCTCCTCTTTTTCTTCCAAAGCCCACAACCACCACCGCCTTCTTTGTATTTTCATGATGGTGGTGGTGGGGGTTTTTGGTCTCCTCCTCTTTCTTCGTGGTCGCCTCCTTCTCTTCTTCTTCAGTGTCTTCTCTCTCTTCTTCTCTCAAATTGCCAAAATTCAAAGATTTGAAGGCTAAGGTTTTGTTTTTGGTGGTTGATCACGGTGGTGGTGGGGTTTAAGTGGGTGAGGATTGCGTGGTGGCGGGAGAGTTTTGGTGGGTGGGTGAGTTTCAAGTTGGTCGGGGGTGGTGGGATTTCGGGTTGGTGGGTGATGGTAGGGGTTTCGAGTGGGTGGGGTTGGGACTTGGGGTGTTGGGTGCTGATCGATGAGGAGGAAGAAAGAGAGTGTTTTGGTGGGTGGTGGTGGGTTTCGGTGGGGTTAGAATGTTGAGTGGTTGTGTAGAAGTTTGGAGAGGAAAAGAGGGAAGAGGGGTGGTAGCCATGGAAGGGAGTGAACGAGGGAGAGAGAAAATAAATTTTTTATTTTAAAAAAACAAACATACTCCCTCTGTCTTTTTTTATTTGCTACAAGCACTTTTTCACAAAGACCAAGGAAAAGGGTGGGGACCACTGTACAGTGGGTGTGCAGTGGGTGTTTTGAAGAAAAGTAATTGTGGTTAATTAAGTTGTGAAAAAGCAGATTAGAAAGCAAAAAAAATAGTTGGCGCCACTTTTATAGAAAGAGGGATTTCATTTCCCTCCAAAATTTTTATACAAGCAAAACAACTAAAATATTCTGTTACAATTATACAACCAAAGGGAACTAAAATTTTCCCTCCAAAATTTTAAAGGTAGATTACATAACAGGTATTGAAATTTTACCCAAAAATTCGAACTTAAGGGGGAATTGAATTTTCCCCCAAAAAACATGAAAAAAATCCTATCCACTTGTGGACTATATATACACAACCACTTTTACACTTGCATTTATTATTTTCACCACTTCCATCAACATAACCAAAGAGACCAACCAGCAGCCAGCCACCACCACCATCAAAGACACCAACCAGCAGCTTAAACCACCATAAAAAGCACCCACCAGTAGCCATTTCCTTGGGGGGGGTTTGGGTAGATTAACTCTCAGAGCAAAATCATCATAGAGTTTTATACAAGCCATTTCTGATTTCATAGCTTCACTTGAGGAAAGTGTGGAAGCTTTCTCAGCTTGAACATGTCCGGCATCCATAGCTTAGCTATGGCCCCCCTGGAACAGTTCTAGCGATAACACTTCAACACCATCCCCATCGGCTCTTAATTCACCACCAACTTACCCAAGTTTTGATCCGAATGACCCACTTGCCCGAACGCAGGCCGAACCGTTACCCACAACCATTACCGGACTTACAAGTTCAACCACAACAAGAGGCCTTTGATCTTAACAGAGCACCGGCAAAGATCAAGTGAAGAAGAAGAAAATAACTTCTCAAGAATGGAACATGGGAATGATGAAGAAGAGTTTGTGGGTGAATGGTTAGATGATGATTCGGATGTACACGTCTCGGAATATAATTGGACGAGATAGTGAATCGGAGGAAGAACATGAAGAACATGAAGAACATCAAGAACGACAATGACCCGAAATAGTGGTCAACAGCACACATTTTTTGCACAACAACTCAAGATGTCATGTTGCAAACAGGCTACAACAAGTAGCTTACACAAAATTTAATGGCAGATTCACTATACCTCAAGGGGCTATCAAAAAAATTGCCATTGAATTGAATACTTCAAGGTGGACAATTGGAAGAATATGGAAGAATTTAAGACAACAACTTCAAGAAGATGCAAGAATAGATGTGAATCACAGAAAAACAGGGAGGGTAGGAAGAAAACGAATTCAATTGGATCCTCAAAGGTTAATGGCAATTCCTCTAAGAAAGAGGACTACTATAAGAGCAACAGCAGCATCCCTAGGCATACACAGGTCTACATTGCACAGATTGGTGAAAAGGGGGGCAATCAAAAAACACACTAATGCCATAAAACCACACCTGACTCCAGCACATAAAATTGCAAGGGTGTTGTGGTGTTTGGGTTCTATCATACCAAACACTATCCAAACAATACCAAAATTCAAAGAACATGTATAATTTGGTGCATGTGGATGAGAAATGGTTTTGCATGAGCAAAATTTCTCAAAGGTACTACCTAGCTCCTGGTGAAGCAGAGCCATATAGAAGATGCAAAAGCAAGAGGTTCATTGTCAAAGTGATGTTCATAGCTGCACTAGCAAGGCCACACATAGCACCAAGTGGAGAGGTCAGTTTTGATGGGAAGATAGGAATCTTCCCATTCATAGAAGAGGTGGCAAAGAAAGAGGTCAAGTTGTAACGGAGATCTTTGGGGTGATTGAAACCAAAGCTCAATTAAGCATCACAAAAGATGTCATAAGGGAGAAACTCATAAAGCACATCTTGCCATCTATAAGAAACAAGTGGCCGGATAATGGATGCAAGCAAATATGGATTGTCCAAGACAATGCAAGGCCACACATAGCAAATCTTGATGAGCGAGTTCATGTTGGAAGCACAAAAAGATGGTTTTGATATCGGATTAATCAATCAGCCAGCACAGTCACCAGATATGAATGTGTTAGATCTTGGTTTTTTTAATGCAATTCAAACCTTAAAAGATCAAATAGCACCTAGAAGTGTGAAACAGTTGGTGAAGGCAGTGAACAAGGCATTTGACAACTATGATCCTAAGCTATGCAATCATATTTGGTTAACTCTACAACAAGTGATGAAGGAGACTCTAATGAATAAGGGTAACAACAATTACCACATACCACATATGGGGAAGAAATCACTTGAGAGGAGGGGTGAGTTACCAACAAGTATTGTCATTAGCCCACAATTAGTAGAAGAGAGCAGAAAATGGGCAGAAGAAGGTCATCTTGAAGATGATCAAGAAGAAGCAAACTATGGGGATGAAGATTCAGATGATGGTATTGGGATAATATAAAGCAAAAACAGCAAGCAATGGGCATTTCAAGGCCAATTTTTTGGGCATTAGAGTGCAAGAACATTTTGTAAGTAAAATACAACATATATAGGTTGTTAAACATTTTGTATATGTAGTTAAAAACATTTTGTACTAAACCTTACATTTATAATATGTAAACATGTTGGGTTATGTTAAGTTAAAAAAAAGAAAACACTTGATATACATCCATTAAAAAAACAGTTAGTAAATAAAAAAACACAGATCATGTGAGGTTAAGAACAAAAAACAGGGTATCATTGTATCAAACAAATGAGTGAAAAAAAAAGAAAATCAAATTGAACATTGTTTGACAAAAAATTCAATTAGATTTCATTTTTTTCTCACTCATATTTAAGACAAAATGATAATGAAGGCCAATTTAAAAAAAACACAGATCAAGGCATGATTTAAGTTCCTCTCAGGGAGTCCCCACTCATCCATATTACTCAACACATGCTATTAAAACAGAGGAAAAGTTGAAAAGAAGAGCACAAAAAATTGGTGGCAACATGAGTATACTGGTCTTAAAAGGCATAATGTCCTTAGTATAAATCATCTGACCTCATTCATCATTGAGGAACATAGTGCACCTCTCATGTAAACTTTCTATATGTCATTAAAACTAAATTGGACAGCCAAACAAAAACCAAAATATAACACAAATGCCTCATCAATTCTTTATACTACAATTCTATTCATTTTACCACTGATTAAATGCAAAATGGAGTAACAATTTGGATGTAACATGCTATTTCATCATAGAGGATCACACCAACACACACACAAATAAAGGAAAATGAACATATATATAACAAAATATCATATAAATGATAACTAATCAAGGGTAAAATGCACAAGTTTTAACAAATCAAGGCAAAATATCATATAAACAGAACAACTCAAGGCTTAGATGTACATGTTTTAACAGATCAAGTGAAAATATCATATAAACAGAACAACTCAAGGCTAAAATGAACAAGTTTTAACAAATCAAGGCAAAATATCATATAAACAGAACAACTCAAGGCTTAAATGAACATGTTTTAACAAATCAAGGCAAAATATCATATAAACAGACCTAATGAAGGCTAAAATGAACATATATATACAGATCAAGGCAAAATATCATATAAAACGTAACTAATGAAGGCTAAAATGAACATGTTTTAACGGGATCAAGTGAAAAAATCGTATAAAAGAACAACTCAAGGCAAAATAAACGAGAAATTAAACAAATCAAGGCAAAATAAACGTAAATTAAACAAATCAAGGCAAAATAAACAAGTTTTTAAACGAGATCGAGGCATAATATCATATAAACGAGACCTAATGAAGGCTAAAATCAACATATATATACGGATCGAGGCAAAATATCATATAAACGTAACTAATGAAGGCTAAAATGAACATGTTTTTACGAGATCAAGGCAAAATAAACAGAAATTAAACAAATCAAGGCAAAATAAACAAGTTTTTAAACAGATCGAGGCATAATATCATATAAACAGACCTAATGAAGGCTAAAATCAACATATATATACAGATCAAGGCAAAATATCATATAAACAGAACTAATGAAGGCTAAAATGAACATGTTTTAACAGATCAAGGCAAAATAAACAGAAATTAAACAAATCAAGGCAAAATAAACAAGTTTTTAAACAGATCGAGGCATAATATCATATAAACAGAACTAATGAAGGCTAAAATCAACATATATATACAGATCAAGTGAAAAAATCGTATAAACAGAACAACTCAAGGCTAAAATGAACATGTTTTAACAGATCAAGGCAAAATAAACAGAAATTAAACAAATCAAGGCAAAATAAACAAGTTTTTAAACAGATCGAGGCATAATATCATATAAACAGAACTAATGAAGGCTAAAATCAACATATATATACAGATCAAGTGAAAAAATCGTATAAACAGGAACAACTCAAGGCTAAAATGAACATGTTTTAACGGATCGAGGCAAAATAAACGAAATTAAACAAATCAAGGCAAAATAAACAAGTTTTTAAACAGATCGAGGCATAAACAACATGCGTATAAACAAATCGAGGCTAAAACATGAAAAAAACACAAAAACCTAAACATGCAATCTAATCAAACGCAACCCCACAGGCAAAGCATGTTAAAAAAACTTCCTAAAATTTTAAAAACAAAGATTTAAGTTAAGGAGTGGACCGATCTGAGTCAAAATTTGAAAGGGGACTCTCCGAAACCATTTCGAGATGGTTTTTATACCAAGAGAGGTAAGCTCGCCATGATTTAAAGCCTTCCGGAGGTGGATCTTCCAACTTTTCAGGTTTTTTGCCCTCAAATACACCACCAAATTGAAGATCTGGTGGTTTTCTTGAAGGCGCGCCACAAGACCAACAAAACGAACCAAAATCCAAGGATTTTTTTGCAACCCTAGAATTTTTAGCCTCCGCATCTAACTCGTCCATCAAATCAAAGAGCCGTTTCTTTGATTTCGGAGTTAACTCATCCATGAAATACCCAAAATCACTCAAAATACCCAAGAAACAGGGGACTCGTTTCTGAAATCACTCCAAAATGACAAAATCTAGGTTTATAATGATCGCAGAAAAGAGTAGATAATTAATCTACTCTTTTTTTCAACAATTTTGGAGTAAAAAACCCTAGATCTGAGGGTTTGAAGAAGAAGAAGAAGAGAGAGGAAGTGACAATGGAAGGAGAGAGAGAGTCAGAAGGAGAGAGAAGAAAATGACGGAAGAAAATGAGATTAGGGTTTTGGAGGGAGTAGTTATAGGGGGGTTGGGGTAGGGTTAAATGGAGGGAGTGGGATAATAAATAGAGTTAGGTGGGTTGGGTAGGTTTAGGGAATTTGATTAAGTTGGGCTAATTTTTTTGAATGAACTTTTGGATGTTTGTTTTATTATCATTTGTAGTAATGTTGGCAAATGTAGCAAATAATAAGAGACACACCTAAATGGCAAAATGTAGCAAATAAAAAAAGACGGAGGGAGTATTATTTTACTAGTGGAACAGGTCACAAGTAATTTATCTTGTTTAAAATTGATGGATGCTAAAATTAGATTTGTTTAGTAATAATCAAAAGAATGATGTATTTTTAGCCGTTGACTTACTTGTGACAATCTTTTTCCAAAAAAAAATCAGGTCATCGGTAAAGTTGGATCACTGAAGAATAAAGCAAACTTAGGATCTATACAGAATGACATCCAAAAACCTGATTTCCACAAACCTGAGATATATCGTGTTACCTTGTATTAGTGTATTAGAGACAAGGCTTTGCTCGAGATTGTTTATTAAAAGGTTAATGGTTCTACCCAAATAACGCAGGTAGACAAGATCAGAACATAAACATGACACCACACACAATTGATCCATTCGATAAACAAATCTTAACACAAATTATAGCTTCGGGTCAACACTAAGATGCTCAAGCAGATAACAAAAGTACAAAACTACCCTAGAGGGCAAGACTACTAGAAAACACTCCCCAAGTCCCAACATCTTTACACCAACAAAACAAGAACAATCAGCGTATCACATGGAAGCTGTAGCTTCCGCGCCTGATCAGCAGTGATCACGAGGATGGAAGTTAAGCCAGTTTTTTTTCGAAAATGTAATCAAGTAAGCTTAAAGACCCTACTTATTAAAGAAACTTGAGATTTTATAAGACTAACCACTAAATTACCCGATGCTAACCTGTGACTAACTATAAAAAGACTCAAAACTCGATTTAGAGTTGCATGGAAACAAATCATGTAAGAAAACCCGAAGCAGCGACTTGGATTTGCTTGAAGAACATGAATATTTACTCTCCTGGAGGTACAACACCTTGCTTGAGCTTTTCCCTCTTCATCTTCTTCTTTGAAACGGGCTTCTTCTTCTTTGGTGGCAAGTTCTTCTGAGCATAGGTGTAAAGTACGTAGTTCCCTACTAGAAACGTTAATAGAAGTCCTCCAACAACTAACAGAACAATGAGGCCTCGATTGAAGCCTTTAGCTTCAGCTTCGTTAACAGCCTGTTCATAGAAAAAAAAAGTCTTAAACACACACCAGCAAAGTCAAGAGAGTCTTGAAATAGGGCATTAAAGAGTGAAGAAAAGTGCAAGACACACAGAAAGAAGAGACCAGTTCATTCTTGGAAAAATTGCATTGGCTCAATGGACAAGGAGTTCTCTTTTTACACATATATTAATACCAGTATAAAGCTTCGTATACAAGGATTTTTCCCAAATGTTCAAAAATGGGCACCACCATCACTATGCATAGTTTAACTCCATTGAGCTAACTAAAAAAATAGTTGGCATCTCCATGTTCCCCACCACGTGTAGGTCTGTAGGATTACTCCTTTCACTCTATGGTCAAAGGTCGTTTAAGTTGCACATAGATTATGACATTACGCCAGCTGACCTGCCTCTAATCATAGCTTACTAATTTCTCATCCTTCCTCTCTTTTAAAAACCACTTTGCTAAAGTAGCAAACTAAATGAGGGTTAAGTACTTATATTTACATTTTTTCATTGAACAAATGGACACTTAATGTCATTGGAGGTTTTCATAAAAAGGCCAGTAATCTCCTGCCATCCATCATCATGGGTAACTGTCCTCAAAATGGTAGAGCTTTAGATTCATGCATTGATCTTTGCGTGTAGATTAACAGGCAGACCCTGGAAACTATATCCCTCCCAAGATTAGAACATTCTCCAAGCTCAGCCTAAAGAAAAACTTATAATAAACACAGATTCTGACTGGTTAAATTGATGTGAACCCAGCAAAAGAAGTTTGCTAACTGTCCTCTCATCTTATCAATAGTTACAACTATAATAAAGAAAATATTAGAGCCTTAATCTCAAATAACATGGGATGGCCATAGACCTAAATGTAATCCCCATTAGTTGCTCACATGAATCCTTCTACTCCACATATGTCCTATCCCACATAGCATGATTTATTGATTGGTTTCTACGATATACTCCAATTTCTTGAAACACTCGTGGAAAGGCACATGTTGGACCATTAAGATTTCACAACATCTTGATCGGAATCCTCCTCTACCAAATTTACACACCAAACATTCTGTTTCACTTAGATATAGCTTCACTTTAAGTTTCTAGCTCTTGTCTCCATAAACTACGTCATTGTTAACACCTATCTAGATCCTACAAACATAACTTAAAGGCACATCTTATAGGAAAGGACTTAATGGAAATCCTTGGTCACACCAATCACAACGGGAAGCTTGTTGACAACTCTACAACTCTTCTAACATCTATACTATTACTATTGATGGGACATGTCAAACTGTTAGGTACTCCCTCTATTTTTTTTAATTTTTACCTTCATCCTATAGGCAAGACATGCCTTCTATGCAGAAAAGCTAATAAACCATATCTGCATTATAACTTTGTATTCCAATAATATTGTTCTTTATTTATTAATATTGCTTGCACTTAAAGCTAAAATGTGAGATTTGTTAGTTATGCAAGCCCAATATTCCAACACGATTAGTAGGTCCCGGAGGCACGTTGTGGGTTTCGGGAATGTTAGAGGAAAAATTGTAGACGAATAGAAAAGCTTCTGTTTACCCGCAGGGTCGAAACCCGCGCCCGCAGGGTGGAACCTGCGCTAGCGGGATTTGGCGATTTCCTTTCTCTTTACGTCTTATTTTTTCCAAGTCTTGTTATGTTAGGATTCTTTATAGATTATTTATTTCCTAATAGATTGATAATTGTATTAGGAAGATAGATAATTATTAGTTTCCTAAGTCTAGTTAGATTATATCTTTTTAGATGCTAATTCTACTACGGATAGGATTCCATCCTCTATATATAAAGGGGGATTGGAATCATTATTTTGTATGCTCATTAAACACGGGGAGAGATTACAAAGACTCTTAGGTTTCTAGTTAGTGTTCTTGAGAGAGATTGTAATTCACTGGATTTGTGAGTTTGGGGTTTTGCTAATATTCGTTGAAGGATTAGTCAAATGGTTTGTGGTTTTTTCTCTACTTGTTAAGGGAGAGGTTTCCACGTTAAATTTGCGTTTGTCATTGCTTTAATTTTTTCTCTTCGGATTTGTTTATATTGTTTACTTGCTGCTACGCTTCCGCATAAGTCCTAACAAGTGGTATCAAGAGCCTAGGTTAAATTTAGGATAGATGGACAAGATCTTTGAAGGAAAGTTCGAGATGCAATTGTTCAATGGCAAGGACAATTTTGCATTATGGCAAAGCATGGTGAAAGATATTTTGACTCAACAAGGATTGTATGAATCCCTCGTAGACAAGAAACCCGAAGATGTTAAAGATCTCAGATAGGAAGATATGAAGAGGCGTGCGGCATCGACTATCCGGTTAGCCCTTGCACCGGAGATTAAGTATGATGTTCTTGAAGAAACAAAACCCAAAGAGTTATGGGAGAAATTGGAGAAGATGTTTCAATCTAAGTCTTTCACGAGTAAGTTGTTTCTTAAGAAGGAATTGTTCGGTTTGGAGATGGAGGAAAGCGGCGACTTGAGAGATCACATCAACATGTTCAATGGATTGATCACCCAATTGGCAAAGTTGGATGAAACCTTCAAGGATGAAGACATTTGCTCCCAGTATCCCTTCCAATAAAATTTAATACTGTTATTACTTCTTTGTTGGTAGGTAAGACAACATTGACCTTTGATGAGACCGTTGTTTGCCTTTTAGAAGCCGAAAAGTTGGTGAAGCAAGGAGGAGGATCCTCTAGCCAAGAGGGAGCATTTAGTGTGTCGGCACGTGGTAAAAAGGGAAAGAAGGTGCGTAGTTCTGATGTGGCCTGTCACTATTGTGATGAAAAGGGGCACTTCCAATCGCGATGCCCAAAGGCAAAGGCGGATTTGAAGAAGCTCAAGGATCCAAAGGGAACGGCGGTTGTAGCTCGAGGGGGGAGATACACCTGACGAGGAGGAATATCTATATGACGCTTTGTTGGTTGCAAGTGTTGTAGAACCAACAAGTGAATGGGTTTTAGATTTCGGATGCTCGTTTCATATTTACCACAAGGAACAAGACTCTGTGTCTTTGAAGAGATGTAAAAGAGAAGTGGTTAATCTACCTAATGGGGATAGAGTGAAGGTTGACGGGATAGGTGAGATCGTGCTCGAGTCTCATGGTCATTGTAGGCGTTTTACGGAAATAAGGTACATCCTACGCCTAAATAGCAACATGGTTTCTCTAGGAAAACTTGTTGATGATGGATGCACTATTGAGATGCATCAAGGAGCTATCTTGGTTGTAGAGCGCAGCAAGACAATCATGAAAGCAACACGGAACACAAGAAGCATATTTGTAGTTGAAGCACGTGTCAAGCACGAAGAGGTCTTGGTTCGAGGGGAGGCATAGTTGCCCCAACAACGATGCGAAGCTCTTGATCGTTGATGGATGAGGTTCGCCATGTTTGCGTTTCAGGGGAGGATTGTTAGTTATGGAAGCCCAATAGTCCAACACGGTTAGTAGGTCCCGGAGACACGTTGTGGATTTCGGGAGTGTTAGAGGAAAAATTATAGACGAATAGAAAAGCTTATGTTTGCCCGCAGGGTAAAACCCGCGCCAGTCAGGTCGAAACCCGCTCCTGCGGGACGGAACCTGCGCCCGCGGGGTAGAACCGCGCTGGCAGGATTCGGCGATTTCCTTTCTCTTTTCGTCTTATTTTCTCTAAGTCTTGTTATGTTAGGATTCTTTATTTCCTAATAGATTGATAATTGTATTAGGAAGATATATAGTTATTAGTTTCCTAAGTCTAGCTAGATTATATATTGTTAGATGCTAATTCTACTAGGGATAGGATTTCATCCTCTATATATAAAGGGGGATTCGAATCATTATTTTGTATGCTCATCATCAGATACTGGGAGAGATTACAAAGACTCTTAGGTTTCTAGTTAGAGTTCTTGAGAGAGATTGTAATTCACGGGATTTGTGAGTTTGGGGCAATGATACCCGGCACGGAATTCGGTTCGATTCGGGGAACGGGTACGGGGTATGCTACCTATGGGTGTATTAGGTACGATGGGTGGTGTATCGGGTACGATGGGTACATTTTTTGGCCAATGTTTGAAAAGAACGGATGTAACGGGGATAAAAGCGTTCTAACACGGCTAGTTCGCATTACAGAACGGACAACACGGCGATAAGTATGTGATTTTTATTATGGCGTTCCGTAACGGGAATTCGCGGAACGGCAAAGCCAAAATCCGTTACAGAACGACGGTTCTGTAACGGAATGGGAGAGTTTTAATTCCATGACTAAGAGTTTAAGAGACCCCTAAAAAAAAGAGTTTAAGAGAAAGAAAGAGTTGTAACTATATAGCTGTACCGCATGTCTCAAAAAATTAATATAAGTATAGCTGTATTGCAATCACGTGGGTACTGGGTAACCTTCCCTTCCTAACTCAGATAATTTAAAAAAGAAAGTTACAATATAAAGTAACCTAATCCAACCATCAGCCCATCACCCATCGAACCACCTTTCTCTTCGCTACTTTTCTTTGTCTTCTTCATCCCTCTCCCCTGTTGTGTTCCACTGCTCATCCTCCATTGAAATAACATCCAACAAATTCAAAACCGAAAGAAAATGCAAATTAAGCATGGGGAAACACTCGAAACACTCATACAAACAAAAGCCCCCTATTTTTATGCTCAACAATTGCTTAGTATATGGTCAATTGCAAATCTAGGTTTAGAAATTTTGCCCTAAATTCTCGACTTAGCCTTCAATCTCTCCGGCCAAAAGGGTTCACTTGGATGCACAAACTAGTTTGCGACCCCTGGCGATCTGAAACGCATTCGTCCCACGATTGGGAACGTCCGACCTGGGTCGCCGGTCGGAGCACGATACCGCGAGCCGGGTATCATTGGTTTGGGGTTTTGCTAATATTCGTTGAAGGATTAGTGAAACGGTTTGTGGTTTTTCCTCTACTTGTTAAGGGAGAGGTTTCCACGTTAAATTTGCGTTTGTCATTGCTTTAATTTTTGCTCTTTAGATTTGTTTATATTGTTTACTTGCTACTACGCTTCTGCATAATTCCTAACAAGACTAGGTACTTGTATATATTAATATGACACCACTTTTTATCAGGAAAATAATGTTGCCTACAATCTGTAGTAGTTATATCAATGACTGTCATCCACCAAGTAGCAACAAAAGTTTTGGGCATGGTGACATAACATTCACAACAACACAACTAAGGGTGCGAAAACCTCCACAAAACAATAAGGAGAGAGAAGGCTCCAATAGTAGAGGAAAGGTTTTGGAATTCATAACATCACAGTCGCACACCAAAAAGATAATTGCAATGAAAGAAGACTAGAGAAGAGAAAAATTTCAAGGAGAGAAATGTTGTCGAAGGCTGATGTTCGACAAGGAACAGACATCAGCATGACAAACTACATTGGGTCCCTGTCTTGAATGGAGTAATTAATGACTAATGAGCCTCCTCCAATTCTCACTCAACATTTCACATATTGCAACATAGGATTCTTATCAATTTGGGCACCTAGTTTAGGTGTTTGCTCAAATTTGCATAATACAGATTTGGTAAATTTCATTGGAAGAAATTTTGTTTTAATTTTAAAGATCAGCTAAACTATCCAAGCTAAAAGCATCTTGGCAAATATACCTCCAAAGCACAATGCATTGCGCATCACCAAAAGTAGCTGGAGGCGCACACCTTTAAGTAACGAATGTAAGTTCTAGAAACTTTGTTGTCATATTTAGAAGAAAAGGAACTAAAATAAAAGAGCCTACTTGGGGAGGGGCTGAAGGGAAAAACAAAAAACAGATCATCAGCCAACAACTGACAATAAACAAACCCCATGATAACTGACAGGTTAAGATGTTAAGTTACTTGAAAATTGTAACTGCGAGGTATGTTTGTTCCACACTAATAAAAATTGGTGGTACTTCAGCATCCTACTTACCCAAATTCGTTTCAATTTTAAACAAAAGAAAAATTCCAATTAGAAACAAAATCTAATCCATTGCTTTTCTTTTACGTAACTTTCCCAAATACTTATGAAGCAGCTATAAATCAAGCTATCCAAATTCCAAACTGTGTTCCTCTAAACCATCCCCAATTAAAAGAACATATACAAAATCTCATATAAGACCCCTTTCTGTAATTTATGGTAAGGACGGGCAACTTTTGGCTCTAAAGAATTACTCATAAAGGCAAAAGTGTAACCTTTTCGAAAAGTGGCCCTTTGTGTATAAGTACCATTTCAAGAGGACAAAAAGTGATGTAATTCCAAAGTCAAATTCATCTTAAACATACACAATTTCCAACAAATACAAGAAACATCTCAACAATTTTATCACTAAAAACTAC